>JAQPZY010001110.1:247500-847500 GCA_029931535.1 Margaritifera margaritifera | reverse complement strand
CCATTGCAGCTTTTCATTAATCTGAGCATCAAGTTTATCTCCCATATGAACATGCCTTGAAGATCATCTCTGGTGTCTTCCATCCACCTCAAGAGTCTGATTTCAGCTTGAGAATTTATTTGCCATTCATTGTGGCTGCAAGCAGATCATTTTCTTTTGGGCTGTTATTCATGAAACTCCTTCTATCCCAGTGGTGGTCCGAAACATTGCCCTTTAGACCAAATGATCAAAGTTTTGGACTACATAAGGTCTCCTCTCAGCAAATGGGAGGACCTCTCTTGGCTATAGCAGATTTTCCGCTACAGTATCAGCCATCAGAAGTCACGATCTGCATAGATACCAGCACAACTGATTGGGTGCTCACATCCTGCCCTCCTTTCAAGAAGTGAGTGGGTTTTGAACCGTTTAGGAGTTCTCCATGAACATCAGTCTCATTCTGCTTGACAACTCAACTGTCATCCAGTACCTCAAAAGGCAAGGAGAAGAACCAAGCCCATAGACTTCTGCCTTCTGGTTTGGGATTCTCAGGTGGCGTCATTTGCCAACAAATCCACATTCCAGTCACCTCATCCCTTGCAGGCTCAATGTTCAAGCAAACTCACTGTCCCAATGGCATCAGTCAATTCACCCCTCAGTCATAAGTTGAATCTGCTTCCTCTTGGGTCGACCTCTTGTGGACTTCTTTGTGATGAGGTGAATGTCAAGCTTCTAACTGTTTTGTGCCAGACCCAGATCTGAAAGATAGGGTATTGATGCCCTTTCACTAAACTGGAATGGTCTTGATGCATACGCTTTTTCTGAGGCCCACTGATTCCCAAAGTCTTGCAGAAAGAAAGGGAATCTGAGCGCAGATTAATGCTGATTGTTCCTTTTAAGTCGGAAAAATAATTGATCACTGACCTTCTGAATCTATTGGTGGAGCTTTCTAGGAAAATCCTGCCTTCTCCTTGCTTGCTGAAACAACCACACATGCATGTTTTTCTATCTCAACCCAGAAATGCTGAACCTGCATTCCTGGCTTATTTCAAACAAACCATCAAAAAGAAACATTTCTCATGAGAAGTGGTGGACAGAATTGCCTAGGCAAGAAGGCCCACTATTTTGAAAGGTTATAGGAGGGATATACCATTGAAGACCATGGCCTATTGTTCCGTCACAATAGGTCGGTTTCTGTCATAACAGCGCCCACTTAGAACAGGTTCCTGCTCATGGGAAGTCAGTCCTTTTTCTTGAGACCACTGTCTTTTTTGCATCCTTCTTGCTAAGGTGTCAGAGTGGTGAAGTGGTGCTTGAAGCATTCTAAGCTGAACTAAAGAGGGTTTTGTCATTTGTTCTTACCACCAAAGAAAGGAAAGTACAAAATTGTTGCTAAGGATCATTCATCCCCGATCCATTGGGTTATCTACTCGGCCTTGTATTAACTAACCCAATGAATTTCTTACACATATTGGCTCATGTAGTTAGGGTAGTCATCACCAGTATAGTATTTTTGAGCAACTGCCTCCTAACCAACATCATTCAAGCCACCATGGGATGGAGGTCAGAGATGACATTCTTCAGCTTTTGCCTCAGAGACCTTTCATCCCAAAGTGCTCAGTTTGACCTGGTGGGACTTGTATCAGCAGTTCAAGAGGCTACCTTTGCCAGGTCTCTCAGTAGCTTCTTATCAATGAAGATGTCTCTACTTCTACTGGATTTGCAGGAGTGACACATTTTCTCAAGACTGTGTCCTTGATTGACCTATGCTAACCCTCTGTATCTCACATGAGATGTGAAGTTGCTCCACATATGTTACAAGACCAGAGCCAGAGCCATTTCTGGGTAAGGGGATTATAAAAGTCTCTACCTCTTACCTATTCTCCTAAAGTATTATACTCAGGTAATGTATTTAAACAGAAACCAGTTGTAGGAGTAAAATGATGCTTGAATAATATTTACCCAATTATGATATGGGCACATCCTCCCAAGTCCCCCCCCCCCTCTGCAGTTACACCCCTGCAAGAGTATGCACATCTGCTTCAGTAGTAACTGATGATTGGTTGTATTTGGTGCCAATTTCTTTATCCAGGAGGAGACCACTTTCATCTGACTTCCATCCAGGCAAGCAGATGACTTTTTATCATTTTGTTTGCTAAAAGGAGCAAATAGAGATGGTTAATGTTTTTTTTTAAGGTTGGAAGGGCAGAATTTGCAACAGAGTGGATGTTCTCCTAAGTGTTATGATTGGGTAAGTATAAGTGAAGAAACATTTTTAATCAGAAAATTGCTAATTCAAATGAACATTGTTGTCTAACTGTTTGTTTTTTCTTTTACAGACTCAAGTTTCCAAAAGAATTGTCCCGCTGTCCATAATGAAAGAAGTTACTCAGGAAATTTATGTAAGTAACATAAGATTATGAAAACAAAATGCTTGTATAGTTGTAATGGCAAAATCAAGGATTCAGAGTTGAAGTTAGTATTTGTAGTTCAGTCTAATTAAGGTTGAGTAGTCTTATTTGCCAGTATTTGTAGTTCAGTCTAATTAAGGTTGAGCAGTCTTATTTGTCAGTATTTGTAGTTCAGTCTAATTAAGGTTAAGTAGTCTTATTTGTCAGGCCAAGAAGGAAGAAGAAATTGATTAAGGTTCAGTAGTCTTATTTGTCAAGCCAAGAAGGAAGAAGAAATTTATTAAGGTTCAGTAGTCTTATTTGTCAGGCCAAGAAGGAAGAAGAAATTTATTAAGGTTCAGTAGACTTATTTGTCAGGCTGAGAAGAAAGAAGAAATTGATTCACAGAGTTGAAGTGAGTATTTATAGTTCAGTCTAATTAAGGTTGAGTAGTCTTATTTGTCAGTATTTGTAGTTCAGTCTAATTAAGGTTGAGTAGTCTTATTTGTCAGTATTTGTAGTTCAGTCTAATTCAGGTTGAGTAGTCTTATTTGTCAGTATTTATAGTTCAGTCTAATTAAGGTTGAGTAGTCTTATTTGTCAGTATTTGTAGTTCAGTCTAATTAAGGTTCAGTAGTCTTATTTGTCAGTATTTATAGTTCAGTCTAATTAAGGTTGAGTAGTCTTATTTGTCAGTATTTGTAGTTCAGTCTAATTAAGGTTGAGTAGTCTTATTTGTCAGTATTTATAGTTCAGTCTAATTAAGGTTGAGTAGTCTTATTTGTCAGTATTTGTAGTTCAGTCTAATTAAGGTTGAGTAGGCTTATTTGTCAGGCCAAGAAGGAAGAAGAAATTGATTCACAGACATTCTACAGGACAAGATATGCAAGTTATACAGACATATTTTATTGCAATGATTTGCTGTGTTATAAATTTCCAAAAAATGTTAATAGTTTTGTACCTCAATTAATTTAGTCAAGTGCACATAAAATCATCTCTTTTTTTAATGATGATAATTATTCCAATGTTGATGCATGATTTGATTACCTCACCCCATCCCTTTTTACCCATGCTCCTTTTTTCCCTCCAAATTTTCTGCATTCAGTCCTTTTACTCTTTTAGAATTGGGAGTGGGGGTGGAGTGAAAGTAAACATTTGTGTTTGGGAAAAAAAACATTTTGTATAGCAGTTGGTCTTTTAAACCTCACTAACGTGTTGAATTTCACTCTTTATTATATAGTACATACAGAGTAAATGAATCAATTACTCCTTCATTCACAGAGCCTTGTCATACAAAATAGTTTGGTTTTCCTTAACTTTGCACAGATTTACATTGTTTCTCAATCTCATAGTGCTTTTATACATGAAATAAAGTATTTATTTTACATTTTTTATTTGAATTTTGTAACTTAATTTAATGGTCAGGAATATACATAAAGCCCATTATCATCACAAGAAAGATCTCCTGATTGTGATGTTGGCTGTTATAACCAGTTTGACTCGTTTAAATACTTTGTAAAAATAAGCACTTTTATTATTATACACTGAAAAATTGATGTAGGCTGTTATAACCAGTTGACTCATTTAAATGCTTTGTAAAAATTAACACTATTATTATTGGATAGTGAAACTGACATATTCCTAATTTATCTTTACTGTCATGAAGTAAATATCAGTTATTGGCAGTTTATCACAATGGGCATATCCTTAGCATGATCCTTTATTTTATTTTGATCTGCATTTGCTGTTGCCTTGCTGGCACTAATTACAGGTACATGTATTAGCAGCAATGTACCATATTAATGTGGAGTGTGTAAGAGATTGAAACTGGTTGAAGATTATCACTCCTCCTGTATAAACTGTATGGGGTATCATTCAAACCATACATTTACTCTTACTATTCTGAAGGGTGATGGGTGACCATCACATCCAAACAATTGACTTGAAGGAAATAGACAGCCAAAAAACATACACACAAGGATGTGAACATCATCATCATTGCAGTTGACACCACCTCAGTGACCAACTTCATCATAACCAAAACACTTGGCGCGGAAAGATCGCCAATTCAGAAATAGATCAAGCAATGTTTACCATCATGGGCTTCCCACACATCTACAGCCCTGCCATCACAGCAGTGCAGCAACCAGAGCATATCAGCACTGAGTAGACTATTAGGCCAGTACCAATTTGGTACAGTGTGCCCACTTGGACAAGTTCTGGACAACCCATCATCACAATTATGCAGACCTCAGTACTGGCTATGGTCATCATTCTCTTTATAGCCAGTACTGGACTTAAGCACCGGACTCATGATGAAGACAGTGACTGGTACCCGGTCATGCCAGTTCCAGTCCTTGTTCTGTCGTGGATGCCAAGTGTAACTGGCACTGGATTTTGTGAACCAGTCTCTCATACTATCCAAAACTGGACACATGCTAGCATCACTGACTGGCATCAGACATGTCCATCACTAGTCTTATGTCCATTGCCACCCAGTCTGTGGAAACTTCCCATTCCTGGACACCCATTACCCATCTTGGACTTTGGCAACACTCAAAGTGAACACCAGTAGATCACTGTGTACCAACATGAATGGACTCTCAGCCTTATTCATCATCTTCATCCACTTGCTTTGAAGACACATGTTCACAAATGCCAACAATGTCCAGGTAAGACTAAGGCCTTCCATGCATCTATCAAAGAAGTCTTGTGGACAACATTCTACAAAAGCATCAGGTGAGCTGTCTTTTGTATAAGACATGAAACCTCTTGCATGGTGTTGGATGTTTCTGTCAACAAGGACAATGTAGTCTCATTCTGTCCCAACATTTTATTCACTTGTGTATGGAGTTCATAACCTCCATGAACCAAGTTTGTCTCCCTGAAGTACACAAGTTTGTCTCTGTTAATTACGTGCCTTTAAAATCATCTCGAAAGTGTTTTCCATTCACTCAGTCAAATTTCAGTCCGATAATTTCTTTGTCTCTTAGGTCTTTTCAGTGCAGCCATGAATCTTAACGATTTGGGCCATCTATTCTTGAGTCTTTTCAATGCAGCCATGAATCTTAACACTTTGGGCCATCTATTCTTGAGTCTTTTCAATGCAACCATGAATCTTAACACTTTGGGCCATCTGCTATTGAGTCTTTTCAGTGCAGCCATGAATCTTAACACTTTGGGCCATCTATTCTTGAGTCTTTTCAGTGCAGCCATGAATCTTAACACTTTGGGCCATCTATTCTTGAGTCTTTTCAGTGCAGCCATGAATCTTAACACTTTGGGCCATCTATTCTTGAGTCTTTTCAGTGCAGCCATGAATCTTAACACTTTGGGCCATCTATTCTTGAGTCTTTTCAATGCAGCCATGAATCTTAATGCTTTGGGCCATCTGTTCTTGAGTCTTTTCAATGCAGCCATGAATCTCAGTGCTTTTTCTGGGCCATTTATTCTTGAGACCCTAGCATTTGATCCTTCTACATGAGGTCTCCTCCCAGAAAATGTGAGGACCGCTCTTGGCTTACAGCTGGTATCCCTCTGCATGATAAACTGCTGGAAATCACGATCTTCACAGATGGCAGTTCTTACAGACATTTAAAAATGGGTAAATTTACCAGTTAAAGAAAATCAGAATGCAAATGGAATGCAGAATGAACACAAATGAAATTGCAGACTGCAAACAAAATACTAAATGAATGCAAAAAATGATTAATACATTTTTAACAAAACAGAATTCATTCTACTGCTAAATTTCCATGTTGAAGTCCCTTTCACATGATAATCAAGCATCAGATTCTGTAAACTGACAGACAACTTCTCACTGCATACAACCTCTGTGACATTGTTCTTGTCAAGGCAGACATAACCACCATTGATGTGATGACATTATCCCGTTGCTTGTATCAGTAGAATTATTATTTGAATGCAATGAAATAAGAAAGAAATTTTGCTGGCAAACACTCTGCAGCTATAATTTTGCATTATTATAGTTTTGGGTATATTATTTTGTATTTCTAGTAGATTCAGTGCTGCCGTTTACATTGTATGCATTTGCTATTTTATTAAAGCACACTTTAAAGATTCAAAGCAGTAGTTCTCTCTCTTTAATACTCTCAAAAACGGAAAACCTTTTCTAGGTAAATGCATTTCCATTTCATTTCAAACAAATGAAAATGAAGGGAAATGATAAATGGAAATGGTAAATGCAAAATCAGAATGCATTTTTGAAAAAAAACAAATGAGAACTGGTGATAGCTGAAATGCAAACATGATTGGAATGTAAACAATGAATTTCTAATTCATTTCAGATGTGAATGAAGTGCAAATGATTTGGTAATGTTTTAGAAGAAGAAACCAATTTTGGGAGTAAAATAGGTTTCTTCAATAATACTTACTTGAACATAATATAGGCACACCAACCTATGCTCTCTTTGCAGGTACATTCTTGGAAGAGCATGCACATCCCTTCCAGTAGTAACTAACAATTGACAGGATTTTGTAAGAGCATGCACATCCCTTCCAGTAATAGCTAACAATTGATAGGATTTGGAAGAGCATGCACATCCCTTCCATGACTAACTGACAATTGGCAGGATTTGGAAGAGCATTCACATCCGTTCCAATAGTAACTGATATTAAAGGATTTGGAAGAGCATGCACATCCCTTTTGGTAGTAACTGACAATTGACAGGATTTGGAAGAGCATGCACACCCCTTCCAGTAGTAACTGACATTAACAGGATTTGGAAGAGCATGCACTTCCCTTCCAGAAGCAACTGACAATGGACAGGATTTAGAAGAGCATGCACTTCCCTTCCAGTAGTAACTGACAATTGACAGGATTTGGAAGAGCATGCACACCCCTTCCAGTAGTAACTGACATTAACAGGATTTGGAAGAGCATGCACTTCCCTTCCAGAAGCAATTGACAATGGACAGGATTTGGAAGAGCATGCACTTCCCTTCCAGTAGTAACTGACAATGGACAGGGTTTGATAGAACATGCACTTCCCTTCCAGTAGGAACTGACAATGGACAGGATTTGGAATCATTCCTTCTATCATAGGCAAGACTTATGTCTCAACTAGCAGACAACATTTTAGCACTTTTGCTCCCAAAACAAGTCAAAAGACATTAAACCTTTTTTTACCATGGGAGTGCTGAATTTGCGAGGTACTAGCTGTACTAATAACTTAATAAGATGAGGTAAGTATTATTGAAGAAATGTTTCATTGCAAAAATTAGTTTCAGCACATTTGAGGAGCTAAACTATTTTTGACCATCAAAGTTTTCTATGTAGTTTTGAAGTTACTTAATATCTGATTTTGAACATTGTTCAAGGATTAAGAAAATGTCAAATGTTTCAGTATCTAATGTTAAAAATAAAGTTTATTGTGCAGGTGGCTTTAATCAAAGAAATTTTTTCTTTTAAACTTGCCTACATGTCTCCATTATTATGTATAACAATTACAACATTGCATTCATGAAAAGTGATTATTAACTAAGTCCTTCTGTCTGTTTAGTCCAGGGATTCACAAAGTGTACCAAATAGGAGAGATTCTATAACAGCATTTTTCACAGTAAGTTATGAAAAATAGTGTCACATGTTCATACAGTAAAATATGCACAAGATTATAGTCTTGTAATTAACAAACCTCTTATGTACTGTCCTTCACTGTCAAACATATCTTATTCAGAGTTTGAACAGCTCTCAGGTATGAACTTAACTTTCTTTTTCTTACCCAAAATGTTTGCTTTCTTTCTTGCAATTATTAGTTTTTAAAATGTATTAAATCTATGCATTTTTTGTGTACCTATCCATATTGCCAAGTGAGTTTATGGTAGGGCCCTGCATGCATTGTGTATCATCAGTCATTTGTCATTAGTCATCTGTCCATCAGCTGTGTAACCAATCAGGAGTCTAGATTTCTCATTTAATTTTTATCAGACTTGAAATATATGTTTATATCATCAAGATCTTGGATGAGTTTGATCATGAGCAAGATCCACACATATTAATGAGGTGATCTTGCATCTGATTGGCTGAGCTAGTTACCACTCTTGAAGCCATATATGTGATCAGATTTTGATCAAACTTGGAATATATGCTCATATCATCAAGGTCTTGGACAGTTTTGATAATGAACAAGTGCCACACATATTATTGAGGTCATCTTGCATGTGATTGGCTGAGCTTGTTACCACTCTAGACATTATATTATTGATCCAGTTTTGATCAAACTTGGTAAATAGGAATAAATCATCAAGATCATAGATGAATACGATTATGAGCAAGACCCATTGGTATTAAGATGATTTTGTATCTGATTGGCTGAGCTTGTTATCACTATGGAAGCCATATTTTTTAAAATCAGATTTTGATCAAACTTCAGATATAGGCTTATATGATCAGGATCTTGCTTAAGTTTGATAATGCATGAGATCCACACATGTTAATGATGTTATCTTGTATGTGATTGGCTGAGCTTGTAACCTGCCTAGAGACTATATTTCTGATCAAGTTTTGATCAGATATATTAAGTAGGCTTAAATTTATTAAGATCTTGGATCTTGGATGAATACAATTATGAGCTAGATCCATGCATACTAATGAAATGATTTTGCATGTTTGGTTGAGCTTGTAAACACTTTAGTGACTCTATTTTTGATCATATTTTTATAAAACTGGGTCAGTATGCTTCTATCATCAAGATATATAATGCATTTTACTGTGACCGAGATCTATGCGTATTAATGAAGTGATCTTGTATATAATTGGCTGAGCTTGTTACCACTTGAGAGACTGTATTCTGACTCGATTGTTATAAAACTTGGTAAGTAGACTAATATCATCAAGATGTTGAATTTCCATCAGAAGAAAGACCTATACATATTTGTGAGGTGATCTTCCATCTGATTGGCTAAGATTTTTAACACTCCTGAGACTGTATTTTTAATATGATTTTGATCCGACTTGGTAAATAGACCTTGTCATCAAGATATTGGTTGAGTATGATTTTAAGTGAAATTTATACATATTAATGATGTGATGTTACATCTGATTGCCTGAGCTTGTGAACAATCTAGCAACTATATTTCTAATCAGAATCTGATCAAACTTGTTAAATAGTCTTATATTATCATGGTGTTGGATGAGTTTGATTATGAGCAAAATATGCTCATATTAATTAGGTAATCTTGTATTTGATTGGCTATGCTTGTTACCAAATCTGGAGACTGAATTCTATAAAGATTTTGCTGTACCATAAGCTTATATTGTCATAGACAGGTTCTTTAATAAGTGAGATCTGCACATAATAATGAGATACCTTGCATCTGATTCGCTGAGCTTGTTACAGTCTAAAGATCTCTGGACTATTTCCCATCCAATTTCTATAAAACTAGGTAAATGGGTTTATATCAAGATGGTTTTGTGTTCTTACAATACTAAATAGGTTTGCTTAGTGAAATGGTCAACTGTTAAGCAATGTTAGCCATGTGAGAAATATCAGGCACACTTGGGCCTCTTGTTAAACTCTAAGAATTTTTTAAACTTTCTAGTACATGCATTTGTCTGTCCATTAATACTGTACAAAAACTGTGCAAATTGGGGCATTCTGGGAATTAATGAATTCTTCTTTATCCCTGCTTATTGTTAATACTCAACTCTAATGCAAAATCTACTTTGAACTGGCAGTGCATTATGTTTTAGTAAGCACTGTGCAGTAAAGTATTACCTTCAATCTGTTTTTACTATTCATCATTTTTAGTCTTGATTTATTCAGATTTCATATGTGTCAGAACTCTAGTTACTGGTCCTGGACTCTCATATTACTTTATTGTTGCTACATTCCACTTAATTGTTTCTATAGTTTTCTACATGCTGGTCCCTCACTTTGTCGACAAACATTAGTTTGGACTTCCATTTTCAAAATCATACAGAGATATGTATACTTCCATAAGTATGTCTTAGAATCCAACTTCTATATAGCACAGTTTATTTTGCCATGGTTGGGCAGTTTGTAGATTGTAAACCAAAAGGACTGTTCTTCCTTAAAGTAGAGAAAAGTCAATGTCAGACTGATTGGTAGAATATGTAAAAGACTTTTTGGTGTGAAAAGCAGATTTTCTATTTCAGATTCTCTCATTCTCTTCCATCGTCCCTTTGTTTTACATAGGGATGTACTTTTACAGCATACAATCACTTCTTCTCTACAGCTCCAATATATATATATATATATATACATATACGGACTTTGAGAGAAATTCACACTAGACCATTTAGTACTGACATAGCTCTGTAATAATTATCACACTTATGAACTGACACTGTACTTTTATGTCTGCTTTTCTTCCATTGTCTGTCCTGTTGTGTGTGCCTCTGTGTGTGTGTGTCTGTGTGTCTGTGTCTGTGTGTGTGTGTGTGTGTGTGTGTGTGTGTGTGTGTGTGTGTGTGTGTGTGTGTGTGTGTGTGTGTGTGTGTGTGTTTGTGTGTGTGTGTGTGTGAGATGGAATTTGAATGACCTGCTTGAAGTATTTTCTGTAATGGGATTGATTATAAATGTGACATAATTTGATAAAGGTCACTTACAAAAGACAAAACTCTATATTTCCTGTATAATACATTCCAGAGGAAGGTACTAATGAGAGGTGACTCATGTTGACTTTGTTAAATGTTCTGTTCATATTGTTTTGTTACAAATAGTTGTCTTTTGACAGCTTTTTGTGAACACAGCTTTGATTAAAATGGTGGCCAAATAAGCTTCAGAAAAACTGCTCTAACTTACACTGCCAAAACTACATAATACACACTCTGCATTAATTGGTAACTATCTAATACACACTCTGCATTAATCGATAACTACATAATACAAACTCTGCAGTAATTGATAACTCTCTTTCAGGAGCTTAATTTAGGTGATGGACCATATTCATTAGCTTTTTATGCATCTTTCCTCAACTTCAATTTGATATATTTTCATTTAGATAAGTGGACCAGTTCTAGCCTGGTGAGATTGATGCATACTGCTAATTCTGGAAGGTGAAGTCAGTAAAAACTTGATTAGTGTACTTCGTAAAATATGTATGCCTTCATTGCAGACCAAAAAATCCAAACAGTTCAAAAACTTAACAAAGAATTGAAAATTTGATGTAATGGCATGAAAATCTAATCAGAACATCAACATATGCATACAAACATGCCTACCAAATTGTTCTCCACAGCTCCCATATACATAAAGACTTTGAGAAATTCACACTAGACCATATTGTACTGACATAGCTCTATAATAATTATCACTTGTATGAACTTACACTGTCCTTTTGTGGCTACTTTTCATCTATTGTCTGTCCTGTTGTGTCTGCATATGTGTGTGTGTATGAGACAGAGAGAGAGAGAATTTGAATGACCTGCCTGAAGTATTTTTATCTTGATGTTGTTTGTGCTTAAATTAAGGCTTTCATAAGAAAGTCTAGATCCAGCAAGTTATAAAATTGCTGTATTGGCTTGAAAATCTAATCAGGTCATTGACTTATATGCCTGCCAAATTTCATTTGTGTACATTGGTGGATTCTATATATCAGACATTTTGGCGGAGTGTATTATGCTATGACCCAGTCTGTCTGTCTGTCTGTCCATCTGTCTGTTCTTTAACTTTTCCTATTCCACACAATAAGTTCAGTTCTAGAAGACATACCTCCACTAAATGTTCTTTCAAGAAAAATGGTTTCCACACAATAAATTAAGTAGTCCATAATCTATAATTACCAAACTTTGTGGATGGCTTGCACTTGGGGTAAGGAAAAAGGCTATTGATTTCAGGTTTAAAAAAGAGCCAAAGGTCAGTATCACTGTGACTGAAAGAAGAATAATGATTTCTGCACAATAACTTAAGTTTTCAATCATCTGCAGTTACTAAAGGGATGGCTTGTACTTGGGATAAGGAAGAACCCTGTTGATTTTGGGGTCATACAGTCAGTGGTCAAGATCACTGTGACTGATAGAACAAAATAGTTTCTGCACAATGACTTGAGTTCTACATCACAGACCTGCACTTAATTTTGTGGTTGGCTTGCACTTGCAATAAGGAAGAAGCCTATTGAATTTGGGTTAAAATATTAAAGGTCAAGGACACTGTGAATGAAAGATGGAAAATGGGTTGTTTTTGCATAAGTACTTACAGATTACTGACGAATGGGTCTAAATGGCCTGAACCTTTGGTCAAGGTAAGGGGTCTTCAACAAAATTTGCTGTCCAGAAACCATTATTTTCTTATTAGACTTGCCATGACCATGACCTCAGACCTCTAGATCCCATAATCTATAGGTTGCTTTATTGCGCTAAGTGCAAGCCATCCACAAAGTTAGGTCAAGGAACATACTCTTGAGTAAAAGTTATTCTGAAAAACCTATTTTACTTTGCACCACAATGACTGACCTATGACTGTTTGACTCTAAAATGAATACACCTCTTCCATACCTTCAGTGCAAGCACTCAGTAAACTTTGGTCAAGGTTTGTGATCTGGAACTAGAGTCAACCTTACCTTACTAGTTTCTAAATAGATGACTAATAAACATCGGTCAGACATATAATGTTCTGTTCACAATTATTACTTTCTCTCCTCTGATGACTTGTGCTGCTAGTATTTGATGTAGAATGGCTGATCACAGATATTTGTGTCACATATTCTAACTATCCACTAAAAATGAAATGGTTGTCCCTATTAAGTTCTTGTTCAGTCTGGTGAGGTTGATTGTTTATGAACCTCTCATGGTCCAAAACACAAACTTGTACTTGTGTGATCTTGATTAGTTGAGTGCAACACTGTGATGACATGATTGCACTGCATAACTTAAAAAAATGTTTCAGACAAATTTGACTGTACTAATTTTGAAAATGCAGCAGTTTGGTTTTATGAACATTTAGCTGTTGTGATTAATAGTTACGGTATAAATTCCAATCTTTCATGGTTCTTGGAGAAAAAAAGAATTTTGTAACTATCCATTTGAGCCAAGGGTATATTGTAGCTATATTCATGCTGATTTCTGCTAGTTCTATTTGATTTGGTCAAATTGTAGCAGGGGATTTTTCAGTGTGTTTTAAACCTTATGAAAAGTTATTAATCTGTTTCCAATCTACATTAGTTTAATGGTTTCCAAGACAACTTATTCAATATTTTGGTCATACTTCCTGGTGTGTATTCATAATTGGAGGTAACAAATAAGGCTGCTTGCTTTTGGATTTTTTCAAGTTCATCCTGTAATAACTTGGGAGTTGGAGTCTCAAACTGCACATGCATACTCAAAAACAGGTCTAACTAAGCCTTTGAAAAAGCTAATTCTTTCATATTTTATGGACAAGATGTTAAGTTAGATCTGAATAGGTCTAAAGCATGATTTGCCTTAGTGCATATTTCTTGAGTGTGAAGGTTCCATTTCAGATTGTTAGTAATTGTGCTGCCTAAATATTGTATTTGCTTGAGATTTCCTAAAGAAGTTTCTTCCAAGGAATATGATATACTAATTTTATGAGATTTTTTTTCTTGTCATTTTTGAGGTTGAAATCACATATCCCATTTTGTGCCCATTATAAATCAGACTAGTAGTAAAAAAAAAAAAAAAAAATCAACTTTACATGCAGTTTTAAGCTCTACTAGTAATGGACCAAAAGATCTGTTTGGAGGGCCTGTTGTCCGTCATTCATTGTCCATCGTTCATCTGTCCATCCATTGTCCAATCATCCATTAGCACAAGTTTGTTATTGCTACTCCTTCTAAACTACTTTGAGGATTGCCATGAAACTTTACACACACATTCATCACAAGGTCTAGTTGGTCTTAAATGAAAATGGTGCTACTTGGACATCTATTATAGGCGCTACAGTGGCTATCTTATGATGTCTGATTGGTCCTTAATTAAAATGGTGGTAGTCATCTTGTTATTGCTACTCTTCCTAAATGGAAAAGGATATTGACTTGGGGGTTTTACTACAAAACTTCTTGTGGTGTCTGGTTGGTCCTAAATGAAAATGATCCTGATCGGACATCCAATATGGCCACCATGGTGCCATCTTGAAAATCTTTTTATTGCTACTCCTGAATGGATGGTTATATAGACATGGTGTGTTAGCCAAAAGAGTTCTTATAATATCCTGTTGGTCCTAAATGAAAATGGCACTGATCTAAGATCCAATATGGCTGCCATAACAGCCATCTTGAAAATCTTGTTATTGCTACTCCTCTTGAATGGATGGTCATATAATGGGGTTTTCACTAAAAGATTTCTTATAATGTCTAGCTGATCCTAAATGAAAGTGATACTGATCTGACATCCAGTATGACTGCCATGGCAGCCATCTTGAAAATCTTGTTATCACTCGAGAATATGAGAGATGATTTCAACACTCAGAAGGACTCTTGTTTACAGTTGAAACTGATAGAAGTGTATAATAGTTGCTTCTTACTCCAAAACCACTGGTTTGCAGTATAGATTAGTAAAAACAAATTGCCAGTAGAAATAGGATTTTGCAAGTTTATATTTTCTTCGCTCTCGAAAAAATGCAAGTTGTAAAGAAAGTTAAATTTGGGCCCTGACATATGGTGTTAACCTCATCTGCCTGCCTGCCTATTAATATGTCCATCATCATACCTTGGTTCAATTTTGCATTATTTTAGGTTTATTTTTCATGCCCTCTTACTGACAGGGTCAGGTAGTTTAGTGTGTGGACAAGACTTGGAGATGACCTAAACTGTCATGCCTAAAGTAGGTCACCATGAACTGCACTTCACACTTGAAGGTAGCCTGATCCAGGCTGATCTAATGGTGGGAATTGATCATGGACCCATCTAGTTATGATTCCAACACTTTAACCACTGAGCTACTGCAGCTTGATTGTCATGGCTGTAATTGTCATGACTGTGATATATAGTCAGAATGATAGCATTTGTACTGTACTTGTCATGACTGATATATAGTCAGAATGATAGCATTTTTACTGTACTTGTCATGGCTGTGATATATAGTCAGAATGATATCATTTGTACTGTACTTGTCATGACTGTGATATATAGTCAGAATGATAGCATTTGTACTGTACTTGTCATGACTGTGATATATATTCAGAATGATATCATTTGTACTGTACTTGTCATGACTGTGATCTATAGTCAGAATGATATCATTTGTACTGTACTTGTCATGACTAATATATAGTCATAATGATAGCATTTGTACTGTACTTGTCATGGCTGTGATATATCTTCAGAATGAGAGCATTTGTACTGTACTTGTCATGACTGTGATATTGAGTCAGAATGATAGCATTTGTACTGTACTTGTCATGGCTGATATATAGTAAGAACGATAGCATTTGTACTTTACTTGTCATGACTGTGATATATAGTCAGAATGACAGCATTTGTACTTTACTTGTCATGACTGTGATATATAGTCAGAATGACAGCATTTGTACTTTACTTGTCATGACTGTGATATATAGTCAGAATGACAGCATTTGTACTGTACTTGTCATGACGGTAATATATAGTCAGAATGATAGCATTTGTACTGTACTTGTCATGGTTGTGATATGTAGTCAGAATGACAGCATTTGTACTGTACTTGTCATGACTGTGATATATAGTCAGAATGATAGCATTTGTACTGTACTTGTCATGACTGTGATATATATAGTCAGAATGATAGCATTTGTACTGTACTTGTCATGACTTTGATATATAGTCAGAATGATAGCATTTGTACTGTACTTGGCATAACTGTGATATATTGTATAACTGATAGCATTTGTACTGTACATATCATGGCTGTGATATTGAACAAATGTTGCATGGCACTTAGGGTCTTATGGGAGTTTATGGACTGGTCAGTCACCCCCCAAAATGATACATTGACCAATGTGAATCTGAGGTCCATATACCTTTTTTTGTCTGACTGACCAAACCATAAACTGCCATGAGGCCCATCAGCACCATGCAGTATTTATTATATTATTCTGAATGAGTATTGATTCTTTTGTGATGGGAAGCCATTTAGCAGCATGACTTGTATCAGAAATTGTATGGACTGTACAAGTTGTATGGGATAAAGAAGGAACATGGATGTATGAGGTATAAGGTATAGTAAATATAATAGCATTTGTACTGTACTTGTCATGCTGTGATATATAGTAAATAATACGGTATTTGTACTGTACTTGTCATGGCTGTGATATATAGTAAATAATACAGTATTTGTACTGTACTTGTCATGGCTGTGATATATAGTAAATAATATAGTATTTGTACTGTACTTGTCATGGCTGTGATATATAGTAAATAATATAGTATTTGTACTGTACTTGTCATGGCTGTGATATATAGTATTTGTACTGTACATGTCATAGCTGTGATATATAGTAAATAATACAGCATTTGTACTGTACTTGTCATGGCTGTGATATATAGTAAATAATACAGTATTTGTACTGTGCTTGTCATAGCTGTGATATATAGTAAATAATACAGTATTTGTACTGTAATTGTCATGGCTGTGATATATAGTAAATAATACAGCATTTGTACTGTACTTGTCATGGCTGTGATATATAGTAAATAATACAGCATTTGTACTGTACTTGTCATAGAAATGATATATAGTAAATAATACAGTATTTGTACTGTGCTTGTCATAGCTGTGATATATAGTAAATAATACAG
This sequence comes from Margaritifera margaritifera, assembly GCA_029931535.1. Lineage (NCBI taxonomy): Eukaryota > Metazoa > Mollusca > Bivalvia > Unionida > Margaritiferidae > Margaritifera > Margaritifera margaritifera. The sequence goes on along the minus strand of JAQPZY010001110.1, from coordinate 830,422 downwards.
TATTTGTACTGTAATTGTCATGGCTGTGATATATAGTAAATAATACAGCATTTGTACTGTAATTGTCATGGCTGTGATATATAGTAAATAATACAGCATTTGTACTGTACTTGTCATGGCTGTGATATATAGTAAATAATATAGCATTTATACTGTACTTTTCATGGCTGTGATATATAGTATTTGTACTGTACTTGTCATGGCTGTGATATATAGTAAATAATATAGTATTTGTACTGTAATTGTCATGGCTGTGATATATAGTAAATAATACAGCATTTGTACTGTACTTGTCATGGCTGTGATATATAGTATTTGTACTGTACTTGTCATGGCTGTGATATATAGTAAATAATATAGTATTTGTACTGTACTTGTCACGCCTGTGATATATAGTAAAGAATACAGCATTTGTACTGTACTTGTCATGGCTGTGATATATAGTAAATAATATAGTATTTGTACTGTACTTGTCATGGCTGTGATATATAGTAAATAATATAGTATTGGTACTGTACTTACCATGGATGTGATATATAGAAAATATGATAGCATTTGTACTGTACTTGAAATTTGCCATTTTAACTTGATTTCTTTAATTTATTATCTTTTGCAGCAGACTGGTGCAAAACTGTACAAGTTCCTTCTGAAAACAAAGAACAGGACCTTCCACTTTGCCACAGATGAATCAAGTAATTCTGCTTATTACTTGACATACAAGATTCAACATCCTGTTCAATGTTTACAGATTGAATTTACTATTTATTTACATATTTACTGTGCAAGAACATGTAGATTTTTTCTCACATGGTTACTATGGTGAGACACAGGTATACATTTTCTGGCATTGTGGTCAGCAGTGTTTTTTTAAGTCAGAAAGAGGAGATTTACATCAATTCATGGGTATAGGTGAGACACCAGGTTCCTTGGAACACTTGTTATTTTCTGCAATTAAATCTACACAAAAGTGTGAATGTAGCTATAGAGTTGTGAAAAGTAATTTGCCAGGATTCTCTCCATCATTTCATATTATGATATCCTTGTTGTGATAGGAACTTGACAAATAAAAGAATTTAGCTTACAACCATGAAAGGAGTATGTAAAAAATATTATTTCATAAGTATAATTTTTTTTTTAGAACAGTAAAACAACAGAAATCCAATGCCCTAATATTACCTAAAGGCAAGAATTTTTAAATCACCTCTTGCATACATGCAGATTTGAGTTTTCTATACAGGATATTTGAATTTCCAATGCAGGAGATATGAATTTCCAATGCATGAGATATGCATTTCCAATGCAGGAGATATGAGTTTCCTATGCAGGAGATTTGCAGTCCTGTCCAGGAGATTGAGTTTCCAATGCAGGAGATATAAGTTTCCAGTGCAGGAGATATGATTTTCCAAATGCAGTAAATGTGGTTTCCAATCCAGGAGATTTGTATTCAGATGCAGTAAATGTGGTTTTCAATGCAGAAAATTTGAGTTTCATTGCTGGAGATTTGAGTTTACAAGAAATTCGAGTTTCCAATGCAGGAGATCTGAATTTCTGATGCAGGAGATTTGTAGTCCAATGCAGGCGATTTGTAGTCCAATGCAGGCGATTTTAGTCCAATGCAGGAGATTTGTAGTCCAATGCAGGAGATTTGTAGTCAAATGCAGGAGATTTGCAGTCAAATGCAGGAGATTTATTACTGATATGTTGACATAATTCCAAAACAACTTTTGTCACCTAAATATTATAGAAGTTCAGTGCAATTTAATTATTCCTTGAGAGGAAAGAAAAGAAATAAAAAGAAATTTTTTTTTATGTCTTCAGCCTTTTCGGGAAAATATGGTGAAATTAAGAAAAATAGAATCATTTGGTTCCAGATTGTTTACCACATTTAGAATCATTTGGTTCCACATTGTTTACCCCTTTTGGAATCATTTTATTCCAGATTGTTTACCCCTTTTGAAGTTTATTTGTTCTGGTTTGCTTGGTTTGAGATTGTTTTGTTCCAGATTGTTTACCCCTTTTAGAATCATTTGGTTCCAGATTGTTACCCCTTTTGGAATCATTTTATTCCAGATTGTTTACCCCTTTTAAAGTTTATTGGTTCTGGATTGCTTGGTTTGAAATTGTTTGGTTCCAGTTTGTTTACCCAAAGCATCTTTCACAATTATATTTACTGTATGTACTCGATTATAAGTCAACCCTCTCCTTTTAGGGCTGCAAAATGCCAATTTCTCGTTAACACTTCTATAAGTTAGGGTGTATTTAGCAAGTCAGAGTCATCTAAAGGGGTGACTTGTCAGTGTGTCAGAGTTGCACTTTGGAAAAATAAAAAGCCAAACTATAGTTCGATATATAGATATGAAATATAAAGACAAAACCAGTGTAAATACAATTATATTATTGAGTGGAATATGTCACATATAATTTGACAACTTACAATTTGTCCATCTTTGTGTAATATAATCTATCAAAATCCATAATGCTTGACATTTTAAATCCATTTATATGATAAATCCAAATTCAATTATAGTTCACATACCGGTGTAAAAAAAGTAGTTCACAATGATCTGATTCACAATATCCCATAATATAATAATTTCACACATCTCACAAATAAACAATGAAAGTTAAGACCACATTTGTGTGATTCACTGTATCCTATAAATGTCACTATCTAATGTCATCTGCTACAAAGTCCAAGAATTCATCCTCATTGTCTGATAAAGTTCATCTGGTCATTGTAAATATCATCGGACTCTGATTCCTCAGCTTTTCTGTCATGTGAGGGTGCTTATGTAGAGACTGAACTTGGGCTCTGTAAGTAACACTTTGATCATAAAGTCTGTGAAATCTATTAAAGGATGCAACTGAACACGTGTCAATTGTGTGGCAAGAACAAGTATCAAACTCGCAGCTCAATCAAAGGTTGTCACATGGGAAAACAAAGACGGTGGTGCCTTTACAAGCTAAGGGATTAAGGTCAAACATGCACAGGAAGTTGTAGAACTCGACTTGGCACAGAAGTATTAAATTCGTGGCTCGATCAAAAGGATTGTCAACTTGAAAACAAAGTGAGTGCTACATTTACAAGTCAAGGGCTTATCGACCCACGTGCACTGGCAGATAACTTGGGAAATATCACTTGGGAATTAAATCTGACTTATGGAAAAAGATAATACAAATTAAATCAAAACTTTTATTTCATCAAACACAGTGTTTATACAGCAAAACACAAATACTAATACAAATACATGTTGTTCAGACTTAAACAAAAAATGAAAACAATATACTTGCTGGTAAACACCCACGGTAAACAACATTGATGGACCCTTCACGTTGCAGTAGGTAATATTTTCAAATTATTAAAATCCAGATAACTAGATACAAGTATTGTGTAATAAATACCATCATGAAATGGATCAAGAAAGTGCATACCATATATGCATTTCTGAATGGGAATAGTGGCATGAAAACATAAAAATATTTGAATTGACAGTATTTTTATGTACTGCAAACATCTAGAGTTCCCAACATGACCCCTAGATTTATCAAAATATTTTGTATGTCATGCTTATAAGATGACCCCTACTCTGCATGAATTGAATTTTCAGTAAAAAACTTTGACTTGTAAGTGAGTGTATATGCTATTCAACACATTTAATTAAAAAATTATCTGAGGCCATGTGGTGTAATTGTATATGGCAAGCGACCTTATCAATTATTGCAGTGCAATTTAAAAACATTACACCTGTTAGTTTCTTAGCTTGGGGTTTTGGCAGCTTTGGGTGGCACTGAATAGCATGTAGTTTTGCCTCTTGCTGTTTTAAGCAGAAGATATTTTAATGCAAGTTTTGAAATGGCCTTTGTTTTGCCATTTTTTTTTTGTCTGTTAAGCTGAATGCCCTGCATACCCATGTGTTGGTAAATGGGTAGACAGTGGCAAACATTATATTTCATTTCTTAGCATAGACTGACAATAGGGTGATCACTAGTGAAACAAAATGCATTTCTACAGCCCTGAATCATTCTGAACTTGTAATTTTGAATGAAGTTTTCAGCATGAACTGAATTTTCTATTGCTAGAAAAAGGATACCCTTGATATCTTAGTGCCCCACCCCCTTTAAAATACATGACATACATGTACATCAGAAAATTAAAAAAAATACTTAAATATTAGGGAAAAAGGAAATTTGGTTTCCAGGCCTCCTGGTTAAGAGACCTATGATTTTACTGTTTTTCTGGGAGACTTGTATTTTATTTTGAGGTAAAGTTTTATTAAACAAGGATTAGAGTTTGAGTGTTAACCCAGGCTGACTAGTATCATGACTTTTTTCACAGGGCAATCAAAACCATATAGCTTCAGGATTTGTTCTGATATGGATTCACTCTGTCCACTAATTTTGATGACAGGTATACTCCAAGTCACCATTTTTTATTTGACAGCTTTTAATTATAGTAACATAGTCAAAAAGTTTGGAGTTTGCTTTCCACTGAACTGGTTTCGTTGTTTTCATCAATAAAATACAAATAAAAAGACAGCAACCCAGACTACTGTAAAATAATGATACAGCCAGAAATGGTACACTGTTTGTGCTGAAGCACTTGTAAAATGATGTGTGGTTATATTTATATTTATTAACCCATTCACACACCCAATTCCATAAGCACCAACACATAGACATTCCAAAATTTCTGAGATTGCAGTTTTATATCTTATATTATCCTTGAATTTTTCTTTTGTAATGAATATTTGTTAATATTTTTAATGTTTTCCTGAAACAGGTCTGTCAGTTTGTACAGATCATGTATGTAAAGTTTATTGTTCAGAAAAGAGAGCTAAATGAAAGCACATTTTGCTTGTTGCTGATGGTGATGTATTTACTTATGTGTTAATGATATGATAACAAATAATAAATATTGTTTATTCCAAATCATGTGTGTTCATATCATTTCAGATGATTGTATGCTGTGGACAAGCACTATAATGCAAGCCATTATTGAGTATAAACCTGTAAGTTGGCTATTATTATAGTCATTTTTCTTGTCATCTCAAATCATGTGTAATTTTCTCTGCTTATCAACTATGATATTGTCATTTTTTATATGCTAACTGTTTGCTTGTCAGTCACTACTCAGTAGATTGCAGATATTACAACTCCGTTAGTATCCATTTGTTTTGAATTCCCATTCCAAAATGATTTTCAGTCCTTAATGAGTCTGTAGAATCTTCTACATGAACAGAGGGAGAATTAACAGTGATATTAAAGATGTTTCAGAGATCTAGGAATATTATAAACATGTAATAGCAGTATGTACATTCGAGGAATATATATATTTTTTAATAAAAATTCTAAATGTAGCAGTATTGGGCCTTGTTTTAACTTAGGGCTATTCCATTTAAATCTACCTGGGGAAGATGGGAATACCACTACTTTTTAGGGAGACCTGCACTTGAAAATAATTAAAATTATGAAGAGAACAGAAAGAAATACGTTCAGATCCTACACCCTACAGACAAAATAAAAATGTGTGCCCCCTTAACCAGGTTCATTTTAATGGGATAACCCTAAAGAGTGTAGCCAAAATAATAAAAAAGATCTCACTATTGTTTTCTTAGTTTATCATGAGGATAATATTACTAACTGTACACAACTCTATAATTAAGCATTTTGTAAGAAATGGTATTTTATTACTCAAGTGGTAACTAAGTGTGATAAGTATTGGGAATACTTTGCATTTGAAATGTCTTGTATTTGTGTGAAGAAAAGCAATTTGAAATGTTAATAATCCAAAGTTTGCTCAAAATATCAGGTGTAGCCCAAGATTGTTATAAACTATTGTATTTTCAGCCACCAGATGGGGATAAAGAGGGAGGGGACATGCATGACCCTGACCTACAGGTAAGGTGGAAATCTAATTAACAGTTTAGTTAATTTTGATGTTTAAATATGAGTTAGTATTAATTGTTTTATTGAAAACATTCTTAGATCTTGGATTGCTTTGTCAAGATGTAATAAGTTGCCACTGCAAAATAAATTCTGTTGTAATCCATTTGATACATATTAATAAAACTTACATTAGTATCTTTTATAGCAGATAAAGTTGAATTTGCTGCATTCCACATTAATATTGTGTGAAGATCTCCATACATATGTCAGTAGTCATACATCTTTATTCAGCATCTGTAATTTATTAAACATGGCATTTCTCCAGTGTATATCTCAGTAGATAGTGTCTTCATATGTGTAAATACAATAGTCAATTGTAAGTCATAAATGAATATATACAAGTATATGTATGCCTTCAATTGAATAATATTTACAGGAGTGGATTAAATTTGATGGGAGGAGTAACAAGTACCTAGTGGCAATAAAGAATCAGCGACTGTGTTGCTACAACTCCGGTGAAGTGAGTATTATTCACTTATAGCTGGTCACCAGTCAGACTAGAATGCTTCTCTTATGATTTTACTCATTTATAATTTTCTTATCATGTTTAGGAATTATTTTATAGAAACAATTTATCACTATGACCTTTTCACAGAAGTAACTACTTTTCTGTAGCATATAACAAGCTCTGGAACAAGCTTGTTAGTTTAGTGCTTGTTATAAAACTTGTTAAGTGTGGTGCTTGTTAGACTAGTACTTGTTATCAAGCTTGTTAGACTAGTGCTTGTTTTTAAGCTTGTTATACTAGTGCTGCTATCAAGCTTGTTAGACTGATGCTTATTATTGAGCTTGTTAGAGTAGTGCTTGTTATCAAGCTTGTTAGACTAGTGCTTGTTATCAAGCTTGTTAGACTAGTACTTGTTATCAAGCTTGTTAGACTAGTGCTTGTTATAAAGCTTGTTAGACTAATGCTTGTTATCAAGCTTGTTAGACTAGTGCTTGTTATTGAGCTTGTTAGACTAGTACTTGTTATATGTGTAGTTATATAAAATAATATTCATGTTCACACTAGATATCTGTGTCATTATGTTCTTTAGAAAGTTATCTTTTTCTTGTGTTGTTATGTTTAATATTCATTCTGTATCAAATACTTCATCCAATTTTGTGTTTTGCCAGGACTTCAAGCTTGCCACCCCAATACATGACATTGAGATGAAACTGGCCGCTGTGAAGGAGATAGACAAAACAAAACTACAGCTCTCCACTCATTACTGTCACTTTATGTAAGTTGTCATGAAAACTACCACAATAATCTTTTGTTGTTTCTTAAATTTGAGAAAATTATGCTCATAATATTTTCAGAATAAGTTTATATTTGAGATATTCTATTGCAAATCAAACAAAAATAACATCTGCACACCCATGCATACAAATGGACACAGGCAGAAGTTGTAAACCAGATTGTCAAAATGAATTTCATGTTTTCATTTTATTACAGGGACAGATAATGTTTCAGAAAGCATTGTTGCCCACTGCCAGTCTGGTTGCGTTGTTGCCTACATCCAGTCTGGTTGCCCAGCAACACTATCTAGTTGTCCCAAATATCCATAGTAACAGTTACACTATAATTCAGCTTTTTGCATGTCACTTGCATTACAAAAAGGTTTGAGCAGTTATTAAATGAAGAGCAACTTGGTTTAAACTACAAGGAATAGTATCAAAATCTCATCTGATATTAAATAAAAATACATGTTTATTTACCGTATATACTCATGTATAAGAAGGGTCCAAATGCAAACAACATAGACCCTGATCTGCCATCACATAATGCGCCGGTAGATTAGGGTCTGTGTTGTTTGTTCTACTGATTAGTCCTTACAAACTGCATAGACCCAGATCTGCCAGTGCATTATGTGACAGCAGATCTGGGTCTATGCAGTTTGCAGTTGGTATTCGCTTATATGCCAGTATATACAGTATTTATATTTTGTTTCAGTTTGTGTAGTTGGAACTTTATTGATAGAAGAGGTACGAAAATACTATATATTAATAAAAGGTTCTGGTATATACAATATAGAATTTATTCAGCCATGCAACATTTTATAAAAGAAAAAAAACAAAAACATAATTGACAGCCTTACCAATTATTTTCAGAGTATAACAAAATAACTTGAAACTTACAGATACATATTTCTGCAATTAAAAATCCGGCTGATAAGCAATTAGCTAAGAGGTAAGTAATTAAATGATTATTTCATTGTGTAGCAAGCCTCATTCAAATCACATGTCAATTATTATGTAATGTAAATTCCTCAAGAAACAGAATATATTACTAGGTACAAGTAGCAGAATGAAACTGTGCTCATATAATTGAACTTTATTTAAGGCACAATTTTATGTTCAGTATGAATTTATTTATAAAATGCTAACCATTCATGAAGATTAGAGCTATAATAATAGGATATGTAAGTGAATACACACAAAGACGCACATTGTAATATTTTGCTGAGTTTTATCCAAGTCACAAAGTACATTACTACTTTAAACAGAAAACACATAACTATTAACATGAGCATAGTCAGTGACATCTTCGCTAGCCTAGGGTCATCGATCCACTCTACATTGATGTGGTCTTGGGTAGCAAAGACAAGTCAAACTGGCTTGTTACTTTGAGCTCATTTCATCTCAGTCACAAACCAGTACAATGTGAATTCTATGTGGAAATCATATTTTATCCAGTTTGAATAATATATCCAACCTAAGTCATCTCTTTTTGTTTTTATTCATACGGAATTACACTAAAAGGTATCACATCTGCCTAGATCAGCTGGTCATTAGATAGTGCTTGTTTACATTTTAAACTTTTATTGTGTGTTGTTCACCCGAACAGGAATAGAAGAGTAAATTCGATTGGTTGTAGTGGGGAAACTCTGACCAATGATGATTTGTTTTGCTTTGCCAATTCAGGTGAGCATGTCTGTATGCAAATAAGGTCATGGTGCCACTGCTTGGATGAATGAAGTATGTTTAATCAAGCAATGACCAGGGTCGGACTGGCCCACCGAAATACTGAGAGATTTCTCAAGGTCTATGGGGAAGATAGGGAGCGACTAGGCTGCCAGTCTGACTCAGGTGATGATATTCAGTGAGGATTACCACATGTGTAATTAATGGGCATAGGTGACACCTTGTATAACTATTCGCAACTTTAGTGGACCGAAAAATATATTGGAGTCCACCATTATTGACGCCTCATCGAAGTCAGCACACTCATTATAAACCCCTGGCCGCCAGAATTTGGTTTTCTGTACTGTTTCAATTTTGAGAAGCTTGGTTGTCCAAAGCTAAAATTTGGTTGTCATGATCTGCCTGTCACCATATCTTTTTGCCCTTGGATTATACAACATGGTAAAAAATTACATGTTCTTTCATTGGCACCGTTCATCTCATACATGGCAGTCATTGCACTCATTAGCAAGATCGATGTTAACATTTTTTAGATTCAGCTCAGTGTTACAGTTTTTTTACTTTGTAGCTAAATAAATGGCAGGTTTGACAAAATGGTTTCTCTTGTGAATTTATTTTCTTCTTAGAGGATCTTGCACAAAGTTCTTTAAATGATATACAGATATCCACAGCACAGAAACTCTAGCAGAGCACAAATAACCCATAATGGATATTTTTGTACTTCAGGTTGCAGTTTGAGAGATCTCATGATGCTTTGAAGTGGAGGATGGCTATTGAGGAAGCCATAGCTGATGCCCTGGGTGACAACAAAGTGTTAAATGAAGTAACAGAGAATGATCACAACAAGAAATGTGCTGACTGCGATGCTCCAAGTAAATATTTGTCTTGTTTGCAGTAGTAGATAACAATACATAAGTATAAGGGTTTTCACAGGTTAGGGAAAAGCCAGGAAATTTTTAATTGTCAGGAAAGTCATGCAAAAATGAGGGAAAGACATGAACTTTTATGATAAGTAAGGGAAATTGAAATTTCAATCAAAAGTCAGGGAATTTTGTAGCCTAAATTGGAAAAGTTTTAATATAGATGAGTGCATGGGGAAATGTGTTGTGTAATGTCCATGGCAAGGGCTGTTGTGCATCCTGTGTCTTATTGATCATTAAACTTTATATTTGTTCAATTAAGATGCAGTTTCTCAGTACAGTGTATCTTTATGACAGCTAGTTCAAGGTGATATTGTTATTTTAATCATTTATGAACATGGATATATATATTTAAACAGCCAATGTTGACTTTAGTCTAATTTCATCATCATTAACATTATAATTTATATAAAAGTATGTGTGTTGGATTCATACTTAAACATTATAATTTATATAAAAGTATGTGTGTTGGGTTCATACTTATACCTTATAATTTATATAAAAGTATGTGTGTTGGGTTCATACTTAAACTTTATAATTTATATAAAAGTATGTGTGTTGGGTTCATGCTTATACCTTATAATTTATATAAAAGTATGTGTGTTGGGTTCATGCTTATACATTATAATTTATATAAAAGTATGTGTGTTGGGTTCATACTTAAACTTTATAATTTATATAAAAGTATGTGTGTTGGGTTCATGCTTATACCTTATAATTTATATAAAAGTATGTGTGTTGGGTTCATGCTTATACCTTATAATTTATATAAAAGTATGTGTTTTGGATTCATACTTAAACATTATAATTTATATAAAAGTATGTGTGTTGGGTTCATGCTTATACATTATAATTTATATAAAAGTATGTGTGTTGGGTTCATGCTTATACCTTATAATTTATATAAAAGTATGTGTGTTGGTTCATGCTTATACATTTTAAACCATTTTATATAAAAGTATGTGTGTTGGGTTCATGCTTATACATTATAATTTATATAAAAGTATGTGTGTTGGGTTCATACTTAAACTTTATAATTTATATAAAAGTATGTGTGTTGGGTTCATGCTTATACATTTTAAACCATTTTATATAAAAGTATGTGTGTTGGGTTCATACTTAAACATTATAATTTATATAAAAGTATGTGTGTTGGGTTCATGCTTATACCTTATAATTTATATAAAAGTATGTGTGTTGGGTTCATGCTTATACCTTATAATTTATATAAAAGTATGTGTGTTGGTTCATGCTTATACATTTTAAACCATTTTATATAAAAGTATGTGTGTTGGGTTCATGCTTATACATTATAATTTATATAAAAGTATGTGTGTTGGTTCATGCTTATACATTATAATTTATATAAAAGTATGTGTGTTGGGTTCATGCTTATACCTTATAATTTATATAAAAGTATGTGTGTTGGGTTCATGATTATACCTTATAATTTATATAAAAGTATGTGTGTTGGGTTCATGCTTATACCTTATAATTTATATAAAAGTATGTGTGTTGGGTTCATGCTTATACCTTTATAATTTATATAAAAGTATGTGTGTTGGTTCATGCTTATACATTATAATTTATATAAAAGTATGTGTGTTGGGTTCATGCTTATACATTTTAAACCATTTTATATAAAAGTATGTGTGTTGGGTTCATGCTTATACATTATAATTTATATAAAAGTATGTGTGTTGGGTTCATACTTAAACTTTATAATTTATATAAAAGTATGTGTGTTGGGTTCATGCTTATACCTTATAATTTATATAAAAGTATGTCTGTTGGGTTCATGCTTATACATTATAATTTATATAAAAGTATGTGTGTTGGGTTCATACTTAAACTTTATAATTTATATAAAAGTATGTGTGTTGGGTTCATGCTTATACATTTTAAACCATTTTATATAAAAGTATGTGTGTTGGGTTCATACTTAAACATTATAATTTATATAAAAGTATGTGTGTTGGGTTCATGCTTATACCTTATAATTTATATAAAAGTATGTGTGTTGGGTTCATGCTTATACCTTATAATTTATATAAAAGTATGTGTGTTGGTTCATGCTTATACATTTTAAACCATTTTATATAAAAGTATGTGTGTTGGGTTCATGCTTATACATTATAATTTATATAAAAGTATGTGTGTTGGGTTCATACTTAAACTTTATAATTTATATAAAAGTATGTGTGTTGGGTTCATGCTTATACCTTATAATTTATATAAAAGTATGTGTGTTGGTTTCATGCTTATACTTTATAATTTATATAAAAGTATGTGTGTTGGGTTCATACTTATACCTTATAATTTATATAAAAGTATGTGTGTTGGGTTCATGCTTATACTTTATAATTTATATAAAAGTATGTGTGTTGGGTTCATGCTTATACCTTATAATTTATATAAAAGTATGTGTGTTGGGTTCATACTTATACCTTATAATTTATATAAAAGTATGTGTGTTGGTTTCATGCTTATACTTTATAATTTATATAAAAGTATGTGTGTTGGTTTCATGCTTATACCTTATAATTTATATAAAAGTATGTGTGTTGGGTTCATGCTTATACTTTATAATTTATATAAAAGTATGTGTGTTGGGTTCATACTTAAACTTTATAATTTATATAAAAGTATGTGTGTTGGGTTCATGCTTATACATTATAATTTATATAAAAGTATGTGTGTTGGGTTCATACTTAAACTTTATAATTTATATAAAAGTATGTGTGTTGGGTTCATGCTTATACATTATAATTTATATAAAAGTATGTGTGTTGGGTTCATACTTAAACTTTATAATTTATATAAAAGTATGTGTGTTGGGTTCATGCTTATACCTTATAATTTATATAAAAGTATGTGTGTTGGGTTCATACTTAAACTTTATAATTTATATAAAAGTATGTGTGTTGGGTTCATGCTTATACATTATAATTTATATAAAAGTATGTGTGTTGGGTTCATACTTAAACTTTATAATTTATATAAAAGTATGTGTGTTGGGTTCATACTTAAACTTTATAATTTATATAAAAGTATGTGCGTTGGGTTCATACTTAAACTTTATAATTTATATAAAAGTATGTGTGTTGGGTTCATACTTAAACATTATAATTTATATAAAAGTATGTGTGTTGGGTTCATACTTAAACTTTATAATTTATATAAAAGTATGTGTGTTGGGTTCATGCTTATACATTTTAAACCATTTTATATAAAAGTATGTGTGTTGGGTTCATACTTAAACATTATAATTTATATAAAAGTATGTGTGTTGGGTTCATACTTAAACATTATAATTTATATAAAAGTATGTGTGTTGGGTTCATACTTAAACATTATAATTTATATAAAAGTATGTGTGTTGGGTTCATGCTTATACATTTTAAACCATTTTATATAAAAATATGTGTGTTGGATTCATACTTAAACTTTATAATTTATATAAAGGTATATGTGTACGGTTCATGCTTATACATTTTAGACCATTTTATATAAAAATATCTGTGTTGGCTTCATGGTTATTCACTTTAAACCATTTTATATATGCTAGTGTAGGAGAAATGGAAGCCATGCTTGTTAAGAGTACAAGTTCCATCTTGTGTAACATGGTGATAATTGAAATAAGGATAGTTTGGGTTATTAATATGTGCATAGACCATGAAAAACTGGGGAAATACACTTCACCATGTTTGTTTCTGAAACATTTGTATGTGCTTTCTTTCTAGACAGCATCAATCACTTCAGTACTCTCAGTATTGCAGTAGTTTGTTTGATCTTAGGGATTGTTTTAATCAGTGTTTTGATCATAAGGATTGTTATAATCAGTTGTTTTGATCTTAGGGATTGTGATAATCAGTTGTTTTGATCTTAGGGATTGTTATAATCAGTTTTTTTGATCTTAGGGATTGTGATAATCAGTTGTTTTGATCTTAGGGATTGTTATAATCAGTTGTTTTGATCTTAGGGATTGTGATAATCAGTTGTTTTGATCTTAGGGATTGTTATAATCAGTTGTTTTGATCTTAGGGATTGTGATAATCAGTTGTTTTGATCTTAGGGATTGCTATAATCAGTTGTTTTGATCTTAGGGATTGTTATAATCAGTTGTTTTGATCTTAGGTATTGTTATAATCAGTTGTTTTGATCTTAGGGATTGTGATAATCAGTTGTTTTGATCTTTGGAATTGTTATAATCAGTTGTTTTGATCTTAAGTATTGTTATAATCAGTTGTTTTGATCCTAGGGATTGTTATAATCAGTTGTTTTGATCTTAGGGATTGTGATAATCAGTTGTTTTGATCTTTGGAATTGTTATAATCAGCAAGCTTATGTCAGTTACTCAATCCTGAATCGTTGAGAATTGGGTGTGCCCAAAATTGCAATTTGTATCACATTATTAATACTGAAAAAACTGTTTGATATATGTTTAAACAGAATCATGAAATTTGAAAAGAACTTTTCCTAAACTGAATATTAAATGAATGAATCTGTTATTTGGTAGAAAACTTGTTTCCGTAATGTAAAACATCATAGTCTTTCTCTTTAATGTAAAGTATCATGACATTGGTCTGTTTACACTATAGTTGCGAAAAAATGAAACCATCTGGATGAGAATTTTTTATCATTTGTAAAATTTAAAATTTAGGAAATACACACATATTTTATATTTGTTTTACACTATCTTAAATATCAAGGCACTGAGAATTATATCTCTGACTTATTTGTTTGATACCTATTTCAGTTTGGGTTTGGTTTGGTTTGGTTTGGTGCTTTATGGCACAGCAACACAAGTAGGTTATTTAGTGCAAAGGCAATTGGAGTAAAGTGTCTTGCCTAAGGACACACCATGGTAGCTGACCCAGGCTGAAAGCATCGGTTCATTAGTTAGTCAACCTAGCCTGGAAAGATGTGCTTTCTATCAAAGCACATTTGTTAAAAACAGAAAAGTAAACAAAATAAGCAAAGCCTATGAGACATGAGCACAGCATCAATCTGAATGACTACTGACATGTACTGACTGATATGAATGACTACTGACATGTACTGTCTGATATGAATGACTACTGACATGTACTGTCTGATATGAATGACTACTGACATGTACTGACTGATATATTGCTTGTACCAGCTGGATGTTTCTCCATACATTGGAGGAATACATGCAGACAGCAACAACATTGTATGACATCATATATATATATGTTCCTTTGTATGATAGATTAGTTCTTCAGCTAATTTTTTTGCCCTCTTAAAATAAAGTCATTATTATTATTATTATTATTATTATTATTACTATTATTAATAAAGCAATATGTATAATACTAACCTTACAGTATTCACGCTACTAATTTCAAAGCAATATGCATAGTTCTTGTGTTTATTACAGCCAAACAGTTGTACTTTTTGACAGTATCATAGATTGAAATCGTGGAAAGTTTGTGTCTCCAAACCTTGACAAATTTTCTTATATAAACACTTTCAAATTTGCAATTGGTATTTTTTAAAAATGTGTGATAATTTAAAAATAATTATGTTTTTTATTGCATGGTATGCAGAGATTTTTTTTTAATTTGGTGAGTAACATTTATTTTTACTTGTCCAGTGGGCAAGTTGGAGAGAATGAAAGTTTTCCAGCATTGCATCTCTGGTAATAATTAACCTAAATAACAATTCATCATTACACATTAATTTACATGGAAAAATGCTGTGAAAAAATATCAAAGAAAATAATTTTAAATCTCATTGAATATTTTGCTATACACAGGTATGGACTTGTTCAACATTTGTTAATTGGGTTGCTTTATAAAAGAATCAAACTTAGTAAAATAATAGTATGAATATTTTGACAATTTTGCAGTTTCTTATAATATGAGTACTTCTACATTTTGATCTCTCTAATCATGGTTCACATATATATTAGAAGTTGAAATATGATCTTACTGATAAAAGAATTAATTATTTTGCTTTTTTTTTCTCCACAGATCCACACTGGTCTTCTATAAATCTTGGCATTGTGCTGTGTAAAAAATGTGCAGGTAACACAATGGCTGAATATCAAACCAACTACATTCACATTCATTTGATCAAGTATCACTTCATGATGGACAAGTAAACATAACTATTTTACCATGTCTTTACTGACATTTTTATTTTTATTTTTTGATATTTTCATGCCATACTAGTTCAGTATGTAAACAGATTTGATTGTGTGTGGACAAGGTGTAAAATTGAAGTCAAGTTGCACATTTACTTTTATACTGATTATATATCATTTAATTAATATAATATAAGAATAAACAATAGTGTTTCTTTCCCATATGTATGTTGTAAAAGAATTAAAACAGTTGAAGAAATGTTAAGGTTGAGTATTTTATGCTTGATTGCATTGACTTTACTGAGAGGCACTGTATTACCTAAAGAATTCCATCAGTAATATTGGGAAAAGTTTACTAATAATATTGGTTGATATCTTTTTAAAATAATTCTTCATGTTACATTGAATCTGAAATTCTTAAAAGCACAAAAATGCCATAAAAGATATTTGTTATCATTGACAACAATTTAATATAAAGCCTTGATATGTAATAGTCAGTTTCTGTCTTCACTCATAGCATTTCATTCACATGTAATATTTTACATGAACTTGATGTTTATGTTGACCTTATATTATTTAAAGCATAACTTGACTAATATGCTGATTGTATCTTATAAAATTTACCAGGTATTCACCGTGAGTTCCAGTCATCAGTGTCCAAGGTGCGGTCACTAAGAATGGACACCAGTGTGTGGACACGCAGTCTCATCGAGGTAGGAGGAATCAGAATGATCCTATATCAGGCTTCTTTGTAGGATTATGATCATATTTATCAATTAACATTTATTCACTATGAACCAGACAATTTTATGTTTGGAGTTTTAACACAAATTATCAACAATTATTACAGTAACTAAAATCTTCATCAGCTGGTAATAGTACCTAAATAATATTTATGCCAGCCAAACAGAATTTTGAGTTTAATTTCAAATTGTGATAGTATTGAAAAAGGTTGCTTAGACATTACATACATTTGTTTAAAATCTTTGAACCCTTTAGGAAATATTATAGACATATAAATACAAAAATTCTCTGTCTTATCTCTTGCACATGTGTGCCTGTCAAACGTTATTACATCCTAGACCTTTGCAATTGTTATTCAGGTTCTAGGACTTGGTTTCATCTCAATTTCATCCTTTTGGTTCTGAGTACTGTGTAAGTACTCAGAATCAAAAGGACGAAATTGAGATGAAACCAAGTCCTAGAACCTGTTTGCCTTATCTATTTTCAATTTCATCATCAAGCCATTTGATTTAATCGGGATTGATTTTTACCTCACCTGACCATAAGGCCAAGTGAGCTTATGGCATGGCCTTGTGTCCATTGTGTGTCATCCATCGTGCATCCTTTAACAATTGCTGTTTTAGACATATTCTCAAAAACCACTGGACCATATTTGGCACAGAGGATCCTGGCATGAAGAGCTTTCAAATTTATACAAATGATGCTGATCCATCATCAAGTATGGCTGCTGTTACTAAAAATAGTAAAAACCATTTAAATGACTTCTCAAAAACTGCTTAACAGAATTTGATAAAATATGACAGAAAGCATCCTGGTAGGAAGACCTTTCACATTTTTACAAATGATTCCTATCAACCTTAAAATATTGTCACTGTTGTGAAAAGTAGAAAAACATTTAAATTACTTTTTTTTTTTACATAAACCACTCAACAGACTTTCACCAGATTCGACAGAAAGCATCCTGGCACAGAGGGCTCTCAAGTTGTTTTCAAATGATGCTGATTCATGATCAGATATGGCTGCTTTTTACTAAAAATTGCAAAATACTTTTCTTGCCAGTCTGCCTATTAAAGCAAGGGAACTAACATATGAAGATTATTGGGAATAGCAAGTTTGAAGTTATGCTTGAGTTTTCCCCTTGTGGGAAAATTTTCAACAGATTTTAAAAAATAATTTTAGAATACTGGATTCATAAATTTCACTAAAACAAGTTATGAAAATTAGCAAAGTATAATACACCTTAGGAAATAAAACAATCTAATTTGAAACTGAAGAAAAATATACAATCAAAATATATAGAGCAACACTTTAAGTAGATGAAATAAATTAGAAGATAAAATAAATAAGAAGATGAACTTGTATTACAGGGAAGTGTATGTCATCTTGGGAATGAATATTATGTATTGTGCCTGATTTGATGTATTGTACCTTTTGGGCAAATTACTTAAACCAGGCTAAGTCCAACTAAACCAGGTATTATTTGTCAAACACTAACCAAGACCAATAATAACTAAAAAAATAATATTGCCATAATAAAATATTTTAACCCTTTTCATACTGAAGTCCAATCAGACAGGCAGTTGTGTAGAACTGGAAATTTGTTAAGTCATTGGTGTATCAGCATGAGAGAATGCAGTGACGTTGGTCAATCTGGCTTTACAGGACAAGTTTTTCAAATAATTTTTGAAAGTTATATACCATTTTAAAAAGCATAACATTTTCTTTAAAGTCATACATTTTTTCACTGAAAATTTTCAGATGTAAAATATTCAGTTGAAAGTAAAGTTAAGTAAACTAAAAGGCATGCTTTACATTTTTTTTTTTATAACTTGCTTTCAGTGCTTTTGGTATATGAGCAAACTTTATGAGAAGTTCTCAAAATGTCCAGTTAGCTTGAAAACCATCCAAGTCTTCATCATAATCAATATCCGAGTCAAAAATACCAATGAACTAGTTATCATCCACTCAGTTCATTCGATGTAGTCAAGATCAAGATCCCCATTGCCTAAAATATCAATTTCCCTAACAAAATTGTCTATATTTTCATCAAAATCGGCATCCACATCACTGCCATCTGCCATGAATTGCCGCTTCAATAGTTATGCCATTTTGATCTTGGCACATTAAAATTCAGTTTTGAAATCGAATTTTCTACTGAGTTATCATCATCTCTGTTCATTTTGTCGAAGTCAAGATCACTATCTGTACTGCTTAAAATGTCCATTTTCCCCACACAATTGTCTATATTTTCATCAAAATCGACATCCACATCACTGCCAACATTTGCCACTTCAGTGCTGTCCGCCATCTCCGCACGTTAAAACTTGTGTTTGAAATTAAATTTTCAAATAACCATCAGCTCCGTTCATTTTGAAAAAATAAAGATAACATTCCCCGCTGCCTAAAATGTCAATTTTTCACATAAAATTGTCTATATTTTCAACTTATTCCACAAGCATATCACTGCCATCACTTGCCTCTGCAGTACTTATCACCATTTTGATCTCTGCACATTAAAACTCTATTTTCAAATAGAATTTTTACCAGTTTTTGGCATTTTTTAAACTTACGCTGTCACTGCATTTGTGTACCTCCTACCTTTATTTCCTTCTTTTCAAAAGAGTACACGTAAACTAATGACGTATTATATGGTTAAATGCACACTTTTGTGGTATTCATTGCCATTAATACAAGAATTATTTTACATATATAGTTTTAGCTTTTAATAAAAAAGAATAATCAAATATGCTTTTTTCTGAAAGACTTCCAGGAATCCAAATATTCAGACCCTCCAACTTTCCTGAAGCTTATATTATAAATTTTCTGGTCCCACCCCCTCTCCCCCAATCAAAAAGAAATAACAAATTCCAGATATTATGAATGTTGTAACCAGATTGCATTTCATTTTCTTCATAGCCAACTGTATTAGACATCATGCTCATTAAGAAGCTTACTATTTTTCCCAAGCTTTTCTTTTTGCACCAAAGATTAATAAGTGTATGAATTTGCTTTCACTAGCTTACTCAGGTGAGCATTATCAGGCCCACTTGGGCCTCTTGTTAATAATTTACCTCTGATCTGTGAGCAGCTTTGGCTCCTTGAACAGTATTTAGAATTGCTATTGCCAGTTACAGGAATTTAAATATGCCAAAGAAGTGAAGATGTAGAAATGAGAAAAGAAGTCAGATTTCAACATTGGGCCTTCTGTTTTTATTTGTTGCAAGATGTGAATGTTGTTCATTCTTTTTGAAAGATTATTTTTGGTTAAACAGTAGATACAGACCTTGAAATGGGTAATTTTACAAAATCTTCATTTCATTTGCATTTTGTTTGTATTCCATTTGCATTCCAATTGCGTTTCATTCATGTTTTCATTTTGTCTATAATCTTGTTGTTTTTCGTTTATGGTCACAGAAATGCATGCAGATTTTGCATTTATTGCTGTCATTAATCATTTCCTTTCATTTTTGCACGTTTGGAATGAAATGGAAATGCGTTTAACGAAGTCGGGTTTTCAGTTATTTAAAAGTGTTCAGGGGAGAGAGAGCTATTACTTTTGTATCGTGTCTTATTAAAATTGTGCATTAATAAACTAGGAAATTCATAAGAAGCAAAAGGCAGCATTTAATTTATGAAAAAATATGGCTGCAACTGTAATAAGTGTTAAAATACATTTGTCATGTCTTATAAGAGGTGAAACATTTTCAATGTAAAGAATCTCATCCTGGATTATCATGTGAAAGGACTTTTGACCATGAAAATTTAGAGGCAGCTTGAAAATAATCAATTTTTAGATCCAAGTAATGTACATTCACAACCTGAGTGGCTTAATAAATGTATCAAAATAGATGGTAAAACTGTCTGTTTTCAAGAATGGTATAATAAAGGAATATTTTATTGAACGATATTGTGGATATGAATTGTGAATTCCTAGCAATGAATGACCTGGTAGAAAGATTTGGTATAAAAGCCAGTTTCATGGAAGTCAATAGGATGATTAGTGTTATCCATAGAGATTAGAAAATGGGATTAAGGGTTGATTAAGAATAGAGGAAGTAAATAATGCCTGTATCACACTTCTTAAAAAGACCATTAAGGTTACACAAATCTTTTAAAAATTATTTCTTTATAAAATCAAAAGAACTATGAAAAGGCAAGAAAAACTGTAAGCAGCTGAATAATTCTTTTACTGTTGAAGATTGGCAAAATATCTACCATTTACAGCTACTGTTGATTCTATTCTTCGTGTTTATAGAATTATTTATACAAATGATTCATTGATGAAATACAATTTTTCTGTAACATAATTAATATGTACTTTTTGTAGTGAGTCAAGAGACACGTCTATTTATCTATTTTATGAATGTACATATTGCAATAACCCTTTGGTTAAGATTTAAATCTTGGGGTTTTTTTGTTAAATTTTTAATACCAGTGAAACCGGATTCATTCCTAATTGGCCTTAAGAAAAACCTAATGGACATGTTAATTGTTACATTATTTTGAAAAGGCATATATATTCATGTAGGGCGAAAAATATTCCAAATTTTTTTAATTAATTGCACATAAGTTGTCAGGATTTTACATGTTTCTAAACAACATCCACATGACCTGGTGTATGGAGCATTACCTTAAATTGTTTTGTAGCCTGATCTTTACATATGTTCATCTACTTAAATACCATACACACTCATGCACACACACACACACAGACCCATACATTTACAAATATTGTACAAAAGGACAAACTTGCATATAAACCCCAAGTTGTAATTATATTGACTGTTTGTTGTTTTTAAAAATGTAATAATTTTTTTGTTGCTTAAAAAATGAAAGTCATGTAAAAGTAAAACAGCTGAACAAAAGAAACAAAAAAATCACATACCAAAAATTGACATTAGGGTCCAGTTTTTCTTAACTTCATCAATTCTCTTATTCACTTTGGCTTCATATTTTTCCAACGTTTTGTATGATAAAACAAAATTTTTATAATAGGTGAGATTTGGGATTTTTGATGCACAATGTGATCTGTATGTAACATATTTTGCAAGCAAAATTAGGAACTTAATAAGATCAACAAAGTTGTTATTTCCTATAAAGACATCTTTTTGTGTAATTCTAAAATTTGGGTCGTAAGTTTGGATCCATTCCACAAATAATTTCCAAAAAGTGTTCAGTAACTGAACAGTCATAGAATAAGTGCTCAATTTGTTCTGTTCTCTCATTACAAAAGGTGCATTTATCATTATCACTTAAATGAATCTTTTTCAAAAACTGGTTTGTGGCAATATTTGTATGGAGAAATCTAAAATTAAAGCTAATCAGTTTTGTGTCTTTTGTACAAAGTTTAGCCAAAACAAAAGAGTTGGTCCATTCATCTGCACCAATTGCACAGTCTAGCTGCCTAGACCAAGTTTCATGTTTACCATTTGGCTTTTGTATCTTGGTTCTTATCAGGTCTTTATAAATAAATTTATTCTTTTCTCTAACTCTAAGGAGAGAAGGTTTGCCGAAAACTACATGAAAACTATTTCCACTTTCAAAAAAAAAATATAATTTTCCTTTTACATTCACTGAATCTTTGAGGTAAGAGTGAAGTACTGTATGAAATTATTAGTGTGTGTTTTTTCTTTTATTTCATTGCAGCTTAATAGAGATCTTTGTGCATCAAAAATATGTTGAATAAGTACAACACCACTTGTTCTCCATCTTGTGTATCATTTGAAATTACCTATAGTAAATAAATTAAGAATATCTTGAGACAAGTATTTGTGAACAGTTGATGGTTCATTTTTCCATAGTGATAAAGCATAAATAGCAGCATGCAAAAAAATATTTTTAATGGATTAAAAAATTTCTTTTAATTTAGTTTTTTGTTATTTAAATAACATTGTACCTCCAAATTTTCCAAATATTTGTTCAGAAACCAGTTTTTGCCATAAACCGTCTTCGTTTAATAAAAGATGCCTAATCTAGAAAAGTTTTTATAACACACAAATGAGTGCAGGTGAATCTTATTTAATCCCCCTTCCTTAAAAGAAGCTATAAGAGTGTCTCTTTTAACCCTCTCAGTTTTACTGCCCCAAATTAACTGGAAAAATAATGCATTCAATTCATTTTTTTATATGAGGTGGAGGATTTGCTAGAGCTGA
Organism: Margaritifera margaritifera; assembly: GCA_029931535.1. Classification (NCBI taxonomy): domain Eukaryota; kingdom Metazoa; phylum Mollusca; class Bivalvia; order Unionida; family Margaritiferidae; genus Margaritifera; species Margaritifera margaritifera. The sequence goes on along the minus strand of JAQPZY010001110.1, from coordinate 807,641 downwards.
ATAAAGATGCATGAATTTTGTCAAAATCAAGGATTTTATCAATGTAATTTTTCCAATAAGGGATCAGATTTCTTCTGCCCCACCAGCCAATCAGTTTCTTTACTTCCTTTAACTTCATTGAATAATTAGTTTCTACCATATCCTCCAAGTTCAAAGAGAAGGCTATTTTCAGTAATCTAAAATTGGACATTGACCAGTTAATATCAATTTCTGGACATATTTTTTCATTAGAAAGTTTTTTTAAATTTCCAATCCAAATAGCTTTTGATTTAAAAATATTACAGTACAGACCTGATACCAAGGCAAAGTCATTCAAAATCTGCATGGTTGTCTTCAAAGACAAAGGAGAACCATCTAATAATGGCAAAACATCATCAGTGTATTGCCCAAATTTGAACTCCATTTCATATTAGCAAATGCATGTAATATTTGTGTTCTTTTTTAGTTCTATTGCAAGAAGTTCAATTCCTATTATAAATAAATAGGGTGCTAAAGGGTCTCCCTGGTGACAAACTCTCTCCAAATTAAAAAATGGTGATAAATGTCCATTATTAATGACACAACTTTTTGGTCTGTTGCAAAATACTCTGAACCAGTGACAAATGGATTCTCCTAAGTTAAAAGATTTCAGAGCATTTTCCAAAAAGTCCCATTCAACTGTGTCAAAAGCTTTTTCAAAGTCTATCAATAGGAGAAGACCAGATTCATTTTTTTCTCAAGAGATAGTGCATCAGGTCATGCAAAATACTTGTATTTTCAATAATAAATCTCCCTTTCATAAAACCTTTTGACAGTCACTAATGATAAAAGGGAAGACTTTCTTGACCCTGTTAGCAATAGATGCTGAAGCAATCTTGGAATCTACATTAAGTAGTGAAATTGGTCTCCAATTTTTTTAATAAATTTCCTGTCTCTATCTTCTTTTAAGTAATGATTTCCTGAGTCTGAAAGTCTGAAAAATGTTATTACAAGTTAGTTTCATCTGAAGTGGGGTTTTCTTATCACCTTCACAATAGCATTCTTCTGTTGTGTTGGCTATACATTGTTTTACCAAATGAATATATTAATTTTGATTTAATAACTTGGAATTGAATTTTCAGTACCCATAACCCCTAGGTAATTCAGATATAGACAATTTTAGTGTTTTTGCTGAATAATCTGTTTTATAGCCAGGAATAATAGATGGGTCCATACAATTTGAAATCAAGTCCTCAGAAATTAAAAAATAGTCCAGTCTACTCTGTTTCACATGGTTTGCTTGCCATCAAGTAAATACTCTACTGTCAGGATTGACTTCTCCATGGATCCAGTAGATTAAGTTGATTCTTGATTTTCTGGACTGCTGTTCAGGCCATAGAATGTTTATCATGCAAAATATTATAAGAGTCAAGTTCCATGTCCTGAAAATCATTCCAGTCACCAGAAATAATAACAAAGGAAGTGTCAACATTTATAATATCCTCTTTTAAATTTCTTAAATAACTCAGCATTATCAGCATTATGACCATATAAATTCACTAACATAAATCTCTGTCCATTAACTGATAAATCTGAGAGAATGTATCTGTTCTGGCAATCACATCTGTTTCAGTGAATAAGAAATTCAAAATTATTTCTAAACAGGATAGCAACACCAGCACTACTGCTAGATTTATGGCTAAAAATAATGTATAATCCCATTCAGCCTCCCAGTACTTTTCAATCTCAACTGTATTGTGTGTATCCTGTAAACAGATAATATATGCATTCTTTTGTTTGACCCAGCAGAAAATATCTCTTCTTTTTAGATTGGAACTGTGTATACCCCTAACATTCATTGACAAAATTTTAATCTGGGTATTCATTGTTAAATTCTGTTTTTAATAAAACTTTTACAGAACTTACATAGCTGTGCTATTACATAACTGATATCATGAAAAGCACTCACATGCACCTAGAGATACACTCTCACACAGACACAATATTTGGAATTTTACAGATGCTATTAAAATTAGGAAAACATTGGAAAGTATCAACAACATTCTCACTTGGATGTATGCAATTTGAAATTTTTTTTACTCTGTCTTTTCATGTTTATATGTAGTATTTCTGGTGTGCTTTGTATTTTTATTGTTTCAATGTAATATTGACTGAGTGAGCATTGTATTTTTATTGTTGCTATGTAATATTGACTGAGTGTGCATTGTATTTTTATTGTTGCTATGTAATATTGACTGAGTGAGCATTGTATTTTTATTGTTGCTATGTAATATTGACTGAGCATTGATCAATAAAAATGTGAAGTAAACAAAAATCAAATCCATTTATGAAATGCAGTCATGTTTTATTCCATTTTTATTATCATTCATCATTCTGCTTCTTGCATTTGTGCTGTCCGTTTTCTTCAGAATGAATTCATCATTTCAATTGTGTTCATTCTGTATTTCGTTTGCATTCATTCAGCACTCTGCACTTCTTTTTTGTGTCACTGGCAAAATTACCTGTTTCAGGGTCTGTACATGATTTGTTTAGATTATGTCTTGATTTCAGCAGGTGTTTAGTGACTATTATATACATTCTATAGAAAAACGTTTTGAATATTGTTGAGAACATTATTTAATGTACAGTGTATTTTCATAAATATGGAATTAATTTCAAATACAAACATGTTGCTCTACATTTACAGCATGGGAAACTGAAAGTACATGCAAAAAAGATATTGTATTAGTATAAATGCTTTAAAGATTATGTTTTCTTTCAGATTTTAAAAGTGATAGGAAACAAAAATGCAAATGACTTCTGGGCCAGTAAAACCACCCCTAGAGACCGAATAAATGAGAATTCATTGCCAGAGGTACGACAAAAATTTATCCACCAGAAATACAGGGAGAAGAAATTCTGTAACCTACATCCCATCAGTCAGGACAAAGACAGCCTTAACACGGTAGGTTTCGCTTTTATGCAGGAAACACAGACATCAAAACAAATTAGTTTTTATCTCATTTGTGTTAGCATGGTGGGACATACCGTATTTTGGTGTGTATAACACGCACTTTTTTCACCTAATTTTCTTATCTTAAGTTGGGACTGCGCGTTTTATACAAGAACTTAAAAGAAAAAGATTTTTTCCAGGTCTATCTGATGAGAGGACGAAGGCACTAAAGCCGCCTACATGTGTCACATTCACTCCTTGTGAAATATTAAATCCGTTGCACATTTCATTGTAACTAAATTGTTTACCGGTACTAGCCTTATTAAAGAAATAAACAATGCTTACAAACCTTGATAGTCTTGTTCTTTGATTGCTTATGTTAATAAACTAGTTTAATTTCACATTACTGTGTAGCGTTTTGTTTTGTGCCTCGACCGGAAATACATGTACATAACGACTGGTAACTTGTTCAGAAGCTGTGCAAAGTGCCGCATTGGAGCGGAACAAATACCACTGTGAGGATTACCGTACCTGTTCTGTAAATGTTCAGTATTCCATAACTGTTGATCTAATACATTTTTTCTTCACATATTCTTGGTTGAATTGAAATATAATATGTGTAGAATTTAAGCAGTGTTAATGTTCTCATCAGAGGCACCTTTAGGGGACATATTTTTGCGACTACGGTTTCTTTGTTACGGTAACACTGACTCGTTGTGAAACAAAATAATCAATTAATGTATGAAGTAAGAAAATATTTTTTTCTTTGGAAAATAAACTTGGTTCTTAGTTTTTATTTCTCATCTTAAATGATAGTATTTTATATTTATTTCTGACTAAAGAGTGATCAATGTTTCATTGACTAAGTGTGGTCTTTTCAATGTTATCAGCGGAACAAATATATGATTACCGGTACTGTAAATGTTCAATATTCGATAACTGTGGATCTAATTAATTTTGTCTTCATTTATTTGTGTTTGAATTGAAATATAATATTGAGAATTCAAGCAGTGTTAATGTTCTCATTTTTTTTCCTGGCTACGGTTAGCCTGTTGCGGTAACACTGACACAACGTTAATGTATGAAGTCGGAAAACATTTTTTTTTTTTCCTTTGGAAAGTAAACTTGCTTCTTAGTTTTATTTCTCATCTTAAATCATAGTATTTGAGATATCTTTGCGACTATACAGTGATCAATGCTTCATTGACTCAGTGTGGTCTTTTCACGGTAATCGGCGCCAGGTAAGCTTTGATGCGCTTAACATAGTTACAATGCTTTGTCTCGGTGAGCAATATTTAATTGATTCAGCGCGGTGTTTTTAATGGTGATCAGTGCTTCATTGACTCAGTGGTCTTTTCAAGATAATCGGCACCTGCTAAAGCTTTGATGTGCTAAGCATAGTCACGATGCTTTGTCTAGGTAAATTTGCCATGTATTTACTTTTCTTCAGAAAATAAACTTGTTTCTTTGTTTTATTTCTCATTTTAAACAACAGTATTTGATACAGTACTTCTTTGTTACAATACAGTGAGCAGTGTTTAATTGACTCAGCATGGTGTGTTTAACGGTAATCAGTGCCGGCTAAAGCTTTGATGAGCCAAACATAATTACAATGCATTATCTTGGTAAATTCTAGCTTGGACATGGAGATATATTTTAGAGGTGTCATGATAATCCAAATAAGTATAAATACCGGACCTAAACTTTCACATAGCATATTGTGTTTGATCTTGAATCTGAACGAATATAGTCAAAGTATCAACATGGGTCATATAAGAAATTCGTACAATGCGAAGGACAAGCTAACCATCATTGCCTATGCAGAAGCACATGGTAACAGAGCCGCTGGGAGGGAGTTTAATGTAGGAGAGTCTTCTGTTAGGGAGTGGAAAAGAATGAAAGAAAGACTGAAGAAAATTCCGAGAACAAAACGGGCAGACAGAGGGACAAGTGCAAAATATCCGGACATAGAGAGTGGAGTCCTTGAATGGGTCATGTATATAAGAAAACAGGGAATCTCAGTATCCACGATAGAGATTCGCTTTCAGGCAATATTGATTGCAAAACAGAAGAAAATAGACGACTACAAGGGGTCTGTGAGCTGGGCCTATGCATTTTTACGACGTCACGACTTTGAGGGATTTGATGCAATAGATTGAACTCCATCAACTAGGCGAACCTTTTAAGGGCCCTTTTAAGGACCAACCATAAAATCGGAAAGATATAATTTCAATATTGCCACTTTTTTCATTCACTATCCAAAATGGCCCACTGTTGTTGCACTATGAAAACGGAGCGAAATAGTCACGATTTTAAAATGTATTATATCACTTGCGCATTATATGGCAGAACTACGTTTTTTCCACTCCATCTGGGTCGAAAATCGGGGTGCGCGTTATACACACCAAAATACGGTATGTCACTTTTCTGGTGTTGACAATGTCCTCATTGTCTACATTGTAAAACTTTTGTGTTAAAGTTTTTGCAAGTCAGATACAGGGGGTATACATCCACACACAGATGCAAGTCTGATACAGGGGGATACATCAAAACATGGATGCAAGTCAGATACAGGGGGGATACATCAACACATAGATGCAAGTTAGATACAGGGGTATACATCAACACATGGATGCAAGTTAGATACAGGGGTGATACATCAGTGCATGGATGCAAGTCACATACAGGGTGGATATATCAAAACATGCAAGTCTGATACAGGGGGGATACATCAACACATGGATGCAAGTCAGATACAGTGGGTATACATCAACATGTGGATGCAAGTCTGATACAGGAGGGATACATCAACACATGGGTGCAAGTTAGATACAGGGGATATACATCAACACATGGATGCAAGTTAGATACAGGGGGGATACATCAACACATGGATGCAAGTCTGATAGAGGGTGGATACATCAAAACATGGATGCAAATCAGATACAGGGTGGATACATCAACACATGGATGCAAATCAGATACTGGTTTCCATGGAACACATGCTTTGCTAGTAATAAAACCATGAAACAAAGTCAAGAAATATAGTTCACCAAGGTAAAATTGCCAAGTACCAATGAATAGTTTTCTTTGGCACTAAGATCAAAAACAAATAAAAAACCATACATAATTTACAAGTAAATGCAAAAAATAACTACAGGAAACAGAAGTTAATTTATGGAATATCTTGTCAGAGTTTTGAATTGGGAGCCTTCTTGAAATCTTTCTTTTATAAAATTCTAGATAAGTGTCAATTAGAAATGCAGAATTTTACTATAAATCTTCAGGAACAGATCTAGCTAGTGTGCATTTGAATAGGAAGTTACTTGTGTGATATATGTCACACAACATATGCCAGAAACCAACAATGAAAACTGGGTACAAGTGTCACATGTATATTACCTTGTAACCTGATGGTAAGAATGTTTTAAGTTGGCAGCTTTTTGAGCAGTTGACTAAACTGATCGTGACCTGATGGTAAGACTATTTTATGTTGGCTATTTGAGCAGTTGACTAAACTGACTGTGACATGATGGTAAGACTGTTTTATGTTGGCTATTTGAGCAGTTGACTAAACTGACTGTGACATGATGGTAAGACTGTTTCAAGTTGGCTTTTTGAGCAGTTGACTAAACTGACCATGACATGATGGTAGAGTGTTTCAGGTTGGCTTTTTGAGCAGTTAACTAAACTGACTGTGACCTGATGGTAAGAATGTTTCAAGCTGGCTTTTTAAGCAGTTGAATAAACTGACTGTGACATGATGGTAAGAGCGTTTCAAGTTGACTATTTGACCAAACTGACTGTCATTGTATACAAATCTGAAGATAGTAATGACAAATACATGTTGAATCTATGAGTATGTTGTGTGAATTTTGTCATCTGAATCTTGTTATGTATGATGTTTATATAGTTAACTTTTGTCTCTGATTATAAGTTGTATGGTTATTTAAAATACATACTTAACTTTTGTCCAGTTGTTTACATACTATTTTCATAGACATTTTGCAATTAGACTGATGTGGTCATGTAGGCATGTGTATTTATATACAGATTTTGGTAAAAAAATTCATTCCAATTCTAGAATTTTGGTTCTAAAAGATCAGTCTGTAAGGAATCTATTTTAGTTGTGTTGTTGAAATCAGATATAATTTGAGAGGAATTATTTATTTACAACATTCATTGGAAATACTAAAGAGCTCATTCACTTTTGGATTAATGCATGATTTGGGGATTTATGTGAACTCATCGAAATACATTCTGGATTGCATCTTTGTGGTACATCAAAGCATTCAAGACTATTGGAATTCATTTGGAACATTCTGTTATTTTGGACTTGTGATTAGGACATTTAGGATAATTTGGAATTTAACTCACAAATCGTGTCTTTGAATTTTCACTTTAATTGTCTGGAAATAAATTGCTTGTTGATTTTACTTACATTGTTGGTTTCACTTTCTTTCTGTTAGATATTTTTAAGACCTAGAGTCGTAACAGTATGTTACAGATTTCAATTGGTTACCTTATTGCAAAAAATAGTGGAACAAAATAATGCAACAATTATGTAATGAGCATTTTGTTTGTTCTGGATGACATCATTATGGGATCTCCTTAGCTTTTGATTTCTATTTAGTGTGTTGTTTACTTGCTGCCCATTTGCATCTTGAACATTTATGTTACAAGAATTATATGAATTGCATTTACCAGATATGACATGTGCAGTTCAAACACTTTTGTTACAAGAGCTGTATGAATTGCATGTACCACATGTGACCTTGTTCAAAATGTTCTCTTCCTAAAGGTATTACTGTATAACGTGACAACAGATGATGTTCTGACCACCATGAAGATTCTTTTCTCAGGGGCAGATGTAAGTTAATTAACAGCAACAGATAAAAATCTCTTTCTGTCTCTCTCCTGTCTCCCCTTCTAATTTTGTCTCTTTTTCTTGTTTTCTTCCATGTATGCATTCTAATCAGCAAATACAATTTTCAATCCTGACTGTAAAACTACATGTTGTATATGAATAATTTGTGACAATAGTCCAAGTTGTGCTTGCTACCATGATATTGCATGAGTGTATACACATAGTCCAAGTTGTGCCTGATACCATGACATTGCATTACTGTGTATACATAGTCCAAGTTGTGCTTGGTACCATGATATTGCATCACTGTGTACACATAGCCCAAGTTGCCCTTGGTACCATGACATTGCATGACTTTATACCAATGGTCCAAGTTGCCCCTGGTACCTTTATGTTACATGATGTATACACATAGTCCATGTTGCCCCTGGTAGCATGTTATTGTATGACTGTATACTCATAGTCCAAGTGGTCCCTGGTACCATGGTATTGCTTGACTGTATATACATAGTCTAAGTTGCCCTTGTACTATGATATTGCATAACTTTACACACATAGTCCAGATTTCTCCTGGTACCATGATATTGCATGACTACACATAGTCCAAGGTGATCTGGTATGATGATATTTGCATGACATTATGCAAATAGTCCAAGTTGCCCTTGGAGCCATGATATTGCATGACTGTATACACATAGTCCAAGTTGCCTCTGGTACCATGATATTGCATGATTTTATACACATAGTCCAAATTTCCCCTGGTACCATGATATTGCATGGCTGTATACACATAGTCCAAGTTGACCTGGTACCATGATATTGCATGACTTTATGCACATAGTCCAAGTTGCCCCTGGTACCATGATATTGCATGACTGTATACACATAGTCCAAGTTGCCCCTGGTACCATGATAGTGCATGACTGTATAGACATAGTCCAAGTGGCCCCTGGTACCATGATATTGCATGACTGTATATACATAGTCCAAGTTGACCTGGTACCATGATATTGCATGACTTTATGCACATATGGTAGTCCAAGTTGCCTCTGATACCATGATATTGCATGACTGTATAGACATACTCCAGGTTGCCCCTGGAACCATGATATTGCATGACTGTATACACATAGTCCAAGTTGACCTGGTACGATGATATTACATGACTGTATACACATAGTCCAAGTTGCCCCTGGTACCATGATATTGAATGACTGTATACACATAGTCCAAGGTGACCTGGTACCATAGTCCAAGTTGCCCCTGGAACCATGATGTTGAATGACTGTATATGCATTGCCCAAGTTGCCTATAGTACCATGATATTGTATGACACTATACACATAGTCCAAGTTTCCCCTGGAACCATGATATTGCATGACTGTATACACATAGTCCAAGTTGACCTGATACCATGATATTGAAATACTGTGTACACATTGTCCAAGTTGCCTGTGGTACCATGATATTGCATGACTGTGTACATGTTGTCCATATTTCCCCTGGTACCATGATATTGCATGACTGTATGCACATAGTCCAAGTTGATCTGATACCATGATATTGCATAACTTTATACACATAGTCCAAGTTGCCCCCTGGTACCATGATATTGCATGACTGTATGAACATAGTCCAAGTTGATCTAATACCATGATATTGCATAACTGTATACACATACTCTAAGTTGCCCCTGGTACCATGATATTGATAACTGTATATACATAGTCCAAGTTGCCCCTGGTACCATTATATTGCATAACTGTATACACATAGTCCAAGTTGTCCCTGGTACCATGATATTGAATGACTGTTTACACAATGTGCAAGTTGCCCATGGTACCTAGATATTTCATGACTGTATACAGAGTCCAAGTTTCCCCTGGTACCATGATATTGCATTACTGTATACACATAGTCCAAGTTGACCTGGTACCATGATATTGCATGACTGTATATTGATAGTCCAAGGTGAACCTGTACCATAGTTCAAGTTGCCCCTGGTACCATGATATTGCATGACTGTATACACATAGTCCCAGTTGACCTGGTACTGTGAGATTGCATGACTGTATGCACATAATCCAAGTTGCCCCTAGTACCATGATATTGAATGACTGTATACACATTTGTTAAAATTTCCCCCGGTATTATGATATTGCATGACTTAATGCACATAGTCCAAGTTGCCCCTTGTACCATGATATTGCATGACTTTATAAACATTTTCCAAATTTCCCTTGGAACCATGATATTGCATGACTTGATGCACATAGTCCTTGTTTCCCCTGGTACCATAATATTGCATGACTTCATACACATAGTCCAAATTTCCCCTGGATCCATGATATTGCATAAGTGTATATACATTGTTAAAATTTCCCCTGGAACCATGATATTGGATGACTGTATACATTAGAACTGAAATGAATACCGAACATTTGAATCAGAGTACTTGTTTGCAAATATTCACGTACAAATTAGTATTTGAATATTTGTTTGATTAGTTAGTGAGTAGTGATGCCTAAAGCAAACTCGGCAGTCGACCATGATGACCATGGATCACTGCAGTGCTATTTGGCAGCATTTTGTTAAAGAAACAAGGCAAAATTTATACTACCCAACACCATATTAGTTTACAAGGGAACAACTTCAAATCTGCTAAATCACCTGAAATACAAACACCTACTCACAAGGTAATCAAAATGTCAAAATTCTGAACAGTCACATTTCTCACATCAAATACTAAAGTAGACAAAAAGGGTAGATTTGAAAGCTTTATTAACATCAATGAATATTTGAATTATATCCAAATAGATTCTGATTCAACTAATATTCAAATAGAAAATTTTAATCTTCGTTTCAGCTGTAATACACAAAATCTAAGTTGACCCTGGTACCATGATATTGCATGGCTTTATACACATAGTCCAAGTTGACCCTGTTACCATTATATTACATGATGTATACACATAGTCCTAGTTTCCCCAGCTACCATGATATTGCATGACTGTATAGACATAGTCCAAGTTAGATTGATGTTTATGGACTTATTATTCCTTTCTATAATTTCAGAATTTTTTAAAATTTTCTTTTATCTTTTCCTAAACTTTTCATGCTCTAAACTTTTATTCTGCCATTACTTTATACCATTATGCTGCATGGTGTTGCCCTATGAAGATCTAGTGCCTTGCTTTTGCTTGGGCACAAAATTATTCCCTCCAATGAGTATGCTGCATAGCGTTGCCATGTAAATTTTTATTGCCTTGCTTTTGCTTGGGTACTTAATTATTCCCACCAGTGATTATAGTAGTAGATCTATCAGCATATTATTAGATAGGAGATTTAGATCAACTAGCACACTATTAGACATCAACTAGCACACTATTACACATCAACTATTACACTATTACACATCAACTAGCACACTATTACACATAAACTAGCACACTATTAGACATCAACTAACACTATTAGACATCAACTAGCACACTATTACACATCAACTAGCACACTATTAGACATCAACTAACACACTATTAGACATCAACTAGCACACTATTAGACATCAACTAGCACACTATTAGACAGCAGATACTCATTTAGGTTTGTATATCAAAGAACATAGAACCCGTTATGATGACACCTCTTTTGGTTGTATAAGCTAGTGCTTTACTATTTGTAGTTGGGTACATACCATTATACACATATTACATGTGATATGGTACTGAAAAAAAAGTCAAAATGACAACATAATTTAAGATTAGTAGTTCTGATTGCTATTTTGTTTGGACATTGTATGTAATCTCAGTCATTTATCTTTGTAGGTTAAATATGCTGATCCCAGTGACCCAAATCTAACAGGTATCTTTACTAATAAGTGAATTGTTATTTGCCTTATCAATATCTGTACTATTTGTTTGTTTATAATCCCCACCAGATTGCAAGTATCGATATCTGTACTATTTGTTTGTTTATAATCCCCACCAGATTGCAAGCATCAGTATCTGTACTATTTGTTTGTTTATAATCCCCACCAGATTGCAAGTATCGATATCTGTACTATTTGTTTGTTTATAATTCCCACCAGATTGCAAGCATCAGTATCTGTACTATTTGTTTGTTTATAATCCCCACCAGATTGGAGGCATCATATACCTAGATCTGTTATTCCATGAAGCACCAGTAGAATTTTGACATCTTATTTATTCATTTGAAGAATGTTTTATATGTATACATGGGCATAAGAATGTTTTATATGTATACATGGGCATAAGAATGTTTTATATGTATACATGGGCATAAGAATGTTTTATATGTATACATGGGCATAAGAATGTTTTATATGTATACATGGGCATAAGAATGTTTTATATGTATATATGGGCATAAGAATGTTTTATATGTATACATGGGCATAAGAATGTTTTATATGTATACATGGGCATAATGTTTTATATGTATACATGGGCATAAACATGAGAAGGATAATTTAAAGTTTATAAATATTTGTTGTAAGTAGTAAATATTATTTGTAAACATACAACTACCTTTGATTCATGATCATGTGTACACTTTATGAATCCCATGAGTCATTTCATAGGTGATTGCTGCACAACCTGAATGCATGAAATGTATCTGTTGCATTCCAAAATGGACTCATATGGCTGTTTATTTTTCATTATATAGCCTCTGTTTAGCTATATTTTAAACTACATGTGGCATTGTAGGTATATACATGTATATTACCACACTTTCTATGATATTGTTCAGTAATAGTCAATTTATGACATTTGTTAGAAAGTCATAAATCATATTTTTCTGCACAATCAGCCTAATAGAAACAGGGATCATGCTGTATTTTATGAATGTGTAATGTAGTCTCTACCAGTAAAAATTAATCCTTCCAAGGTTCATTCACAATTAATGATCAGAAGTTCAAAGGAAAAGGTTTTGATTTCCTGTATTCAATTTTGAATATTGTATTAAATCTATTTTTGATGTTTTAGCATGGAACTTGCTCATATTTTAGTAATCATTTTTACTACTGTATAGACTCGCATTTAAGATGATACCAACTGCAAACTGCATAGACCCAGATCTGCCGTAGCATAATGCGCCCTCAGATATGGGTCTATGCAGTTTGTAAGGACTAATCAATAGAACAAACAACATAGACCCTGATCTGCTGGTGCATTATGCAATGGCAGATCAGGGTCTATGTTGTTTGCATTTGGACCCAGCTTATACATGAGTATATACTGTAATCTACTACATACAAATAATTTTATTTCCTATTGCTTCTAAAACTGAGAAACCTTCCCTCCAATTTTCCTGAAGACATGCAGCCTAAAACTATATTGTACTAATTTTATTTTTTTCCATCCAGTGTTGGAAGCGGCAAGGGCGGCCAAGCAGAATCTTCAGGCTGTAAGTTTCTTGTATCTTCCTTTTTTATACTCTTCTTCCAGCAGTGGCTGGCATGTAGGATTCACTAAAATTGTATGTCCTTTTGTTTGTGCATCCATCTGTCTGTCAGTCTGTTAGACCTCTCTGTCTACACTATTACTCTAGATGGGTCAGAAGATGGAGACAAAGTTGCAGTTGCCATGGCAACACCCCATGGCACCATCTTGAGCTGGTTACTGGATAAAGCCTCCATTTTTACTGCAGATATTACAGCCTTTCTCAGATCTCGGAACTACATTGAAACCTAAAAAAAAAACAACAAATTTCATCATTTTTCACATTCCCTTTCCACACTGAAAACTTTGCAAAAAAATCTCACATAAACATGATTTGCTGATACAGTTTGAAAAAAGTATTCTGTTGTTGGCTGTCTAGTCACATTGTTATTAAGAAACAAAACTGCTCTGCAGTCAACCATTTCTGATTGGACAATACTACATGGTGACTTAGCTATTATATAAATCAGCATATTTTATATACTTGACAAAATATATGGAATGAAAACTCCACAAACAAACTTCAGAACATCAAAACCATCATTGGAGAATAGCATCCCTCATGTAGAACAAATTGCAGAGATGAGGTGGTATTGTGCTAATTGCGTGTATGACACACATACCTAACTCATGCATACATCCCGAAGGGTGAACCTCGACAAGAGTGCATACCCTGCCAATGTCTACTGACAGTGTAACACATTCCTGTGGAGTGCATTGTCTTCCGCCTGTGGGACAGAAAGTTTTTAATGTGTATTCAAATCTTTATGATGATGTACCACCCAAGATAAAGATGGACTTTTTGAAGGAATGTAGTCTCTATAAAATATTTTACTCAATATTTTGAGGACTTTATGCTTTTAGCTCACCTGGCTATAAGACCAATTTAGCTTATTATATGGTACTACTTCCATTGTGTGTTGTCAATCATCTGTTCACAATTATTATTTCAGCTGTTCAAAAACTGCTCATTAGGATTTGACCAAATTGGACAGGAAGCATCCTGGCATGAAGCTCTTTCAAATTTATTCAAGTGTTGAAATAGCAAACTCATTGAATGAACTTTTTTCTCAGTATAGGTTCCAAAATTAAGGAATGCATTATAAACTCCAATTACATTGAACTAATACATTTCTGTTAAGAGAAAATTCCAACCTGACACAAAATTTTCAGTTTCTACAATATTAAATGAATAAGTTTTGCAAACTGTTGAGACAACGAAAGCAGTAGGCCTAGATAATATTGGACCGTGTCTCTTGAGGGCCGCTGCAGATATAATAATTGATAGCATAGCTTACATATGTAATCTAAACATATCCATCTCAGTGTTAGCCAAAACATGGAAATTGGCAAAAGCTACCCCAATTCATAAGTCAGGCCGCAAAGAAGATGTCAGTAACTACAGACCAATCTTACCAGCTCTGTCCAAGACATCTTGAAAAACATGTTTATGGCAGTGTTTTGACCTATATCAGCCTATAACCTAATCAACCAAAACCAATCAGTGTTCAGAGAAAACCACTTTCGTGAGACAGCCTTGGTCTCCATGATATATAGATGGTTTACTGCCTTGGATCAAGGAAAATGAGTTGAATCCATACTAGTTGATCTTAGAAGAGCTTTTGACCTTGTTGATAGTGATATTCTTATCAATAGATTAAACATTTATCAATGTGATCATTCCATGATTGATTGGTTTACATCTTATCTAACAAAAAAGAGAACAAAATGTCAAAATAAATGGAAATTTTTCTAAAGAAGAATCAATTGCATGTGGAGTACCACAGGGATCAATCCTGGGTCCACTCCTTTCTCATTTTCATAAATGATCTGCCTCTGAAAAAATTCAACTGTATTTATCTACCGACCTATATGCAGATGACACCACTCTATCAGATTTCAAACAGCTAAAATCAGACTTAAGGTGACCCTTCAGATAGCCTTACTGAGATTTGATTCCTGGTATAAGGAATATGGCATGAAAGTAAACACAGAGTGATTACTACCCAGCAAAAGAGAACAAAATTGGAAAATAGTTAAATCCTAAGTTGAATAAAATTTTTCTACATATAGTTACCCATGACAAAATCCTTGAGTTGATCTATCAACCAAACATATATTAATATATTACAAAAGCTATATACAATCATACCTAGACCACTGTAATCTTATTTGGGGAAACACTTCTGACAAGAATATTTGTAAATTATTCCGCTTGCAGACAAGGAATTGCAAACTCATCCTAGATAATGCTGAAAACATACCAAATGCAATGAATGATATTAAAATTTTTTACAGTAAGTGAATTAATATTTTCGAGAAAGGCTAAACTTATGCACAAAGTTTCAAACGGTATGGCTCCATTATATCTCAAGGAACTATTTCATGCTAGAAAACAAGTTAACACTCCCAATTTAAGATCAATTTCAGCCAACCATCCTTCCATTCCAAAAGACAATTAAGAACTGTATCAGAAAAGTTTTGAATATTCGGGGTCACTAATTTGGAACAGAATCCCAAAGGAAATTAGAGAAAGTACAAATATAAATGCATTTAATTATAATCTAACTCAATGGATGAAAAGTGGAACCTGTTCGATTTGACAAATACATTACAACTTAAAGTATAAATTCTCAAACCTTCCATTTTGCTGCCTTGCTATTTGTGTACTGTTTATACCTAGTTGGAGCATGTTCTTATAAAATTTTGTGTTTATTATGTCTATATATAAAATTAGCTTATTATTAGTGGTTTTTAGCTGTACTGGTCATAGACCAGAAGAACTTATGGGATGGCCTGTTGTCTGTTGTCTCTCTGTCCATCGGCACAAGTTTGTTATCGTGACTTCTCCTAAACTATCTGTAGGATTGACATGAAACTCTACACACTTATTCATCCCATGGTCTAGTTGGTCCAATATGGAAATGGTGCTGCCCAGATAACCAATATGGCCACCACAGCAGCCATCTTGAAAATCTTGTTACAGCTACTTCTCCTGAATGGATGGTCATATCAACATGGGGATTCACTGAAAGACTTGTTATGATGTCTAGTTGGGGCTAAATGAAAATGGTGCTGATCTGACATGCAGTATGGCTACCATGGCAGCCATCTTGAAAATCTTGCTATCGCTTCTCCTCCTGAATGGAAAGTCATATTGAGATGGGGTTTTCACCAGAAGACTTCTTATGATGTCTAGTTGGTCCTAAATGAAAATGGTGACACTCGCACATCCAATATGAGTGATACTGCTGCCATCTTGAGAATCTTGTTTCGCTACTTCTCCTGAATGCATGGTCATATCAACATGGGGTTTTTTTACTACAAGATTTCTTATGATGTCTAGTTGGTCGTTTAATGAAAATGGTGCTGCTCAGACAGCCAATATGACCACCACAGTGGCCATCTTGAAAATCTTGTTAAAACTATGTCTCCTGAATGAATGATCATATCAGCATTGGGTTTTCACTGAAGGACTTCTTATGATGTCTAGTTGGTCATAAATGAAAATGATACTAATCTGACCACCAATATGGCCACAACAATGGCCTTTTGGAAAATCTTATCGCTATTTCACCTTGATGGCTGGTCATATCAACATTGTGCTTTCACCAGAAGAGTTCTTATGATATCTAGTTGGTCCTAAATGGAAATGGTGCACATCTGATATCCAATGCAGACACCATGGCAGCCATTTTGAAAATCTAGTTATTGTTACTCCTGCAAAATGGAAAGTCATTGTGGCCATCTTGAAAATATTGTTGTCTCAACTCCTCCCAAATGGATGGTTATATCAACATGGGGTTTTCACCAATAGACTTCTTATGATACCTAGTTGGTCCTAAATGAAAATGGTGCCAGTTGTACATTCAATATGGCTGCCATGATTTCTGTCTTGAAAATCTTACTGTCAGTATGCATTCTGAATGGATGGCCATATTGACATGGGGTTTTCACCAAAAGACTTCGATGATGTCCTAAATGAAAATGGTGCCAATCTGACATCCAATATGTCCACCACAACTGCTAATTTGAAAATCTTGTTATCGCTGAAGAATATCAGAGATTGTTTCAACACTCAGCAGTTAAAAAGGAAGAAATGGCCTTATCTTGAATTCCTGGAAAGTCTTATTATCTTTATGATATATCTGCATACAACACAGAGATAAGGTACATATAGAGAATGTCTATGTACAATGCTGAGATAAGGTACCTATCTGGTATGTCTATATACAACACAGAGATTAGGTACCTATCTGGTATGTCTATATACAACACAGAGATAAGGTACCTATAGAGAATGTCTATATACAACACAGAGATTAGGTACCTATCTGGTATGTCTATATACAACACAGAGATTAGGTACCTATCTGGTATGTCTATATACGACACAGAGATTAGGTACCTATCTGGTATGTCTATATACAACACAGATATTAGGTACCTATATGACATGTCTATATACAACACAGATTAGGTACCTATCTGGTATGTCTATATACAACAGGGGGATAAGGTACCTATCTGTCATGTCTATATGTAACACAGACAAGGTACCTATCTGATACATCTATATACAACATGTCTCGAGGTACCTATCTGGCATGTCTAAATACAACACAGAGATAAGGTACCTATTAGATACATCCATATACAACATGTCTCAAGATACCTATCTGGCATGTCTATATACAACACAGACAAGATATCTATCTCGCATGTGTGTATACAACACAGAGAAAGGTATCTGTTTGTCATGATACAGGTTTGTATGTCACCAATAGCAAAGTTCATTGTTGTTCAGTATTATTGTTCTGATGAATGCAGCTTTCTGTAGTAGGTCTAGTTTCTTTGGACTTTTTCTCCAAGTGTCCCTGCTGAAGTAAAATTTATATTAGAACCTTTGTGATCTCTCCAAATTCCCTGGAAGGCAGGTCACAGTACTTTGTTACTTTCTTGTTGCCCTTGTTACTTTTATGTCTATGATGTAGTTCAGGTTCCTTCATTATTATTATTATTATTATTATTATTATTTGTAGGGCCTCACTTGACAAAGTCGGTGGAGGCCTATAGTAATCACATATATATGTCCATCCACCCATCTGTCTGTCCATCAGCTTTACTGGGAATTATTATATTTTACCAAATTTCGTATACAGCTTATATTGGTACTACCTTGAAAAAGAACTTGATTTCCAGCCTTCATTGTCACCATTTAGAGGAGTTATGGTCCCTGATTGCCTGTCCTCCTGACTTTGGTTTCTGCAGCTTGACTTTACTAAAGATTGGTAGATTTAAACCCCATTTGGTAAACAGATCCATATTGATGAGGCATTGAATGTGTTAAATTTTCAGTATTTCATGACAGTATTTACAGGAATTATGCTTCCTGATTTTCCATTTGCTTTTTGCAGATTAACTTAAGCATTCTTGGAATCATGGCATCTAAATGCCTATTTCATGGTTTGTACACTTCCTTGAAAACCTTGAAGGTACTGGATTTTGGCTTTGAAATCCTTGAAAATTTAGATTTTAAAGTTCTTAAACATTCCTTGAAAATCAGTTTTGCTCCCTCTAAAATTATTTTGAACCTTTTTTTTGTGATACATTTCCAAGAATATTGGCATGATCAATTTATGAGTGATCTTGCTCTGTTATGTTGCAGATCTTTGATGTTCCAGGTTTTTTGGTTTGCATTGTTCATCATTCCAGATATGATTTTCACTTGTACTGCCTATATTTGAAGGCCTGGAAAGTCCTGGAAAAGCTCTTGAATTTTACTTGAGTGGAAGTATATGAACCCTGTAAATTTGTTTCCTAACACAGTTTCCTCTGTTTAATGTCCTGCCAAGCTGATTGTAGTATGCAGGCTGTTTTCATGCACCCTTTGTAATATTTTGCACCTTTTGCTATTATTTTGCACCCTTTGCTAATAATTCTAGTTATTATTATTATTTGTGTTATTTTTATTATTATTTTTTTCATTGCAGGAATTTCTCCTGCAGAATGGCGGGGACTGTGAGTATATTCCACATTCCTTTCAGTTATTCTTGATAAATGGTGCACAAGTGTTTGTGCTATTGTCCAGGTGTCCATGTCATCAGTGTTATTATTGTTGGTTGTATAAATAGTAAGGTTAATTTGTGTCTTGGTTCATATCTCCATCACTTTTGCCTATTGAGTCATGAATTTAATGTGTGTGTTCATGAGGGGATTACTACACTATTTGTGCCAAATGTTAATCAGTTTGACCTGCTTTTTATACTTCAGTTAATCTGATTCGTTTTGCACTTAATAGATCCATGTCTCATACACACTGGATTGAATATCATAATACATAGCACATATATCCAAGTCTCCTACACTCTTGGCTGAGTTATCATGACATACAGCATATAGATTTGCAATGGTATATGTGTTCATGAGGGGATAAGTACACTATGGTGCCAAAAGTTAATCACTTTGCCCTGCTTTTTTTACTCCAGTTAATCAAGATGAAAATTGTGTTGTCTCTACTCCTCTTTAAGAGATGGTCATATCAACACAGGGTATTTACTAAAAGACTTCTTATGATGTCTAGTTGGTTCTAACTGAAAATGGTATAGATCTGATATCCAATATGGCCACTTTGGCAGATTTTTGCTACTTCACCTGGGTGAATGATCATATTGACTTGGGTTTTTACCAAAAGACTTCTTATTGATGCCTAGCATGGTCCTAATGAAATTGGTGCCTATCTGCCATCCAGTATGGCCACCATGGTAGCCATCTTGAAAATCGTATCGCTGTTTCTTCTAAATGAAAGCCATATTGACATGGGGTTTTCACGAGAAGACCTATTAAGGTATCTGGTTGGTACGAAATGAAAATTATGCCAATTTAACATTGAATATGGCCACCATGGTGGCCATCTTGAAAATCTTGTTACTGCTACTCATAAATGGATGGTTATATCGACATAGGTTTTTCACCAATGATAAACTAACTTGGAATCATCACATAGATCATATCTCTAACATTATAGCTTGCAAACTAACACTACTCTAACATTGAAGAAATATCTACCAATGCATGTAAGGAAACTATTCTGTTCAACTTACATATTTTACCTATTATGGACTATTGTTGCACAGTATGGGGCTCATGCGCACAAACTAATATTAATCGTATAACCAAACTTCAAAAGCATGCAGCTAGAATTATACTCTATGTCAATCCAATGACACCATCTGCTGACTTGTTTAAGTCTTTAAACTGGCTTCCTTTTGATAACAGAATTTCATATCATAGATGTATTTTGGCCTTCATAATTGAACACCTCTTTACCTGAATGGTATGCCTCTGTGCACTTTTTAAGATCAGCATCAAAATCTATGTATAAAACTACCAAAAACAAGAACTGATGCATTGAAAAAGTCATTTACATATACAGGATCTTCTGAATGGAATCAGCTTCCACCTGAACTAAAGCATGCTGACTTACCTTGCCATATTCAAATCAGGCTGACAAACCTTGCCATATTCAAATCAGGCTGACAAACCTTGCCATATTCAAATCAGGCTGACAAACCTTGCCATATTCAAATCAGGATGTTTCAACTACCTAAGCATACAATCTCTCAGCATATATTCCAGCAGTTTCTCCATTGTTCTTATGCATATGCATAAATCAGTTACAAACATAAAAATTGCAAGTTTTAATTGAAATATTTGCATGACATTAACCCATAATTAATACATTAATTCTTTCTTTCTTTTACAAATATTGTGTACATGTATAGAATGGTATATGCCCTGGAGAGCCTCATGTGAGATTAGCTAAAAAGTTGTACCCTCTGAAAATAAAGTATTATTATTATTATTATTATTATTATTTTTTTTTATATTATTATTATTATTATTATTATTATTATTATTATTATTATTATTATTATTATTAAAAGACTTCTTATGATGTCTAGTTGGTACTAAATGAAATGGTGCTGATCTTACATCCAGTATGACCATCACAGTGGCCATCTTGAAATCTTGTTATTGCTCCAGAATATCAGAGATGGTTTCAACACTCAACATTAAAAGAAATTAAATGGTCTTATCTTGGATTCTTTGAAATTCTTTTCAGGCAGTATAGCATCAATCACTTTGAAGTACTTTTGTTTCTCTTACATACCACTTATACCCAGACACTACTCAAAACATCAGCCAAGCAGACAAACATAAAAATAATTTCCGTTAAGGTTCAGAAACCTATATCTTAAAGATCATAACTAATGTTATTACATAACAATTAATAATTTTCATCAAGCATGGGGCTCTTCATCCCAATTGTTATATAAATTGGCAGGTAGTAAACTTATTACTATACATTTGACTGGCATTTTGTTTATCTCTTCCCCCCACTGAGACTCATGCATGCATTCATAAAATTTTGTATCATTGTCACTTTACCTCATTTTGATACGTAATGTGGTCGGCAGTTGTGGACTCCTACTACTGCATTTGAGCGGGGTTCCCTTGTATCTTTGGAAGACTACTCCACTTACTGCTAGTACCCTGTATTACAGACACTGAAATTTTACCAAGTGTGCATTTCATTTGCATTCAGTTTCCATTTCATGTCATGTTTGTATTTCATCTATCATCTTGTCATTTATCATTTAGGGTCTCAGCAATTCATTCAGACTTTGCAATTATTGCTTCTGTCCATTATTTCCTTTCATTTTCACTCATTTCGAATGGAATGAAAATGCATTTACCAAAGTTGGGCTTTCCTTGTTTGAGTGTTAAAGGGAGAGAACCATGGCCTTTATATTTTATCTTTTTAAAAATGTGCTTTAATGAAATAGCAAATTTATGCACAAGAGGGCATTGAATTTATGATAAATTCAAATATAACTATTATTGAAATAAGTGTAAATATATATAGTTGCATAGTATTTGTCAGTAAATTTTATTTTTTAATTGGTTTTTACACAAAAAACTGAGACAACCACTGGTGATGATGTCATGACATCATTGGCAGTTGCTTTTATGTCTGCCTCGACAAGAATAATATCACAACTTGTTAGTGTAAAGAATCTGTTCCTGGATTATCATTCAACAATTGAAATAAAATTAGCAGCAAACTTAAAAATAATCAATTTTGAAATTGTTACGACTCTATGGTCTAAGAAAAATGTAACAGAAAGAAAGTGAAACCAACAAATCAAGTAAAAATCAACAAGCAATTTATTACTAGATAATTAAAATGAAAAAAATCAAAAAGTCACTTACAGTAATGTGTTTTGAAATCCTAATAATCCAATAAGAATGATTGTTCTAATCACAAGTCCTAAATATAGAATGTTCCAAATTCACGGCTGTGTCCTTGAATGTTATGATGTGCTAATGGTCTCCAAAGTCCTGATGTACTAGAAATCTTGATGTGCTGATGTCAAAATGAAGTATTCCAAAATCTCTGAATAAGTTCAGTTAAATTCCAAAATCATTAATTAAAAATCCAAAATCCAAAAGTTTATGAGCACTGTAATAATCCAATGAATATTTAAAATAATTCCTCTCTTAGAATTTGGAATGAATTTTCACAACTGTAATAGCTCTTTACAAGACTGATGGTAATGTCAAAACTGAAAAAATGTCCACCAAACATGGTATATATAAAGATTGGTCACATGACAGAATGTTCTTGAATGTGTGTCATCTTAATGGAATTTTACTTGTAAACAAAAATCAACCTTGACCTTCAAATTGAGAAAACATATTGATCAAAACAACCTAATTCAAGGACACTAGTTAAACATGTTTTTCCTGATAAACATTAAGATTTAAGCAAATATTAAAGTGAAGAAACATTTATAATTTCCTAAAATATTTATAATATTATATAAACATCATACATAACAAAATCCATTTGTGCTTGGTTACATTTTCATTTATCATTCATTGATGTGCATTTTGCATTTTGCATTTGCATTTGCTGTTTGTTTAAAATTGCATTAATAATTTAATTTGTGTTCATTCTGCATTCTGCTTGCATTCATTCTGAATTCCATTTTCAATTTAGTGGTAAAATACATGTACCATGGTATGTACATAATCTTTTGTCAATTTTATTTAGATATGGCATCATTACATAAGGGATTATGATCTAATTATACTTCTATTTCAGGTACCCACAACAGTTTACTTGGTGGAGGACATGAGGTTTGTCTACATGTGTTTCTGTGTGTCTGTATGTCTGTGAGAATACACATGTGTAAACTTGCCTGTATGTGTGTGTATTTTCTCCGTTCATATGTAGCATACATGTCTGTTTGTACAGTGATATTAATTATAAAGATAAAAAAAGGTTTACATGGAAAAAATAATTGATTCAAGTGAAAAAGGTCATAGAATCTCTAACACATTCTTTAAGTTAGTTGATGCTTCCTGACCTCAAAATTTTGAATGAAGTGTGGAGTTTTCATGAATATAGACTTAGAGTAGTTACAATATTGTCCTTACACTATCCACTTTGATGATTCAAACAGGCTGGAATTTTGGGAGTTGGGGGTTACCTCTTAGAGGGGAATAACACTACAAAGTATAGTTGTTAACATGGCTATTGTGGTTCTCTGTCCTTTGTTATTACTGCAGGTTCCTTGACATTAACCAGTGGCCTGTAAATTCAGGCAAGCAGATGACATGCAGTTTAATGACAAAAGCAGCAGTCATTGGGAAGACTAAAATGTCTATAGTCATTGAACTTCATCCATTATTCATTATAAGACACCGCAGAGCACACTGAGGTATTCTTGAGATTATTGCCATCTGCCTCTTATTTTTTTGGTATCAGTCTTTTTTGCATAAAAAATTAGGACAGATGATTTCCTGGTGTAAGTTCCAGATGATTTTGCATGTTTTAAATAATAGTGCTTGATCACTGTGAGAAAACATAATCAAATAGAGCACCTGAAGTTATAAATCAATTAATTTAAGTCATTGACAATCATAAAAGTCAATCTCAAAGCTAAAGGTTGTTCAAACCATGTGGCAATGATTTATAAAACATAAAAAAAAACGGAAGCCGCCAACGTGACCACGTGGCTTGGTGGTGTTGATAGACAATCGCCACGCAATCAGTTCACCAATGAATATATTGTACATTCCCTATAAAAATGACCCCACTGTTGATTAACAATTATTCTTGCTGTGGTCGTTCAAACAAATAGGTGTCCGAGTTTTAATTAGTAGTTATTTACAATGGATAACAGTACACGGAAACATAAAGCTTTTGACAGGATTAAGTTTCCACAAGTCAGGTTTAATTCCCAAATGATATTTCCCAAGTTATCTGCCAGCGTACGTGGGCCGATAAGCCATTGGCTTGTAAAAGCACTCACTTTGTTTTCAAGTTGACAATCCTTTTGATCTAGCCGCGAATCTATTATTTGTTCAGTGCCAAGTAGAGTTCTACAACTTCCTGTACATATACTTTTCCCTTAGCTTGTAAAGGCACCACACTCTTTGTTTTCCCACGTGACAACCCTTTGATCAATCCGCTAGTTTGATACTTGTTCAGTCCAAGTAACAGAGGTGGTTATTTTAACTCGCTGTGATCTTGCCGCACAATTGACATGTGTCCAGTTGCATCCTTTAATAGATTTCTGACTTTATAATCAAAGTGTTGCTTGCAGAGCCCAAGCTCAGTCTCTGCATAAGCACCTGCATATGACAGTAAAGCTGAGGAATCGGAGTCGGACGTGATTTACGATGACTAGACGACGACAATTATTTACAATGACTAGACGACGATGTAGGATTTCAGAACTTTATCAGACAATGATATTATACTTCTGTGTGCATATTTTCAATGGAATTATTATGGACTCACTCCTACGCATGCCATGAGATAGGTTGGTGAGTACATGTGTTGATCCTTTAACTATTCATGCTATACAATAGACATGTACTTATAAATGTACCAATTCATGGTTCTCTGAATGAAGTAAAATATTATATGTGCAATCTCTGTTTTCACTGCATGTGTATTTCTCGTTTAATATGCATTGATTTAAGATGGTAACAGTGCCAATGAAGCACGTTGTTTTGAGCCCACAATTTACCCCCCCACCCCCCCAATTTTTTTGGTGCATGCATAATTTTCTTCAGCTAAATGACTTGGTTTTGTCTAGGTTGGTTATAGCACGGTTCGGGACATAGCACGATCTCGTTTTGTGGACCCCGACCATCGTGCTATAGTGAGGTCCTACTGTATCACTAATTCTCCTGAATGGATGATCATTATGGCATTGGGTTTTCACTAAAACACTCCTCACTATACTTAGCTGATTCTGAATGAAAATTATGCCAATCTGACATTTAACGTTACTGCCACAGTGGCCATCTTGAAAAATCTTGTAAATGTATAGCTACTCCTCTTGAAGGGATGGTTGTATTGACATGGGGATTTCACTAAACACTTCTTACATGTGTGTAATAGGTTCTGTAAGCAAATGTTGCCAATCTGGTTTCCAACATGGCAGCTTTGGTGCTCATCTTGAAAATCTTGTTATCACAACTCTTAAACAGAAGGTTGTATTGACTTAGGGTTTATATTAAAACACCTAATACAATATCTAGTTGGTCCTAGATGAAAATGATGCATATTTGACCACCAAAACAACCACTGACGTGGACATCTTGAAAATATTGTTATTGCTACTCCATCTGAAGAACTTGTCTGGAATGTGCACTGAAGGACTTATTACAACATGAAGATGGTATAAGATGAAAAATGATGAAGAGTTTACCTCCACCTGAATTTTGACAATACTTTGTATTTAGTTGTATTTCAACAAACAAGTTGATAGTTAGTTCTTTGACATTCATTGCAAGATCAAGGGTCATGACTTGGTGGTTTTTTATCTGTGAAAACTTGTGCCCATGATAAGACAAACATGTATAAATGTATTTTTATCCAGCCTGGCTTGTGGGATTTATCTGAAGATTACCTTGAATGAGTGCCAGTTAAGTTGTTTGAACTATAATGGCTTGTGCATACAACAATTCAAGCAAATTATAATTATGGTTTGTAACCACTTGGTATATGGAGATATCTTGACAGTATGTGAGATGAGTTCATGGATCTTATGTTCATGACATCATGCTCATGTTCAGTGGTAATGACAGTTGTTTTTGTACAGCACTCTTATGAACATGTTTGTTAACTCAAATATGTAAGAAAATATTTAAAAAAAAAAAACTTATTTGGTATGGTTTACTTTCTTAAAAATATCTCATATGGTTTCAGTACACAGCATTTAAAAATAGAAGGAGGGAAGACACAAACTTGAATCTTCTTTTAGATTCCCACCAATTCTTTTCTTTCAGCAAATATCAATACAGTGTTCTCTTTCTTTCAGGCTCGGCTGGCAAGAATGAAAATTTCTCACCAAGGTTACTTGTACAAAACAGGGCCCAATATGAAAGGTAATGTTCCCTGATCATATTATATTTAGAAAAAAGGCCTTTTCAGATTCAAAGCCATTGGTATTCATCATGATACCTGCATAATATGTTAGTTATCACATGATATGAATGGAATTGGTCTAATGACAGCTGTAATTGTTTGATTGTTAATATTGTCATATGACCAATACCAGCCAGGGCATGTGTCCACATGTATATGACAAAGGTCCCAAAATGGAAGCTGAAAGTTGATATGATGGTACAGATTTCACTTTGACATATCTTTCAAGTAATTAAGAGGTTTTTCAGAGTTTTATTCCATTTTCTTGTTTTGAAATATCATTCATCCTGTTCTCACATATGACTTGTGGCTTGATCTTTCAGATTTCTTGCGGCGTTGGTGTGTTGTAGAACATGGATGTATCAGCTACTTTCAGGATGAGAAGGTCAGTAGTATGCCACTTGACACATAGAGCAGTATGCCACTTTAAACATAGCTGGTATTCCGCTTGACACATAACCAGTATGCCATGTGACACATAGCAACTATGCCACTTTACACATAGCTGGTATTCCACTTGACACATAACCAGTATGCCATGTGACACAGCAACTATGCCACTTTACACATAGCTGGTATTCCACTTGACACATAACCAGAATTCCACTGGACACACAGCCAGTATGCCACTTGACACATAGCTGGTATTCCACATGACATATAACCAGAATTCCACTGGACACATAACCAGTGTGCCACTTGATACATGGTATGCACATAATACATAGCCAGTATGCCTCTTTACACATAATAACCAGTATTCCACTGGATACAGTCAGTATGCCACTTGAAACGGAGATATTATTCCACCTGACACATAACTAGTATTCCACTTGAAGTATAGTAAGGATGTCCCTTGACACATAGCTGGTATTTCACCTTACATATAATCAGTATGTAAATTGACACATAGTCAGTATGCTGAATTGAACCTAATGTTAAAAATAAAGGCTTATTGATATATTCTTTACAATAAAAATAGACTGTAATAGTATCAATAGATTTGGTATCATGCATGAAAAAGAGTCATAGATCTATACAGATACTGGAAGTAATGTTCAAATCATCCTGTGAGTATACCCTGATACATTAATATTTACATTTTGGTTACATTTTTGTAAAGTTTCCTTCAGGTTATTTAATCAAACTCCATTCTTAATTTCTTGATTCCATCTGTGTGCAAATGAACTTTATGCCATGGTCCAAATCATTCTTTTTTTATCAAAAGCAAACAGCATGAAAATGCATTAAAATGACAAATAAGTTGCGAGAAATCATTTCAGAACATTACAGGTTACTATGGCTTACTTTTGAGGATTCAGTCCTATAAATAACCAAAAGGAGGTTGATATAGCTTGTTGTAAATTTACCCTCAGCTTCTTATGTAAAAGCTATTCTTTAATGATGCACTTGAGACTTAAATGTTAATCATTTACTCCTATTAGATGTTTCTTCTTAACTGATCAATTTATTGTTTTAATTTTTCACTCCATTTGCTTTTAGCCACAATCCTTCAGACAAAATTATGCGATCATATTTCTTAAGATGCATTATAATGGTAAATCATGCCACACTGGTTGCCCTATTAGGATTCATGAAGCCTCTCCTCATACTGCATGATTTTGTCCCCTTCTGGGAGGTGTCCCCTTGCCCTCACACATCCTTTATACATTGTATGAGTTGGTCACCTTGTCATTGCAGATGGATAGCTTTATGTGAGGGAGATCATTGTGCATGGATTTAATGAAAAAAACTGATAATGTTTATAATATGTTTTATGCAGTAGTATTGGTCTACAGCATTTCATCTTTTTGGTTTTCAGAGCACAGTATTTAAGGACAGAGTGGACAGTGAATTTCTCCTCTGTATTCAGAACAATAACAGAGACAGGCAAGTCACACAATCTCACATTAGGCTTAAATGACTGCATTGGTGGTGGTGATGATGATGATGATAATGATGATTATAATTATAAGAACTGCATTATTGAAGATGTCTAATTATAAATATAATCGTATGATATATTGGAAGGTAAAAACTAACCTACCCTAGTCTAGTTGTTGAAAAATTAAACATTATAAAAATTCTAAAAAAAAACTAATATTGTTTGAAACTTTTTTTTCTTCAAAATATGAAGACATTGCTTTGAGCTTTTCTCAAATGATTCCTTTAAGTGAAGTACAGTCATTTTTTTTACATACAAATTTATACCTTTTACAAAATTTGAGTTCGATATGTCATGTGCTAGGCAAATATATTGCATTCAGATGAATAGTTTCAAACATTTAAACATTGTCAAAGATATATAGAGGATATTATATGAATGCTTATTTCCAATGAAATTTATAAAAAGAGTTCAGTGATCTCAGTCATTTGCAGGCATGACTGTCAATGATCTCAGTCATTTGCACTCATGGCATGCAAAAGATTGAATTAATTCAACAAGTTTTGTAAATTGGAAAGAAGCACAACTAACTTATTACTTGATGGCACAAACTTATGAGTAAATCTTTTGAAGATTGCATTGGTTAAGTCAGAGATTCCATTCTGCACTGCTAATATTACATGGCTACCTTTGGTAATATCATGAAATGATGCATTGCTTGGCAGGACACCTGCAATATGTGCAAACAATCTATTTAGAAGAAAAACACCACTGAAATGGACATTGTTACCAGTTAGCTTATGCATTTCCTAGACATGGTGTCCACGGTTAGTATGGCAGTTTAAACAGCCAGAATCAGTTGGTCAGTGCATTTCCTAGACAGGGTGTCCACGGTTAGTATGGCAGTTTAAACAGCCAGAATCAGTTGGTCAGTGCATTTCCTAGACAGGGCGTTCACGGTTAGTATGGCAGTTTAAACAGCCAGAATCAGTTGGTCAGTGCATTTCCTAGACAGGGTGTCCACAGTTAGTGTGGCAGTTTAAACAGCCAGAATCAGTTGGTCAATGCATTTCCTAGACAGGGTGTCCACAGCTAGTATGGCAGTTTAAACAGCCGGAATCAGTTGGTCAGTGCATTTCCTACACTTGCTGCCACAGCTAGTATGGCAGTTTAAACAGCCAGAATCAGTTGGTCAGTGCATTTCCTAGACAGGGTATCACAGCTAGTATGGCAGTTTAAACAGCCAGAATCAGTTGGTCAATGCATTTCCTAGACAGGTTTCCACAGCTAGTATGGCAGTTTAAACAGCCAGAATCAGTTGGTCAGTGCATTTCCTAGACAGGTTGTCCACAGATAGTATGGCAGTTTAAACAGCCAGAATCAGTTGGTCAATGCAGACTCTTGTTATGTTTTTAAGCAATGTATATACATGTCATGTTTCACTTTGCCATTGAATTGTGCATTACAGACTCTACCATATTTAAAAATAAAAATCACAAATTTTATGATTGTTTGTATCAGCATAGCAAGTATGAGATAAGAAATGTGTGTTCATGAGAGGGAGAATTGTAAAAGATGAAGTAGATTCATACAAGTAGTTGATCGGAAGAATAAACTAAACAGTGACAAGCTACACATTTGGTATCATTGGCAGTACATTGACAGTACATTGGCAGTACATTGAAAGTACATTGGCAGTACAAGGACAGTACACTGGGTGTACATTAGCAGTACATTGACAGTACACACTGGCTGTACATTGACAGTGCATTAGATTGTACATTAGCAGTACACACTGGCTGTACATTGACAGTGCATTATATGGAATCAAATTACTGAAAGATGACTCTTTTTTTCATCAATCTGTGTGTAGTCCAGGGCCAGTTGTCAAATTTGGTGAGGAAAGTTGCCAGCATAGCCGTGGGGCTCTCATTCAGAATATAAGCTACTTGTTTTTGCATGAAACTGTACATAAATGTTATTTGATATAGTTAAGCTAAATAAACATGTAGTTGAAATTTTCTTGTTCTGTTGTTGTGTGCATAAATGTTAATTGATTTAATTATAGTTTATGTAGTGAACTTGGGGGGAGCCTGGCAGCTTTCGATCATACCCTACTGTACCTGGAGTGAGCCCCACAGGTTCATATCATAATAATGTATCTGGGTGGAACCTGGAAGGTTTAGATCATACAGTAATGTACCAGGCGGAGCATGGCAGGTAGACAAAACAGTATTTCAAGCTTGATTAATTACTGCATGTACAGAAACATAGCTACCTACAAGAATACAGACTCTGATTATTTTATGGATTGGGGTCAGATTTCAAGGAAGTGAAATAAAGTCCAAAATGAGAGAACAAGCAGCTGATATTGTGAACGAAAACCCATCTGGGCATACTGAGTTATACTGATATTTTCAAACCCTACCTTTATTTATTCTTTAAATCCCTAATATATTCAGAAAATTCCCCCTTCCCTTCCTCCCCCCAAATTTTCAGTTCTAGAATAGATCCTGCATTTTTTTCCTCATGAAGACCAAGGTCACAGATCAGGGTCAAAGGTCAAGCTACATTCCAAATGATATTAAATTTATATCAGTAGCACCTTTGCTGGTGTAAACAAATCAAACCATTCCAGATTGATGGAATGCTGCTTGATGGACTGTCAGTAACAATGACAAAAGTGATGCCCCATCTCCTGATGTTTGATGGACTACTTCATATCAAGCAAGAACAATAAGAATCAACAAGATAAACTAGTGTTGTATCTGTAGTCACAGCAAAAAGAAATAAATGTTTCATTTATAATTAATACGAAAACTTAAGAAGCATTGGTACTTTTTGAATATAGATCTCGCATTTGAAACAAAAATTATATTCAGAGAATGCAAAAATTTCTCTGTCGTATATTACCAAGAACTAGATAATCAAGATTTCCTACTCTAATATGTGTTAAGGACTTGAATGGTGAAGAAGAGTAAAGTGTTTGTTTGTTGATAACACGCATGGATCCCATTTTATTTGGATAAATGACCATATTAAATTTTGGTTACATTTCACTTAAGATATGCATGATCAATGGATGTGTATGTGCTAATGCTTGGTAAATGTGCTTCTTTCAGGACACCAACTATCCATCACAATTTTCTGGGGAGATCACTGGGTCTTCACTGACTTTGTTGAGAAGGGCCCTAATAAAGATATAAATATATAATGAGGATATTGATGGATTTCTGCATGAGTTCTTATAGTGTACATGAGGATATTGATGGATTTCTGCATGAGTTCTTATAGTGTACATGAGGATATTGATGGATTTCTGCATGAGTTTTTATAGTGTACATGAGGATATTGATGGATTTCTGCATGAGTTTTTATAGTGTACATGAGGATATTGATGGATTTCTGCATGAGTTCTTATAGTGTACATGAGGATATTGATGGATTTCTGCATGAGTTCTTATAGTGTACATGAGGATATTGATGGATTTCTTCATGAGTTCTTATAGTGTACATGAGGATATTGATTGATTTCTGCATGAGTTCTTATAGTGTACAACAGGTTTGATAAACAACTGAAATGCTCTGTCTTTTATCCAGTATTTGCTATGCTCATACAACATTGATGTGTCTTTTATCCAGTATTTGCTATACTCATACAACATTGATGTGGCTTTTATCCAGTATTTGCTATGCTCATACAACATTGATGTGTCTTTTATCCAGTATTTGCTATGCTTATACAACATTGTTGTGTCTTTTATCCAGTATTTGCTATGCTCATACAACATTGATGTGTCTTTTATCCAGTATTTGCTATGCTCATACAATATTGATGTCTTTTATCCAGTATTTGCTATGCTCATACAACATTGATGTGTCTTTTATCCAGTATTTGCTATACTCATACAACATTGATGTGTCTTTTATCCAGTATTTGCTATACTCATACAACATTGATGTGGCTTTTATCCAGTATTTGCTATGCTCATACAACATTGATGTGTCTTTTATCCGAGTATTTGCTATTCTCATACAACATTGATGTGTCTTTTATCCAGTATTTGCTATGCTCATACAACATTGATGTGTCTTTTATCCAGTATTTGCTATGCTCATACAACATTGATGTGGCTTTTTTTCATAAATACAAATTAGGTAAATGTATAATAGGGTTTGGAGTTAATAATTCCCAATTTCTTGGCAAAATGGAACATGACATGGTTTAGATATAACCAGAGTTAATTCCCAATTCCTTGGCAAAATGGAACATGGCATGGTTTAGATATAACCGGAGTTTATTTTGACCAGCTGATTTTGCCTGTTTGAAGTGTCACACTAGCAATCTCTCTGGGGACAGTATTCATTTAATTGGTGGCTTTCTTCTGAAGCAAGTGTAGCCTCTAAACTGGCTGTTTACACAATAGGGCATATGTTCTGACAAGTTGTATACATATTGACTAGTTGTATACTTACTGACAAGTTGTATACCTAGCATGATGTCAAATGCAGTCTTTCAGATGTTAATATGTAAAATATCTGAAATAGATCAAAATGTCATATCTATTGTGTTATGTGATAAATTAACATATATGTATTTAAGTTTTTATGCTGTATGAAGATAATCTGAACATGAGAGTGTCTTGTACCTGCAGACTGAAAACAGCATTTGAGGTGAGCACTAAGAAACAGAACCGGGTCTACCTGTTTAAGGTTGACTCTGAGGAGGAGAAGCTATCCTGGATGCAGGTCTTCATCCTGGTAAATTTCACACACAAACAGACAGACAGAGACAAACAAACAGGTTAAGAGACACTGACTTATCTACAGTCTGATGAGCAGGAATGCAGAGAGACAGACAAACTAGCAGACAGACAAGCAAAGAGGTAGACAGACATACAGACAGGCAATCAGGCATTGACACACAGGCAGGCAGAAAGATCAGACAAATTGAAAGATATGGAGAGAGACATGTACAGACTTTTAGTGAAGTTCCATTTATGTCTGTGGGGTACATAATCTATCTACAATTTCATATTTGTTAATTCTGACATGTTAGCAATCTCATTTCCTTAGTTTGGGGTAGTGTATTGTGTATTCATTAGTTTGGGCTAGATCATTACGTATTCCTTTGTTCGGGGTAGTTCATTATGTATTCCTTAGTTTGGGGTAGTTCATTATTTATTCATTAGTTTGGGGTAGTTCATTGTGTATTCATTAGGTTGGGGTAGGTCATTATGTATTCCTTAGTTTGATGCAGTTCATTGTGAATTCCTTAGTTTGGGGTAGGTAATTATGTATTCGTTAGTTTGGGGTCGTTCAATTATGTATTCCATAATTTGGGGTAGTTCATTATGTATTCCTTAGTTTGGGGCAGTTCATTGTGTATTCGTTAGTTTGGGGCAGGTCATTATGTATTCATTAGTTTGGGGTAGGTCATTATGTATTCCTTAGTTTGGGTTAGTTCATTATGTATTCCTTAGTTTGGGGCAGTTCATTGTGTATTCGTTAGTTTGGGGCAGGTCATTATGTATTCCTTAGTTTGGGGTAGGTCATTATGTATTCCTTAGTTTGGGGTAGTTCATTATGTATTCCTTAGTTTGGGGCAGTTCATTGTGTATTCGTTAGTTTGGGGCAGGTAATTATGTATTCCTTAGTTTGGGGTTGCCATAGTTCATTATGTATTTTGTATGCTTTGCCATCAGAAGCAGAGTTAGTTTTGCTCTTGTGCATTGCCTTACCTCAATTTCACTCTAATAGGATTTATTCCTCCTTTCTTTAAAACACTCTGAGATTAATAATGAATATAAATAGAAAAATATAAATGCAAAATTACAAATTAAATATTTGATTGTGTATTTTTTCAAATAATTTCTCTTTTTTCAGTTATTTTGTCCTGTTGAATTAATGGAAACCATGAAGACAAGGAATTTCACCTTGGCTGGAATCTTCCACATGAAACATGGATTGAACATGGTGAGTTTCCTAAATGTAAGATGACATGGCCTTGCATAAAATACCACAACTGCAGTCAAACCAGGCTTAAATAGGACATAAAAAAATTAAGAAAAAATACTTTCTAAGACAGGTGAAGTTAATTTCTGCAAAGTTTAGCGTAAGGAACCTACAACAATTGGCTGTCAGGCAAGCAATAAATAGAGTTGACCTTGAAGACAGGTTTCACAGTAGTTGCTAATTTAGTGTCATGTCACATTTTGATATTGGGCAACTATTGACATATTGCCATGCCTTATTCAGTATGTCAGAGTTTGTTATTAGGCAACTATTGGCATTGCCATTGCCATGCCTTAATCAGTATGTCACATTTTGATAAGGGGCAACTGCTGGTATTGACATTGCCATGCCTTGTTCAGTATGTCACATGTTGATATTGGGAAAGTATTGACATATTGCCATGCATTATTCAGCATGTCACATGTTGATTTTGCCATGCCTTCATATGTCACATTTTGTTATTGAGCATCTATTGGCATTGACATTAACATATCTTATTCAATATGTCACATTGTGATATTGGGCAGCTAATGACATATTGCCATCCCTGATTCAATATGTCATATGTTGATATTTGACAACTACTGACATATTTTTGAGCTTTATTACATCTTGCCTTAAGTATATGTAAAAGGCAGGTAACATAGTTAGATCATAGAGATACACAAAACACATATATTGTATGATCCCCAATTTAGATTCTATGAAAAATTGCAAATCAAAACAGATCATTAATGTTGCTCTCAGTCTGCAGTAATCTGTGTCCGATGTTTTAAATCACATAAGGTCATTACTTGCAATAAAAAGGATTGAAAGTGCAGATAGTGTGATCAAATAAATGAGAAACTTTTTTAATGGTATCATATGTCATTGACTTAATGCTTACAACACATTTTCTTCCATTCTTCTGCAGTAACAAACAAATGCAGATTAGTCACTCAAACAGTGTGCTACATGCTAATCTCCGAGATTTATTAATCTTCCATTTGACTGTTACAAATGTGGAGTAATCAAAGAACATAAAATACTAATTAGTGACTTTGTCTTCACCAAGGAATGGCAGAGGACATGGCTCGTGATTGATGGAAGGACACTTTTCTACACTCAGCAGGTAGGCCCATGCTTTAGCAGAATTCTTCCAAAATTTTGTAATGCTCTAGTTTTCTTAATATCAGCTGTGATTCTAACTTTGACTCCTTGCTCATTTATTCTTGTACTCACATTTATCCTTGTACTCAGACCAGGGCAGTTTTTATGTGCATGTACTCACATTTATCCTGTACACAGACCAGAGCAGTTTTTATGTGCCTATACTCAAACTTTTCTAGATCAAAAAATATGCATACTGATGAATGTCAATGTCAGATATGCCTCAGTAGAGAAAAAAAAAATGGTCAGAACAAACTGGATTTCAAATTTTCGAAATTTAAAACTGTTTGTATGCATCTCTGCTGATTACATAGAATTCATGGTGACCCAAGACTCTATCTAGACTGTTCTTTTAGCCCAGTTGTGGAGGAAATCAAATGTTTAGGACTTATTTTTGACCATGTTAACCCTCCTTCTACATTTTAGATACCTCAAGGACAAATGTGAAGAAAGCCCTGGATTTAATACAAGTCATGGCAAATGCAAATTGGGGAGCAGACTGGAAGGTCTTTCTCTGGTTATGCAGGTCATTAGCAAAATTTGACTATAGCATTTACAGATCAACTCACAAATCTTACTGCAAAAGCCTGATCCAATACACAATCAGTGACTTAGACTTTGTCTGGCAGCATTTAGAATTTCCCCTTCAGAAAGCCTCAATGCTGAGGCAAATGAACCATAACATTATCTAAGATGAATTAAATTGGCTTTTCAATATACTACTAAACTTTCCTCTAATCCATCCAATCCTGCATATGATGTAGTCTTTAGGCCCAAAATACCAAACCTTCTATGATCAGAGACCAACATTTCAACATATGAATTTGTCCTCAACTTTGACATCTAGAAGCAGCAAAAATATAACTTGCCAATACTTCAAAATTCTGTGTTTCCAAATTGCCATTATGAAAAGTCCTGAAGCAATACTCTCATTTTTCAGAGTAGATTCATTTAAATCAAAGCTTTAGATCATGGACATACATCCCTGCATACTGATGGTTCAAAAGCAGAAATTACAGATATACTCAGATCTTTAAACTTTATTGAAACCTCTCAGAATACAAATTTCAGCATCTTTTCTGATTCCTTTTCCACACTGAAAGCCTTGCAAAACCTTAAATTTGACTAACTGTTAATTTCACAAATCTTTAAGCAACATGATTTGCTCATAAAATCTAGAAAAAGTGTTTTGTACTGGTATCTGCTTAGTCACATTGGTATCAATGGTAATAAAAGGGCAGCCAAAGCTGCCTTGCAATCAGTCATTTCTGAATGGAAGATTCAATATATTGACTTTAAAATCGGCATGTTCTATATACTTGGTAAAATATATCGAATGAAAACTCCACAAGCAAGCTTTGGAACATCAAACCCATCATTGTAGAGTGGCACCCCTAATACAGATTGAGTCACAGATGAGGTGATATTGTGCTGGTCATGTATAGGCCAAACATATCTGAGCCATACATACCCAGAGATGCTGCCAGGCCGCGGGATCGCGGGTTTCTCGCAAAAGTGATAGAGAGTCAAGCAACTTTTAAAAGCCAATGGGGGAAAGATCGCGCAAGTTTTCTGTGCTTCCCGCGATTTCTCGAGCCCAATGCGCGACTTTTTTATTTTTTGTTTTTAAATTAGGTTGATCAGATTGTCTTTTTTGACTTTTCTCCCTGATCTCAATTAATCCTATATCTATGGAGAATATTGTTTGAATACAAGCACCTTTATGATGGAGATCTGTTGGAGTATTGCAGAAACTATGGAGGTATTCCGATTGAATTGTTTCCTGGTGCTGTGTAGTAAATTGATCCATCGATCAAAATGTCTAAAGCGCGACAGTAGTGTGTTATGTTGAAACAAAATATAACAGATTTCTTTAGGAAACTCGGCGAGATGGAAAGATCATCTGTTAAGGACTAAACTAGGGAGGATGAAATATCTGACGGTTTGTTGCCAACTGAACATAGCGCAGAAAGCTGTGATACAGAAATAACCGGCATGATGTCGTTTACTGCGGTTTAGGCCATGCAGAAATTCTGATACATCGACAGAAATATCCAAGGAACAACATGCCTGAATTGTGGAAAATTGTGTTTTGGATACCTGAAAACCAGTTCCCGAAAATATTCAGACTGGTCATAATTGCAGCAGTTCTTGCCTTTACGAAAAACTGATTGTGAAAGGTGATTCAGTTCTCAAAGCAAAATTCACACTACTCGGTGAAATAGGGTAACCACAGACCTTTAAAACTCTATCACTGTAGTAAGAAAATGTCAGAATATCTGAGAACAAAACAAAATAAAATCCTATAAAGATATATAATTCGGATTAAGTATTTTTTTTCCCCGTTTTTTTTCTCTAAGATATTCTGACATTTTCCTACTACAGTGATAGAGTTTCAAAGGCCATTGAGCTAACATCTGAAACAATAAATAAACTGATGACTATACAGATGTGTGTGGTCCAGTAAATTATTTTCAGTTTGCAAAGCCATATTTGAAGGGCAGTGATAAGAAACAAAGAAGAATATTAATCAGCTGAGCAACAATTAGGTATGCAGCTACCTTATACATTTATTGTCAAAGAAGTGATACAAAATCATTAAATGCTTGTTTTAAATTAGGTGTTTCTACACCTTATAATAATGTTGTCACCCATCTTCTACCATTCAGCTTAGTTTACCCTTGCCCCCCCTCCCCCAATGATTCCCCCCCCCCCCCCTCTGACGGTAGGTGTGGGGGACCTCCCCCTCTTAAGAAAATTTCTGGCAGCATCTCTGCATACCTACAGAAATGTGAACATCCAACCAGAGTGCATACCAAACAAGCAAAAACTCCAAACCCTGGCAAACAGACACAAACATATGATATTAGGATAAAACTAATCAAACTGTACGTGTAAATTATTGAATGAAAACTGACGTTACTTTCAGTCCACAAGAAAAATGCAATGCATATTAAAAACACACAACTTCAAACGTGAAGTAAAAGAATCAGGCAGGTTTTGATTTCCTATATAATTGGTCTAAAAAGTAGTGTAAGTGATGCCAACATCAATAAATAATGTAGCAATTTAGTGCCCCAAACTTTTCTTTCCACTCCTTGTATGAATTTGCATTCACAAGCTGACATGTGTCAGTTACCCAGGTGAGCAGTATCTCTTGTTTTCAGGATATACTGCAGTAAAATAGGTAAAATCAACATGATATAAAGTCTGGGAGATAGTTTACAGGTATTGGACCCACTCATTATTTTACAGCCAGAGAACCAGTCTACTGGTGGGGGAATAAAAATTAGAGAACTTTATATTTTCAGATGCACCAATTGGATAGTAAATGGATTTAATTTTTGTCCATTATTAATTTCATAAACTTCAATCTATGTGCTACAGTTGGCAACATAATATTTGCTTTTATTTTGACATTATGTATTTAATTTCTTAGAGACAAAATATCACATGAACTATTGGTGTGAGTCATGTTATTAGGTGCAGACCAGGGTGTCCCTTTGTTTAACAGCATGAAGTTCAAAAAAAGGCTGCGGAACACCAGTTTTTCAAGGTTAAACAAATAATTTTCTAACTCTAATGAATGGAAGCATATGTGGTTCTATGGAAAATGAATTAGTGGTGCAGTCTATATAGAAGTGGGGGTAGTGTGTGTATCCTTGACAACTACGTGCATCTCTGCATTTGTTTTAGTGTCCTTAGTTGATTGACGAGAAGTTGATTGATGAGAAATTACAATACAATGGTTCATTGTTGGAGTACTTCAGAGTAGACACAAGTGAAAATGTAAATATTATAGAAAACAAGCCTCATGAAGCTTTACAGCTGCCCAGTAGCTACTACTATGTGGATCAATTGTCACATTTTTTACCTCCATGTGAGATTGAAGTTTAAGTTTTAATGGACCCTCTATTGACCATGATTTTTTATCACCAATATCTGTTTGAACAGTTATATTTGCTCTACAGGCACAGTTAACAACTTCCTGAGATGTATGTAATTGACGATAGGTGCAGAGTTTGTTTTTGATCACCACATTAATCACCTTGTTATTTTGAGTCACATTTCTACCTGAATGTAATAGCACTGAGTTGCAGGGTGAAATGCATACCTACCAACCATTATGCTTTTGGTGTAATAATTTCGCCTTTTTTCATCTAATTACATCTTACGCTCACCTGTATATGGATTACGCTTTTCTGGTACATTAAAAAAAAAAATAGAAAACAAAGCAAAAAAAAGTTGTTTGTCATATTTATTATCATCTCTTTAATCCCACATTTCATATAAATCTGAGAATATTCTAAAAAAAGAAGACTGCTGCATAAGAATAACATAAGAATACATTT
Organism: Margaritifera margaritifera; assembly: GCA_029931535.1. Classification (NCBI taxonomy): domain Eukaryota; kingdom Metazoa; phylum Mollusca; class Bivalvia; order Unionida; family Margaritiferidae; genus Margaritifera; species Margaritifera margaritifera. The sequence goes on along the minus strand of JAQPZY010001110.1, from coordinate 767,484 downwards.
GTTATAGACCTCCATGTGCTTTCCTTATTTTCTATTTATAGCAGCTGTATGTGACCCATTTCCAAGAAAACAGATGGGTTTCTTCAGTATAAAATGTTTTCTCACAGATTCATTATATTAATTTACTGAATATGATAGCGGACTATTCTATACTTTAAGAAAATGCAGCAGATGTTAAGTGAAACAGGCTTTATTGATGTGACTCTCGGATGTAATATGACTGAAAAATGTTAGAGAAGAGGGATCTTTTTAAACTTTAAAACATTGGATCAGAAAAAGGACAAATCAGTAGTGCTTTGTAAATTTAGAAAGATTAACATGAAGGGGGTAATACAACACTCAGGTTGAGCACATGGTAATGATCGTTGCAGAATTTGTGGAGTTGACTTCACAATCACTCAGTGAAAGTTAGACTCGTGGACTAGTTAAAGTGAGTGTTGTGTATATATAATTTGCCAATATGTTTTGTGGTTTGTATTCTGATACAAATTCACCAGGATTTTGCGTATTTATGACAAGAACTTTAACCAGCTGCAGATCCAGGTTAGTAGCAAAACTTAACTTACATTTTTCATACAGTTTATTGTAATTATGGCATTTAGTATATAGATTACATTTTTTATGTTCAGTTTACGCTTTTTTGCCACATAGGTTACGCTTATACCTCTGTAGGGGTTGGCAGGTATGGAAATGGTGTTTTCCCAACTCCTAAATTCATTGTGTTATCGTACATATCATCACATTGAATGTCAATAATGTTTTCTGTGTAACCTCACAACACATTCACTTATTTCATCTTGTCTCATTTCCATATTTTCCTGTATATACTCTTATCACTGGACCTGACATGAAATTTATGAATCTATTACCTTTTTTGTCATATATATAATCTAACATTTATCATATGTTGTGTTGCTGTGTTGCACAGTGCTTTTTCAATGGCTTGATTTCTAATTAACAACTCTGTGTCTAGATATTAGTTGGAGTGGATGGGTTATCTCCCCTAGTCCACTGTTTGAGAATGAGCTACTCGTCTCATAGTAACATCTCAACTTTAACACTAAAATGGTACATGAATTTTGCATTTTTTATTTATTACAATTAAGAACTGTGTGAAGAGCCCACACTCTGAAAATAAATGATCTTCATACACATATCTTGTCAGATATATTTTGGATTAAATTTTTCTTATTATTTATATTTTTTTAAAATAATTTCGGCTTACATTACTTTGCTTCATGAATCAGTACATGCAAAATAAAAAAACAAAGTGAATGATACTTCTTTTTTGTAAGATTGAATAATGATGAATTTCTATTTATCTCCTTTGTACAGTGTCACCAGCATGCAGATCAACCTATAAATCTTTGGTGTTAGTCAACCTTAGGAACATGTATTGCACCAAAACTTCCTCTTTGTCAGTACCAAGGTGTATATGTTTTTTTTTTTTTTGTTGTAACAAGATTGATTTAGAAAGATGGCCACTATCGCTTAACAGGCTTGAGGCAGCTGCTTCAGATTTTGGTGCTATTTTTCATGATACATGTGTTTGTTGTCTGTCTTCATCTACGTTATTGTGTTGATCATGCATTGGCTGTTCTGTTGGAATGTGTTTCTTCATTTGCTTGTTTTGGAAACAAGAACTATTAGACTTTTTATCGGTTGGCTTGCCCCATTGCTACAACTACCTTTGTTGTTGAACATACCGCCATCATGTGATACTCACCAGTCCACCTGTTTATGCTATGTTGGAACCTCATTCATTGCATTGAATGACCATTCCTTGGCTCTCCATACTACATTATGTACTAGACTAAATGACCTGTGACTACATTCATCATCACTTAAATGTAAACGGCAGCGAAAAAAGAAACGTTGTTTCAAAGCTGGCCGGCATAGAACAGGAAGAAAAATTCCAGTTATCTCCCTTTTGCCCTCCTTTACAGCAATTAGAAAACTCAACAGTTTATTTGGATAATTTAATTCAAATTCCTCTTAAATCGTCAACCTTTATGTCTGAGCAACCCCTGTGCATCGCATTATTTAATGTCCAATTAGTAGGACCACCGGAAATGCACAGAAATAGTTAATTTTATCAACAGTCAGCATATCAACGTCCTCTTCCTGACAGAAACATGGCTAAAAACATCAGGCAATGAGCCCAAGTGCATGGATTTAACACCCCCTGGTTGCTCCATCAAGACGTTCCCCCGCCAATCACGCGGAGGTGGAATTGCTGTCATCGCAAAGAATTCTAGAATCCACCAAAATAAACCACACTACAACATTCGGTATCGACCACACATCGTTTGAACTGGTCCAAAACAATGGAACAAAAGGTCAGTCCATTTTTTCTGTCTCTACTGCCCTCCTCCTAGTTGAACAAACAAGCTGATTGAATCTCTCTGTGTTGAGCAGTTTCCTAACCTCCTGGAGTATGGAAGTTTGATAGGTGGCAACCTGATTATTCTTGGAGATTTAAACTTTCACTTTGACTGTCCTGGAAACCTATACACATCAAAACTCCTTGATTCCATTCATGTGTTCAAGCTGAAACAGTCAGTTAGCCAACCCACCCATAACATGGTCACATTTTAGACCAGATTCGTCATAGACCTGATGATCATACTCTACAGTCTTCCTTGGTGTCCCACAAACTTGCATCAGATCACCTCTGCGTTATATGCCATCTTGACATATCAGTCCCTAATCCTCCATCTTTGTTTGTTACTAAGAGAAACCTCCGTATGATAAATAGAACCCAACTAATGCATGACATCCAAGCAAACCTAACAACTTTGTTACCTTCTACACCAGAACAACTTGGTAATGGCTTGCATTCATTGCTTGACAAACATGCCCCAGCAACCAACTTAAAGAGAATGCCATAAGGCTGAGAGGCTTTGGCTTTCCACCAGCCTCACTATTCATAAGCAAATCTATGAAGCTACTAAGAAGAATGTCACAAAGATAGTCCATGCAGCGAAATCAGCATACTACAGTACTAAGATCACTGAAAGTTCCAGCTGCAAAGAGCTGTTCGAGATTACTAACAAGCTAATGTCAAGAAACAAATGTACACCACTTCCAACAACCTTCTCTCCGGTCGACCTTCTGGACCTGTTTGCAAATTTCTTCCGTGACAAAGTACAAACCATTAGAGATAAGCTTGACAGCACAATTTCAATTGACTCATATTCACCATACAGTTGTGATACAGAATGTCAACAGCAACCTTTAACAGCATTTGAGCCTGTCTCTATGGATTTAGTATGTACAGTTGTGATAAAGAGTGCCCCAAAGTCATGTGAACTAGATCCAATTCCAACATCACTACTGCTTGATTACTCAGATTCAATATTGCCTTCACTAATCAACGTTATTAATACTTCTCTCTCATATGGGAAATTCCCATCATTTTACAAAACTGCCATTGTAAAGCCTCTGTTGAAGAAACCGATGCTTGACCATAACAATATAAAGAACTACCGCCCAGTTTCTAACCTCCTATTCATGTCAAAAATCTTAGTTCTATCCCAGCTTGTATCTCATTTGAATTCAAATAGTCTTTTTAGCAATGTACAGTCTGCATATCGCCCTCGCCACAGTACCAAAACTACCCTTCTGAAAGTAGTTAATGACCTTCTCTCTGCTTTGGATAGTAGAAAGATTACAGTCCTCACCCTCCTTGACTTGTCTGCAGCATTTGACACAATAGACCATGATACATTACTTCACTGTCTCCAGCATGTATTTGGCATTCACGATACAGTTTTACTATGGTTCAAGTCCTACTTAGTCAACAGGACACAAATTGTGTCCGTAAATGGGAAAAGATTCCAGCCCAGTTGATCTATGTTTTGCTGTTCCACATGGGTCTGTTCTTGGACCCGTTCTCTTCATTCTATACACTCAGCTGCTCTAAAGTGTCATACTTTGTCATCCGGTGTCTCACCAATTGTACGCTGATGACACCCAAATATACAAATCTAGCCACCCAACTGAAGTTGATGCTACCATCCAAGGCATAGAGGTACATTTCCGATGTGAAGTCATGGATGACATGTAACAAGCTGCAGATGAATGATGATAAAACTGAAACCATTGTGATCACAATGAAAAGACTTTCTCACTCACATCCTTTACCTCAAACAATAAGTATCGGCAACACCAACATTAAATTCACACAGTCAGTATGAGACCTAGGTGTTACTCTCGACAGTACTCTCTCATTACACTAATATGTCATGAATATATGCAAGGCTGCATATCTGAAGCGGAGACGCATCAGCTCCATTCTCAATTTTCTCTCAGTTGATGCCACTAAATCACTTGTGTGTTCCTTAATACTTTCAAGACTGGACTATTGTAATTCACTTCTATCTGGTTTGTCTCAGTATCTGCTACAGAAACTTCAAAAAGTTCAAAACACATCTCCTCGGATTATCCTTAGAGTACCAAGAACCGAGCATACCTTACCCTTGCTCTGTACCCAACACTCGCTATCCATTTGATCCAGAATCAAACAAAAATTTTTTTTCTCTATGCTACATTTCATTGACTTTCTACAGTCCAAAATACCTAGCTGACCTCATCCATGTGTACAACCCAGCAAGATACTTACGCTCCTCTACCGACACTCATATTCTCATTATTCCCATTATCAAAACAAAGTCCTACGGACAACGTTCTTTTGCATACCAGGGCCCAGTAACGTGGAACGAATTGTCCATTGAACTTAGACACAAGGACACTGTGATCTCAAGATTACTCACCTATTTTGACTGCAAGTACAGACTTAAAGACTTATAAATGTCTCCTTACATAAATTATTTTCAGTATATTTTTGTTTTCTTATTTCATGGTGTTTGTTTTTGCAATCATGTCTTTATATATGTTTTTATTTGTTATATAATATTGTCAGGTGCTTAGAGCTACTAAAGATTAGTTGCTCTACAAAATCCTCATTATTATTGATATTGTTATTGTTATTATTATTATTATTATTATTATTGTGCTTTCCCTCAAAAAGCCTTTTATATTATGTTTTGTGATATCCCTTTCTGCATTTTTCTCACTTGTTACATCCTTGTTATGAGAAATATTTCCTGGTTTGAAATGAATCTGTCTTCTAGTAAAATAACATTTGGTTTTCCTCATTACTTTGGCATTTTTGACTGTAATATGACTGTAGTTTATGATTTGAAATTCAAAGTGTGTCTGCAGTATCTGTTTTGTACTGTTAGAACTATATTCTGCATTGTTTTTATTTTTTCTTTGCACCAAGGGGAGCTAGTATCAGCAGACGGTCTGGCCAGACTCATTTTTGGCCTTAGGTTCCATTCCAGACACCTATATTCATAAATTTGTCATTTGAAAAGTGATGCAGTGTAAACTGAACCTCTTAGCTGCCATAAACACTTCTTAATATATTATTCAAGAATCTAAAAACTCTAATTAAGAACATTTTAAGCATCCAAAATATCATCTTTACACCAGGAATTGATGAAAATGGGGTTATGTAATTTGATTCCTCTCATTACATACTGCTCTTAGGTGGATATTTTAATCATGCACATCTGAATAGCAGACACACAGGAAATAAAGAAAAACATGAGAAAAACTATTAAAATCACTGCATTTATTCTGTTCTGTATGTCTATAATATATGAACATGGTAAACATTTCTAGAAGTGCAACATTCATTCTTATCATCTATAGGCATTTAGTGTTGATTACTATAATTTAGTGTGGTTAGAATACCGCCCAAATTAGTGTAGTGCATACTTGGTGTCTAAGGCTGTCAATACACAAAAATGTATTTTAAAAAAATTGATGTTTGGCATAGGTATCGGACCACCAATTATTTTACAGCCAGAGAACCAGTCTAGTGGTGGGAAAATAAAAAATAGAGTACTAAATATTTTGAGATGCACCCATTGGCTAGTAAATGGATTTAATTTTTTCCATTATTAATTTCATAAACTTCAATCTATGTGCTACAATTAACAACAAAATATTTGCTTTTATTTTGATATCATGTATTTAATTACCTCATGACAAAATAGTATACACAATCTGGATGCAAGGCTATGTTATTTGTTGCAGAACAGGGTGTCCCCATGTTTAACAGCACAAGGCTCAAGAAAATTCTTCAGAACACCTGTTTTTCATGGCTGAATTTTTTTTCTTCTAACTCTAATGAATGGAAGCATGTGTTTTGTATGCCAGAAATAATTTTTATTTTTTAATATATTAACATTAAGTTCTATGGGAAATGATTTAGTGGTACAATCTCTACATTGGTTACATTCTTAAAATACTACATAAGCCTGCTTGGTGAAATGGCTAAGTGTTGAGTTATGTAAGTTAGTTGAGCTATATTAGGCCCACTTGGGCTTCTTGTTTACCTTTTATTTTTTATATACCATTATAAAGAATTGTAATATCTTTACCTTTTATCTTTTATCTTGGGGGAGCCACAGTAGCGCAGTTGCTAGAGCATCAGACTCACAATCCAAGGGTCACCGATTCGATACCTGACCTGACCTAGCCAGCCCAGGTTGTCTGCTTTGTAGTTCCCTTGGGAAAGGCACTTAGCTCAGATTTTCTGAGCATGATATATCCAATAATATGTTAAATGTGCCACTAAATCAACCAACCAACCAACTATATGTTTGTGTTTATTTAGAACGATTTCTATTCCTAAACTCTTTGCCATTTTTACCTTTACAGTTTTGGAGCATTTAACTTTTTATTGGCACTATTTAACCAGGATTGTGCTGACATACCATTAAACCTTACACATACATACTCATAAGCTGTTAACATAATAGTCATCAAGTTCAGACAAGCTGAAATATACATATTGAGACCAAGTGGTTGATGTATCTCTTCTTGTTTTTATATGCCCACCGTAAAGCTGAGTATATCATGTTATGATGTTTTCCATCCATCCATCTATCAGTCAGTCTGTCCATCCATCATTTCCCTTTTTCGTTTCCACACAATAACTCGAGTTCTCCACCATCTAACACTATCATAATTTGTAAGTGGCTTGCATTAGCGGTAAAGAAAAAACCTATTAATTTCGGGCTCAAACAGTCCAAGGTCAAGGTTACAGCAGCTGAATAAAAAAAATGTTTCCACACAGTTACTTGACTTGTATGCCAGATACCGTGAGCAAACTTTGTAAATGGCTTGCATTTTTAATATAAGAAAGACACCTATTGATTTGGGGGTCAAAATGTCAAAGGTCATGGTCACATTAATGCTAAGAAGGAAAATGGTTTCTGTACAATGTCTTATGTTCTTTATCTCCTACTTTGTTTAAACTTTCAAGATTGCTTGCATTTGAGACAAAGAAGACCCCTATTTGGGGTTGAAATATCAGAGGTCAAGGTCAGTGAGACTGAGAAAAGGAGAAATGATTTCCACAAAACTACTTATGTTCTGTACCACATGTTTTGAATTACTTTTGTAAATGGCTTGCATTTGAGACAAGGAAACACCTATTGATTTTGGGGATAAAAGGCCAAAGGTCAAAGTTTGATGGAATCCTAGAACCAAAATGGTTTCCACAAAATAACTCAAGTCCTATGCCACAAACAATGACCAAATGATGTGGATGGCTTGCATTTCAAATCAAAATGTCAAAGGTCAAGGTCACCTTGGCTGAAAAAAAAAGAAAAAAAAAGGAAAACAACTTGAGATGGCAGGCATATAATGTACCATTTACAGTGTTCTTATTTCATATGTATCACATCTTCCTGATTTGAACAATTGCATGTGCAGTGATATCTGTATGGCAATCACCGAGTACCATGCAACTATTATGAGTTTTAATTCTGTTCGTGATTGTTTTCACTACCTATTTGGATTTATAAAATTTTTTATAATGTCTGTATTTCCTCTGTTTCTAGGATGTCACTGCTATAGAGGAGGAAGAAGCTGATTTGAGAAAGATGACTAGCTTGAAAAAGATTACAGATAGTAAGTCTTTGTGAATTTAGTTTTATTCATGAGGTAGTAATTTTCTAGATTTGTTACAAACCATCAATTTAAAAATCTAATAAAATAATAATTTTGATTAATGGCCACGGCATTTCTATGGATATAAGTACCAGCAGTTTTGTCAGCCTTTTATAGCCAGAAAAAAATTATACCCTTGAAAATAGATGAATTTACAGTATGTACACCAGTTGCCTGGTTGTTGTCATGATTGTCATGATATTTGCCTGGTTGTCATGATATTTGCCTGGTTGTTGTCAAGCCTTGTTGTCATGATATTTGCCTGGTTCCACAAATGAAGCTTGACTCACTTTAAGGAGGAACATTGTATTCAGTTAGCATGCATGTTTCCCAGACAGGTTGTCCCCAGTTAGCATGCATGTTTCCCAGACAGGTTGTCCCCAGTTAGCATGCATGTTTCCCAGACAGGTTGTCCCCAGTTAGCATGCATGTTTCCCAGACAGGTTGTCCCCAGCTAGCATGACATTCAGTGCAGACTCTGGGATTAGCTGGAGACAACCTGTCTGGGTTATTTGCAAGCTAACTGAAAACAAAGTTCCTTTCAGAGATAGTTTTCATCTGAATGTAGCTGAAGGTAAAGGTACCTTCTAAATGGGTCATTTGCATGACTGAGCAGCTAGCCTGACAATAGTTGTATCTGTATTTAATGTATGTATATCATTCTCCCTGTTTCTTTAACCCTCCTAATGTTCTCTTATTCTCTGTCTTTACTGCTATTACTGTCTCTGGCCTTCTCAGGTAGTGCTGAGATCATGTGTCTTGATCGTTCTGTGTGTCATCATAGCTGCCTGTTAGATACTATCCATCTCTGTATGTACATCTGTCTGTAGCTGTTTATATATGTATCTGTCTGTCAATCTCCATCTCTTTCTATTTCTATGTCTACCTGTTGCAGCTTATATATGCCTCTCTCTGCATCTGTCTGTGTCTCTCAGTCTCAATATCTGTCTATCCATATATCTGTTTGTTGCTGCTTATATGTTGCATCTGTCTGTGTCTCTCAGTCTCCATCTCTATCCTATCCATATGTCTGTCTGTTTCTGCTTCTATATGCATATTGTGTCTGTCAGTCTCCATCTCTGTCTATCCATGTATCTGTCTGTCACTGCTTATATATTGAATCTGTCTGTGTCTGTCAGTCTCCATCTCTATCCTATCCATACCTCTGTTGCTGCTTCTATATGCATCTGTCTGTGTTTGTCAGACTCCATCTCTATCTATAAATCTGTCTGTCACTGCTTATATATTTCATCTGTCTTTGTCAGTCTCCATCTCTACCTATCCATATATCTGTATGTTGCTGCTTGTATATAGGATCTGTCTGTGTCTGTCAGTCTCCATCTCTATCCCATTCATACATCTGTTGCTGCTTCTATATGCATCTGTCTGTGTCTGTCAGTCTCCATCTCTGTCTATCCATATATCTGTGTGTTGCTGCTTGTATATAGGATCTGTCTGTGTCTGTCAGTCTCCATCTCTGTCTATCCATATATCTGTGTGTTGCTGCTTGTATATAGGATCTGTCTGTGTCTGTCAGTCTCCATCTCTGTCTATCCATGTATCTGTCTGTCACTGCTTATATATTGAATCTGTCTGTGTCTGTCAGTCTCCATCTTTATCCTATCCATACCTCTGTTGCTGCTTCTATATGCATCTGTCTGTGTTTGTCAGACTCCATCTCTATCTATAAATCTGTCTGTCACTGCTTATATATTTCATCTGTCTTTGTCAGTCTCCATCTCTACCTATCCATATATCTGTATGTTGCTGCTTGTATATAGGATCTGTCTGTGTCTGTCAGTCTCCATCTCTATCCTATTCATACATCTGTTGCTGCTTCTATATGCATCTGTCTGTGTCTGTCAGTCTCCATCTCTGTCTGTCCATATATCTGTATGTTGCTGCTTATATATTTGTCTGCTACTGCTTATATAATGCATCAGTCTGTGTCTGTTGGTCTCTTTGTCTCTCAGTGACATATCCTTACTTTTGCAGAATCAGGTAGCTGTAAGCTGTGTCTGGAATCAGGGCCCCAGCTTGTCGTCAGCAATCCTCAAGGAATGTGAGTATCCTTTCCTGTATTCCTGCATATTTCATACGTGGAGTATTAATATAGGTTCTGCTGCAGAGTTTTGGGGTAACACTAAAAAAAGGGAAAGGTACAGTGAAAAGCTGCTTGCTCTACAACTCTCACAATGTAAACTAGTTAGCCTACACCTAATATATGTCTTTCACTTACTTGTGTGTGTAGTGTTACCTCTGTGTGCTCAGAAAAGAAACTTCAGATAACTAAAACCATGCTTAACTTTGTTTGTTCTTGCAATACAGAAATACATTTTCACAGTGTAGGCATTATAATTTTCAGAAGGTCCACTTATGAAATTTTGAAATATCAAAAACAAAAACAAGTTTCTTCTATAATTTACCTCTGAAGTTTAGAAAGTGAAAATGGACATGCAGAGCTCTCATTGTTTAGAGAGATGCACATCAGAAGTAAAGCCCAGCTTGGTACTTTTAAACCTGTATCAACACCAATCATTTATGTATTAAAGTAAAGACAATTGTAGGTTCTTTACACTCTTTATAAGATATACATATTTTTTTGTATAGCAGGGATTACAAATAGGAAAAATCCAGGGAATACCTTCTCTTTAACTTTTTAACACTGTGCAAACTGTGAAACTTGGAGCAAAACCTTAAGACAAATTTGAACATTTGTCCAACTCTTTTTCTATTTTTTATATGATAATGTATCTTTTTCTGAATAAAATGGTACATTATAATTGATGCTGTGGTCAAAACAGGTGTGCTTATGTTTATTTTGCTCTTCTACATACAACATTTTCATAATACAATTCTCATAAAGTAAAAATAAAATCAACTTAATTTAAACTTTCTGAATGAAATAAAAGTAAAAAAAAGCAGAAATTGTTCTTTTTATTTATTTTTAATTAAAGTAATAAAAAAGGAAATACATGTATATAATTCTGCTCTCAGAGTCTTCCATATACTGATGTATGAAAAAGTAGCAGACATTTGTTCCTTGTGTCCTTTGACTTTTATGACCTTGATCTGTTCCACCACTTTTCAGTTGTATAATTTATCTCTAACATGTTGAGAATGTACAATATGCATTCTGAAAATAATGCACTTTTCACTTTTGTATGGTATAATTGAGAGGGAGCTTTTGAAATTTTGGTACAAAATACATACTTTTATGTGGAAGAAATGCATGGTAAATAAATTTAAAAATTGGTTTCTGTGCTTTAGATTTAAATTTTTCAGCTCTGTCCTTCAAAATAAATCATAAGTAACAACATGTTTGGACCTTAAGGATTCACTTTGGTATTTTGGGGTACCGCTGAAAGAGGCAACTGTAGAGGGCAAAGTTGTTTGCTCTACAACTCTCAAATTGTTGAGAAGGTAACAGGCACCTATATGTCTTTCACCTACTTGGGTGGACAGTTAATTTTGATTACTATTAGGAAACCCATGTGCTGTGTGAAGCATGCAGTTTATAAAAATGACTGCTTCTTGGTGCTCCAAAATTGAACTTGAAAAAGCACAAATCACAATAAGGGTTGTTCCATTAAACCATACATGAGACCCAGTGAAGGCACTTTCAATGTGGAGTGGTTACCCATAGATGCAGTTTAGAATTTTGTATTATTTTCATATGAACTCTTGAATAATCAGAGTACACTAGCATATTTTTAAAAAACTGCCTTCCCAGGGTACCAGTTATGTTTCAATGGAAAAGCCTATCTTTGCCTGTTTTTACAGTACATAAATGAATTTGTACAGTGTAGACATTACTATTTTATGAGAGTGCACATGTGAAACTCTGAAGCAGAACCATTGTCTTCAGGTAAAGGACATTGTATAATTAGACTGGTCACACAATTTACAAATTGCTTTGTTCTGTACGATCTTCCCTGTCTCTACATTGCTGCCATAATATATAACATATCTGAATTTTTAGTAGATGTTAAACATATTTTTGCTTTGCAAAACAAACAAAACTAAATATAAAGTCATATTGCAAATGTAGCATAACAATTTTAGTAGTCATATGAAAAATGGAGCAAAACTGAAATTTCTTTTGTGATAATTTCAGTGATTATAATGTTGAATTTCTTTTTCACACAAACATTTAGAAGTTAAAGATGATAGATTAGTTGGGTATACTTATTCTATATGTCAATAATAATAAAGCAACAAATCGAAGGGTAGGAAAAAGGATGGAGGATGTATCAGTAGGCACTGCTGATTGGTTGTTGTATTTGTGTATGACACTGCTGATTGGTTGTTGTATTTGTGTATGACACTGCTGATTGGTTGTTGTATTTGTGTATGACACTGCTGATTGGTTGTTGTATTTGTGTATGACACTGCTGATTGGTTGTTGTATTTGTGTATTTCAGGGCCCTGTATATACAGGCAGATTTGGTTCGAGACACAGAGAGGCTCTTGGCCAGCCTGGACATTGCCATGAAGGTAAAGTAGTTTCTGTTATTGTTTAATTGTATCATGCCAATGCCATATTCTTTGAGGTAGTTATAAAATGGTACCCTTATCCAGGCATCTATATGCTCCTCCAGTTGTTCATATGAGGTAGTTACAAATTGGTTCTCTTACCCAGGCATCTTTGAACTCCAACATCTGTCTGTATGAGGTAGTTATAAAGTGGTACCATTACACAGGCATTGGTATAATTCTCCAGTTGTCCATATGAGGTAGTTACAAAGTGTTACCCTTACTCAGGCATCTGTATGCTCCTCCACATGTACATATGAGGTAGTTACAAAGTGTTACCCTTACTCAGGCATCTGTATGCTCCTCCACATGTACATATGAGGTAGTTACAAAGTGTTACCCTTACTCAGGCATCTGTATGCTCCTCCACATGTACATATGAGGTAGTTACAAAGTGTTACCCTTACTCAGGCATCTGTATGCTCCTCCACATGTACATATGAGGTAGTTACAAAGTGTTACCCTTACTCAGGCATCTGTATGCTCCTCCACATGTACATATGAGGTAGTTACAAAGTGTTACCCTTACTCAGGCATCTGTATGCTCCTCCACATGTACATATGAGGTAGTTACAAAGTGTCACCCTTACTCAGGCATCTGTATGCTCCTCCACATGTACATATGAGGTAGTTACAAAGTGTCACCCTTACTCAGGCATCTGTATGCTCCTCCACATGTACATATGAGGTAGTTACAAAGTGTCACCCTTACCCAGACATCTGTGCACTCCGGTATCTGTCTGTATGAGGTAGTTATAAAGTAGTACCATTACTCAGGCATCAGTATGCTCTTCCAGCTGTCCATATGAAGTATTTATAAAGTGTTACCCTTTACCCAGGCATCTGTGTGCTGCAACATCTGTCTGTATGAAGTAGTTATAATGTGGTACCATTGTCCAATATGCTTATCCATTTGTCCATATGAGGGATTTGCAAACTAGTACCCATACCCAGGCATCTGTGTGCTCCAACATCTCTCTGTATGAGGTATTATAAAGTGTTACCCTTACCTAGATAGTATGATGACAAGAGAGATCCACACTTTGTATAGCAGATAGTATGATGACAAGAGAAATCCACACTTTGTATAGTAAATAGTATGATGACAAGAGAGATACACACTTTGTATAGCAGATAGTATGATGACAAGAGAGATCCACACTTTGTATAGCAAATAGTATGATGACAAGAGAGATCCACACTTTGTATAGCAGATAGTATGATAAGAGAAATTCACACTTTGTATAACAGATAGTATGATGATGAGAGGGATCCATACTTTGTATAGCAAATAGTATGATTACGAGAGATCCACGTCATATAACATAATATGAGGACAAGGGAGATCCACAAATGAGATAGTGCCAAGAGGATATATGAATTTTCAAGCTGAAATACATACAATCAAACATGTCAGTAGTGGCCATCCATGGGAAAAGGCAAAACTGGCCTTTGTACAGTGGTGACCTCAGTACACAGGTTCACCATTCAAAATTAGTTTTTGAACAAATACCATGCACCAAATATTATCATTATTATTATTGTTAATTATTATTATTATTATCATTGTGATTATTATTATTACATTATCAAGATTGTTTTATGTGCACTATTCATTAAAACTATAAAATTCGTGTATATGTTCTCTCCCAAATTTATATTCCACACAATATTATGGTATATTATGGCTCACTTTAATCTAGCCTATAAATGAGATAATCACTGACTTAAAATAATCACCGATCTTAGTTTTCTTTATACACCATGACAAAATAATAATTTCACTACTAATTGACAGCTTACATTTGATTGTAAAACAGAGGACTGTCATTGGTCTGACAGCTTGTATGAGTTAGGCTTGGAAAAAGCTGTTCATGCTTTAAAAATAATATCTGGATTAGCCACTTGCTCAACTCACAGAGATCATAGGACAGTCAGCTTTTGTGAGAGACCTGTGATGAATTGGGAATCAAAAGAAGCTGTATATGGCTATTCTTTGCGATCCATGAACCAAAACTGCGCCTGCCTTTACAGACAAGTTATAAATATTAAATGATCCCTGAGCCTAATGAAAAGAGATGTAACATGTATCTCTTCTCAAAGATTAACTTTTTTTATCAGAGCTTTAATTCACAGGCAAGTAAATGAAGATATCGAACTATGCCTGTAATACTGGCACAAAAGGCGATTCCATTTCTGCTGCAATAACATTACTACTTTATCCACCATCCAGCAAACATTGTTTTGACCCTCAACCCTAATGATGAAAACTGCTTTCTATATGACATATTGACACCTTTAAGTTACATTGACAAAGTGACCAGAGTACAAGTGATATTCACATGATATTCCTTTATCCAAACAATGCCTTCCTCATGAAGCAAAAGTTTAGTTTGCATAAACTGAGTGGTCACTGTAGATATGCTCCAGTGACTGCTTAAGGCAGGGAGAAACCATTGTTTGGTGAGGAAACACCTGGCTGCTGACCACAGAAAGCAGGTGACCATTACACACATGACATATATATAGGAAATTTGCGGGGGTTTGGGTGGGGGGTGGGGGATTAGAATGGCATGTGGTGACCATGTAACTTCTATGTCAAGGTGACCATTAGAATAGGTTTGACTGTATGTATTTCATCTATTTCAAAATTATTATAATGATTAATTAAATTCAGAACTTAGTTTATTTGAAAAGATCTCCACTGAAAAGGGAAAACCACTCTGGAAATCCTGATATATAGATCTCTTTAATTATCAGCTGGTCAGGTACATATATTTATCTCGTTTAATCAACAATCATACAGGTGACTTTTATTCATTATCCTCACAGTATGCATTCTTGCCATATTCCCAGACAGTGTTGGGGTTTTTTTGAGACTCAAAAAGTGTGTTTTGAGGTCTCAAGGGGGGGTCAGTGCGCATGACCCCCAAAAGTGACGTCATCCAAATGAGAATAAGCTATCTTTTCAAACCAGCCTATAGCAAATGACTGGAAATTCAAATATGAATAAAAGAAAATACCATCTGTTTTCTATGAAGCATTTAATATACTTACAAACAAAAATAAATGGTAGACTTAGCATTGTCAAATAACATCACCACAAACATGGTCACAACCTCACAGACGTTAAATACAAAAATACACCAAGTTACTGTCTTTAAAATCCATTGGACAGTGGAATGTAGTTTTAATTACATGCAGTCTTTGCTGCTTTCAATAGTTCAGTAGTTGGTTTGACGGTAATGCAAGTGTCATTTGTGTTCAAAAATATGCCTATGCTTTTCCTTCATGAATGTGCATCCACGTCTATGTTGGCGCAAGCAATGGCCAAAGTCACTAAAAGTGATAAAACCTGTAAGATGGCAATGAATATCCATTTCAAAACAATGAATCTGGCAATGAAAACATTCAAGGTTTGTGGTAGTCGGCTGAGTTGCTAAAGTCTTTGACCGTCGCTATTGTAACGTATTTTCGAGGTTAAAGTCACACCTACAGCAGTGAATATTTAATTTATTCTCAGGCTGAATTAATGAAAAAACTAATTTATGCAAATACACAATTTGTCATTTGATTAATGATATAATACTTTTAAATTATTATAATTCCATGGTGCAGTTCATTTCAGGTTAACCAGATATTCAAACATGTTAATGTTTCCATGAGTTACTTGATCACATGATAAAATGTTTATCACAATCATGTAAATATCCAAGGAAAATATGAGGAAGTTAAGGTGGCAAAACTGTAGAAGCAAATAAGATTATCTCTTTTTTTTTAGCACTTCTAGTGCATTATGTACTACAATTTTCCTTTGTCCCTTTAAAATGTTGTGTGTCCCCCAATTCTGGAGGGTGAGGGTCACAGTGTACCCTGACCTTTGGATCCTAGGTGCAACACTTGATTAGAGATTGAATGGTGCTGTTGTTCAACCTACCGAAATAATCATGTTTTGAAATTTATATATGGAGTAAAAATCCAACTTAAAAGAAACGTTGCCGCTGATCACAAACTTTAATAAAGATGGCTTCAACGTTCTCATTCAATGCAGTCAGTGAAGTGTAATAACATTTACATAACATCAACACTCATCTGTTTGATGTACTTAACTTCAGACAAATTGGGTTGTTCCACTTAGTGTACTTTACCAATGCAAGTTAGCCTAATGGGCTCTCCCTCAGCAGTGCTCCAAGGATTTGATGCAACACATCACCCTAGCTATTGTGAGCCAATTCAGTAAATTTCTGAAAGGTGTCTGTTTATCTCTAACCGCTTTACCTTTTAATTGTCTCTAAAATAGCTGTATAAACTGCCCAGAGGATAGTTTTACATGAACTCTGAGGAAGACTGTTTACAGTTTACACATACCACATATTACGGGCATATATCATTGTTGTCGAGAAATGTACATTTTTTTCGAAACACGACCATGTCGGGGGGGGGGGGGGGTTTGGGACTCCAAAATTGTGTTTCTCATGTGACATGTCATGTTATGGCATGTATGAGTATGTAATACATGGGGATATAGCTATTGCCATGTACATCCATCTGTTGGTCTGTAAACACTTGTTTCTGGAGCACAACTCTCAAATCATTTAAGGTATTTCTACCAAAACTTGGTACACATGTTAAGCAAGTTGTGAAGAGATGCTTTTTGATATGTCCAGAATTTTCTACAATAAAGATTTTTTGTATGTGCCCACTGATTGCAGTATCCTGATTTGGTCATCTACATCCATCAGCCTGTACCAAAAAGCTTGCAGTATCCTGATTTGGTCATGTCCATCCATCCTCCTGTACCAAAAAGCTTGTTAGCAAGATTGCACACAAAAAACACTCAATGTGGACAAATGAAATTTTGCTAGGATATTTGTATTTGTACTTTCTGACAAAAAACTTTTTAGCATGATTAAGGAAAAATCATTTGAGATAGATGAAATATGTTAGGCATTGTTGAATTTATATCTCAATAAACTGTTTAGATTTTCAGGCCAGTAGACAAATAAACTTTGATAGGCATGTTTGTATGCATAATTTTGTAGATTACCTTCTTAGATTTTCATGCCATCAAAGCAGTTTTTCACATTTTTCTTTATTTTTTAACTTTATGAATTTAGACATTTTGTTTGCACTGGGGGCAAGTGTAGTATAAGTTGTATATAAATTGAGATTACAGCACATTAGTGCACTAGCACGAGTAGTATATTGTTATGTATGATGTTTATATACTTAATTTTTGTCTATGATTGTAAGTCATATGGTTATTTGAAAATA
Organism: Margaritifera margaritifera; assembly: GCA_029931535.1. Taxonomy (NCBI): domain Eukaryota; kingdom Metazoa; phylum Mollusca; class Bivalvia; order Unionida; family Margaritiferidae; genus Margaritifera; species Margaritifera margaritifera. The sequence goes on along the minus strand of JAQPZY010001110.1, from coordinate 749,643 downwards.
CATACCGTACTTAAATTTTGTCCAGTTGTTTACATAGTATTTTCATAGGCATTTTGCAATTAGAGTTTTTTGACATGTCAGGTAGGCCATTATTTTTCCAATAGGATTACTCATATTCTGTCGTGACATAGGTCATGTAGGCATGTGTATTTATATACAGATTTTGTTAAACAAATTCAATCCTGTTCTAGAATTCTGGTTCTAAAAGATCAGTCTGTAAGGAATCTATTTTAGTTGTGTTGTTGAAATCAGATATAATTTGAGAGGAATTATTTATTTACAATATTCATTGGAAATACTAGAGTGCTAATTGACTTTTGGATTAATACATGATTTTGTGATTTATGTGAACTCATTCAAATAAATTCTGGATTACATCTTTGTGATACATCAAGACATTCAAGGCTATTGGAATTCATTTGGAACATTCTATTATTTTGGACTTGTGATTAGGACATTTAGGTATATTTGGAATTTAACTCACAAATTGTAGGTGTGTCTTTTGAATTTTCACTTTAATTGTCTGGAAATAAATTGTTTGTTGATTTTACTTAATTGTTGGTTTTGCTTTCTTTCTGTTGGATATTTTTAAGACCTAGAGTTGTAACAATATAAATTGAGAGTAAAGCACATTAATGTCCTAGCATAAGTAGTATAAACCTTGAGAGTGCAGCACATTAGTTTACTAGCATAAGTAGTATAAAAATTAAGAGTGCAGCACATTAATGTCCTAGCATAAGTAGTATAAAAATTGAGAGTGAAGCACATTAATGTAATAGCATAAGTAGTATAAAAATTGAGAGTGAAGCACATTAATGTACTAGCATAAGTAGTATAAAAATTGAGAGTGCAGCACATTAGTGTACTGGCATAAGTAGTATAAAAATTAAGAGTGCAGCACATTAGTTTACTAGCATAAGTAGTACAGTGTAAGTCCTCAAAACCAAAACCTCAGTATACTGGAATCCCATCAAGACCAAAATTTGTTTTAGTCCCGAATTGTTCCTTCTTTAATATCATTATTTTTTCCCTAGTAAACCCAAACCCCTCAACTCCAAATACCAAAACAAATTTCAATCCCAAATTTCAATTTTATGCTTAAGAAACCCCCATAAAGCCAAAACTCAATTCAAACTTTGGAAATATATTTTAGCTGCTAAATTCCTGACACATGCTGGAACAGATTAATTACAGTTTGCAAGTACTGTAGTGGGCTGATCTGTGAGACAAAGACCCAGAAAATGTCCCAAGGGCACACTTATTATCTAATTGTGATTAATAATAATAATAAAGTCTAAAATTACAGATATTTGGTTGAGCAAAATGAACAGAGGAAACCTAACTAGAATTGTTTACTTGGATTTTAAAAAGACATTTGATCTTGTTAATCATTCCATCTTACTATCAAAATTGAAATGCTATAAGTTTCATGACAATACTATCCAGTGGTTAGCTTCATATCTACAAGAGAGAACACAGCAAGTGTGCATAGGAAGTACAACATCGCAGCCAGAAAGTATCAAAGCTGGTGTTCCCCAAGGATCAGTCCTTGGACCTCTGTTATTTCATCTCTTCATAAATGATCTATCCTTCATTACAAGTGTATCAAATGTTGACCTTTTTGCTAATGATTCTACACTTCATTTGTCTGAATTCTCCATAAATGTTGTGCAATCAAACTTATGCGATGACTTGAACGAAAAAGTGGCGATTGGTGTCCCAAAAATAAATTGAAATAAAACAAAATGTATGCTGATAGCAACTTCACAACAATGGGCACAATTAGGCCATACACATTTAGATTTAACCAAGTCGTAAACTTTTAGGTGTTCATGTGGACAGATTTTTACAATGGAATGATCAAGTTGACAAAGTACATGTATATAAAGCTGTAAATTCAAAAATGACATTGCTTTCTAAGATAAAGAAATAACTTCCTGTGGAAACAAGGATTATCTATTATAATGCTTATATTTTGCCACTTTTTGAATATTGTGTCACAATTTGGGGAAATTGTTCCAAACACAATATTGACAGCATTTCAAAACTACAAAAAAGAGCAGCTGAATTGTACTTTCAAAACCATTTGATGCACCAAGCAATCCTCTCGTCTGTGAACTGAAATGGCTTGACTTATCTAGAAGGATTGATTACCCAAAAAAGCATTTTGGTGTACAAGTCTCTTCAAACAATTGCTCCACAATATCTTCAGGAATTATTTGTAGCAAACTCATCTGAATATGGATTAAGATCTGTTTGTGATGGGAATCTTTGTCTTCCCTAGCCAAAGTTATAGACATTCAAAAAATCTCTGCAATATTCAGGTGCTTTCATATGGAACAGTATTCCTCAAAACATCAAAAAGAGTGATACTCGAAAGTTATTTATAGAAAAGTGTTTTTCTTACATGTTTAATAATGTCTGATTATTGTCATAGTACACTTTATATTATGTTGTAAATATTGTATATAATTTGGCCACATTTTAAACAGAAGGCCTCAAGGGAGAGAAGTATTGTACTAATTGAGTTACCTTCTATAAATAAAGTATTATTATTATTATTATTATTATTATTATTATTATTATTATTATTATTATTATTATTATTATTATTATTATAAGTAGTATAAATATTGAGATGCAGCACATTAGTGTACAAGAATAAGTAGTATATAAATTGAGTGTGTTGGACCATGGGGTACTTCAGTAGGAGTCTTTATATAAGTGGGTGATTATGGAGAATATGTTATCTCTAGATGACTCTTGTTTAATAAACACAACTTGGGTACATTTTAAAACTCAGTAATAAACACAACTTGGGTACATTTTAAAACTCAGTAATAAACACAACTTGGGTACATTTTAAAACTCAGTAATAAACACAACTTGGGTACATTTTAAAACTCAGTGATGAATACAACTTGGGTACATTTTAAAACTCAGTGATAAATATTACTTGGGTACATTTTAAAACTCAGTAATAAACACAACTTGGGTACATTTTAAAACTCACTGACAAATACAACTTGGGTACATTTTAAAACTCAGTGATAAATACAACTTGGGTACATTTTAAAACTCACTGATAAATACAACTTGGGTACATTTTAAAACTCAGTGATAAATACAACCTGGATACATTTTAAAACTCAGTGATAAATACAACTTGGGTACATTTTAAAACTCGGTGATAAACACAACTTGGGTGTATTTTAAAACTCGGTCAATGATAAACACAGTTTAGGTGCATTTTAAAACTCAGTCAATGATAAACACAGTTTAGGTGCATTTTAAAACTCAGTCAATGATAAACACAGTTTAGGTGCATTTTAAAACTCAGTCAATGATAAACACAGTTTAGGTGCATTTTAAAACTCAGTCAATGATAAACACAGTTTAGGTGCATTTTAAAACTCAGTCAATGATAAACACAGTTTAGGTGCATTTTAAAACTCAGTCAATGATAAACACAATTTAGGTGCATTTTAAAACTCAGTCAATTATAAACACAATTGAGGTGCATTTTAAAAGTCAGTCAATGATAAACACAACTTGGGTGCATTTTAAAAGTCAGTCAATGATAAACACAATTTAGGTGCATTTTAAAAACTCAGTGATAAACACAACTTGGGTATATTTTAAAACTCATTGATAAACTGAGATGCAAAAGCTCAGTTATTTTTAAATCTTTTGTAGTCAATCATCCACTTACTTTATTTAACATCAGGACATTTACATTTTACATTTTCAACTGTTTTTGGCCCTACTGGACATGGACCAGAATAGCTTATGGGATGGCTTGATGACCGTCATCCATACATCAGCACAAGTTTGTTATCACTACTCCAACGAAACTACTTATAGGATTGCCATGAAACTTTACACACACACATTCATCACAAGGTTTTATTGGTCTTAAATAAAAATGGTACTGCTCAGATATCCAATATGACCACCACTGCAGCCCTTTTTTAAATCTTGTTATCGCTACTCCTTTTGAACAGAAAGAGATACCGACAAGAGGCTTTCACCAGAAGATTTTTTATGATATCTAGTTGGTCCCAGTTGAAAATGGTGCTGATCTGATATCCAATTTTGCAACCACAACAGTCATTTCTTTGCTGTCCTCCCAAATGGAAAGTGTTATTGACATGGGGTTTTCACAAGATGTCTTATGGTGTTTAGTTGATCTGTAGTCAGAATGATGCAGATCTTATGTCCAATATGGCCACCATGGCATCAGTCTTCAAATAATTCTTATTGCTACTCCTCCTAAATGGATATTCATATCAATATGATGTATCTGCCAAAGGATTTCTTATGATATCTAGCAAGTCCTAAATGCAAATGGTGCCAATCTTACATCCAGTATGACCACTATAAATACTTTATTGGAAATCTTGTTATTGCTACTGCTCCTGAATGGATAGTCGTATTGACATGAGGGTTTCACCAAAAGACTGCTTATGATGTCTGGTTTGTACTAAATGATAATTGTTCCGATCTTACATCCAATATGGCTGCCATGGTGGCCATCTAAAAAAAAAATCATGTTATCAAGAATATCTTATCTTTGATTCCTGGAAATTCTTTTGGACAGTAGAGTGACAGTCCTTTCAAGGGACTCTTGTTTATTTGAGTTTATATGAAAAAAATTGGTTATGCTTAGTTTTGCTGTGAATTAAAGAACAATGTTGCATTTTTGCAGTTACATTGTAATGCATTTACTTTATCAAGTGCAGACTACATGGAGCTTTTACTGTTCTTTGTAGAATTTGTATAACTTACATGTTCTTAGCGAGTAAGTAAAACTGAAATACATCAATTCCTTCAGGTAGTGTTTTCAGTTAATATAAACTGAAACTTCCCAAAAGAGTTGTCTCTGTAACATGGCTGCATCTGCAGACTGACCTAATGAGGCTGTTGTAGTAAATATCAGACTTGTGCATACTGACCACCTCTATAAAATGGCCAGAATTCTTGGCTTGGTTTTGGGAAGTCATGATCTATAACTAAAATATCTTCAATGACGTTCTTTTCTTATAAATTAATAGTTACTGCCTGTAAAATATATCTATACATATGTGTGTCTACTCTGTCTTGAAAGTAAAAGTCTTGAATTATGTGTTAAGTTCTTGACTTCTGACCAGACCTTTGTGGCAGCCTTCTTTGTAAAACAACCACTTTCATCAAGTCTGAAAGGTAACTGTCTTATACAGATTTGAATGTAGTCATTGACAGAGATAAAGATAGACAGACTGGCAGTCAAAAACACAGACATAAATACAATGTTAACCTTACATCTGATCACACAAAGACAAAAACTCTTCTCAGTTTCCTTGTTTTGTCCGTCATTGGGTATGTAAAAAAAAGGTAAAGCAAAATATTTACTGTCACCCAAAATCAAATTGAAGTATGAAGTATGTACACTATTTGGTTCTATTCTAAACTGCATGTTTGTTTGCTTTGCACAGTATGGTGGAGATTCCCTGGATGATCAGCCACTGACTTCCGATGATGTCCCTGTCCTGGTGGAGCACTGTATTGACTTGATAGAGCGCAGAGGTCAGTAGAGCATATTGGCAATCACATAACCTTCATGTTAGCACTTAGTTGTGAAAATCTTTATTTCCATTAATAGCAACATAATTATGCAACATTCTTCATGCTAATTAGCCAGTTGCAAACTTTTTCGTGTGAAATATACTGAATTTATTAAGTTACGAAAATTTAAAGCTGCTAAAATATAATTTACCGTAGACCAAAACAAATACTTCTTCAGATATGGTACCCAATCATAACATGTTAGTAGTACATCCACTACCTTACAAATCTAGCCCTCCCAAGCTAAGAAAGACATTCACCACGACTGGCTTGTTTTAGTAACAAAACTGCTAAAAATTGTCTGCTTGCCAAGATGGACACCAGACAGGAGTGGTGTTCCCTTGGATAGCAGGATTGGTGCTAAATCCTGCCAGTTGTCAGTTAAAACTTCCGTTTGTGCCTTTTCACCATTTTGAGTTATCCTTTGGAGTTTTCTCACCCCAGGGCTATATACTCCATCTGTTTACCTATTTTATACTTCAGTTTTCTGCTTTGTCATATGATAAATTAACCAGTGACATCTTAGCTACGTGCCATACAGTCTATAGTACTTACAGTTCATCTCAATACTCATCCTTTCTTGTCAGCTTTATCTAGTAAATGATCATTTATTTATAGTAATGAGATCATTTCTGTAAATTTCTCTGGCATTTATCTGAACTCACAGCATCCGCTTCACAGTAAATTCAGCATAATGCTTGACTGATTTAATTTGACTATGCTATTGTTTTGCTCCCTCTAATTACAGTATAGCCAATGTCAAAATAGCTGTCAAATCATGCAGACAGCCCCTTTAGAAGCTACACTCCCTTCAGAAGAAAACCACATCTGAAAAGAACATTGTTTCCAGTTAGCTCGGATGTTTCCTAGACAGGTTGTCCCCAGCTAGCATGACACTTCAAACTATCAGAATCAGTCACTCAGTGCATGCTGTCTGGTTATTTTGAAACCTGACATATATCATGTTTCACTTCCTCACTCCTGTTCTGGCACTGTCTCATCTTACACCCTTAAGCACCTGGACTACAGTGATCTGCCTTCTTGATATACTCAAGATGCAGACAGCACCTGGCTCCTGCTCATGCCAATACCAGCCCCAGTTGCACCTTGGATGCACAGTGTAACCAGCACCAGATTTGGTGAACCCATCATGGACTGGCACCATGGACTGGCACCAGACAGGTCCATCACTGGTCCCAGCTCCATCATGTCCCAGTACCAGCTGATGTGACTTCCCATTCCTGGACACCATGTACCAATCTCACTTACCGACAGCAAATCTGATTTGTGCCAGTTGATTTGCTCTTTAATTCCCACTTTTATTTGCCACCTTCACTATCTGCCACCTGCCAAGTCTAGTCAGTGTACAAATGACATGTAAATAACGATCACAGACCTCAAACATCCTCCATGTTTGTCGGGCAGAATTATTCAATTAGTGAATTCAATTATCGAATACTTGCAGTAAAGGTGATTAGTATTATCTCAATTTGGTTTCTATTTACGAAGAGAAACAAACAGTGCATGGCAGAGTCCTTACTGTTTATCACTATTCTGGCTGACTGCTGACTGATCTTATCATAATAATAGCCAGTGTAACTTTACTATAAACAATGCTGCAGGTTTGCAGGGATTAAATATCACCACAAATGCAATTAGATTAATAAAAAAAATTAATGTGAGCTTGAGTAATATTATAGATCTCTGCATCATTTTTTAATGATCCACTGGTGGATTTACCTGTGTCTGTGAGTCATTCTCTCCATCTATCTATCTGTTATTTTATCTATCAGATTAACGTCTATCATCTGTGACTTGTATGAAAATGGGCGAGTAATCGAGTAAGCACTGTACTTACATACTCCTCTCATCTGCCAGCAATTTTATGCTGCCCTTCATGGGCTAGTTCTTTTAGTACTCTGTCCCCAGAGAAAATACGTGAACTCCTTGTTTTTGATTATACATCTTTTTTTGATGGACAGGTGCTGTTCTTTCTTGGTTGTTTTTTTGGCAGCCTGATATGAGATATGCAGTCTTTTTTGAAGATCTTCTATGTAGGCTGTATAGGACTATTTCCTGACGTATCTGTTGGGTCTGTTTGCAATCTCCAGTGCTAAGTTTTTGTGTCTTCCAAACATAAGGAACAAAGGTAAGTGGCATTTAGTGTTCTGTCGAGTGCAGTTATATTTATTATATGCTTGAACCAAAGGAGCTACATACCTTTTCCAGTCTGCTTTCTTGCTGGAGTTCCAGGTTTCCAATACATCTATTCCCCATTGGGTGGGAAGGCATTGTATTTAACTTCATGCCCCTCAACTGACATGGCTGTTTTATCAAATAACCTTCAGAACTGTCACCTTGATCTAAATGTATATGTGTTGGGAAAGCATAATGGGAAATAAATTCATTGAAGAGAGCTTCTGCGCTTGTCTTTGTAGTCATATTCTTGGTTGGAATGGCTTGGGCATACTATAAGTGATCTGTTACCATTAACACATGTCGATATCAAACCTTTTGGATTTTTCCAACATAGTTAGTGTAAGCACCATGAGCTCCCATAATTGGGTCATTGCAAGATTCACCAGAGGTGCACATGCAGTTGTAGATGACATTCATCTCAAGCATCCACCACAGTTCTTAACATACTCCATAACTTCTGTTGCGAGGCGGGGCCAGTAAAATCATTGCCAGACTAAATCAAGGGTTCTGTCTCTTCCAAGAGGTCCAAGATTGTAATTTAAGTCCTTGCAAAGCCAGTTGTCTATACTGGGAATACCAGGTGATATTTCTCCATCTTGTTTGACTTCTCTTTACAGTACACCTTATCTGAGCACTAAATGATAAATTTTTTTTTTATTAAGGCAGCATATTCTGGTTTTGTTGCTTGAGATCTGTTTGGTCTTTCTTCCTTCTGAACAAACGGCAACATCTGTCTAATGCTTTCATCATTTTGCTGAGTCATACTCCAGTTAATTTGCCCCTCTCCCATGCAATAATCATTATCTTTATACAAGACTTCATCAGTGATGTCCTCCAACATGGAAAAAGTTTCAACATAGCTTCTGGCTTGCATGAAGTCACAGATATCATGTAGGTTTCCATGGATATCTCCCTTGTCTCGTATGAAGAAAGACCTTGTCAGATAATGTTGGTTTGGTCAGGCAGCATCAGTATTATTCTTACCAGGTCTGTAGCGGATATGACATTTTTTCCCAGCTGAAACCACTAACGATCTATAGCAGGCTGTATTTAGTTTTGCAATCTTGAGAATGTATGTGAATGGAGTATTGTCTGTGTAAACTCTGCATTCATTGCCATACAGGCACTTGTGAAATTTTTCTGTTATGGCCCACTGCAGTGCTGTATTCACACTTGTGGACAGGGTAATTTATCTCTGCAGTAGACAGTTCCTTGCTGGCAAAAGTGATTGGTCTTTGGGTTTCCTCCTGGTGCAGATATAACACCGCACTGAGTCCATCCTTACTTTCATCAGTATGAAGGAATGTGTAATTTGAGTATGCTAACACTTTTTGGTGTGTTAAGCTTTCCTTTAGGTGCCCTGAATGCCTGTTCCTGTTCCTGGCCCCAGAGCTGTTGTGGAAAGTCCTGTTTGGTGATGTTTTTCTTAGTATGCTCCTTCTTTTTCCTTTTTACTTTGGATGCCCATGAGCAGGTAGGTGAGAAGCTTAGCTATCTCGGCAAAATCTTTTATAAAGCACTAATAATAGCTGAGGAAACCTAGAAAACTCCAGAGCTCATCATGATTTTTTGGGGTTGGCCATGTGAGTACCTTTCAAATGTTTGTTATTTAGGATCAGTTTCCACACCGCTGGAAGAAACGACATGACCAACATATATCACATTAACTTGAAAAAATCAGCATTTCTTTGGATACAGTTAGAATCCAAACTTCTCCAGCCTCTCAAACACCTTTTGAAGTTCTCCCATGTGCTGTTCATAAGCATTTGAGAACACAATGATGTCATCAGTGCAAATGGTATATCATCCTTTTATGCAGTCTTCCATCCAGTGTTGAATTCGAAAAATCTTATGGGTCTTTCCATGAAATAAATCCTCTGTTTATGTTCTTCTGCTATTTCCGTTTGATAATAGCTACTCTTCCTTTATGAGATGGAAAAATATTTATTCAAGCTAGACAATCAAATAGCTCTTCAATTGGGGTGGTGCACAGGAGTCCCTTATGTTGCATTGGTTCAGCAGGTGATAATCAACACATCCTTAGACTGCCATCATTTTTCTTGACTACTACAACATTTGATACCCAGGGACTGTAAGACTGCATATGATCCACTTCCAAGAGTTCTTTCAGATGGTTCTTGACGTCTTTGTGCATTGCTGGAGGAAATCATCAGTTAGCTCAATTCTCTGCTTGACTATATTCATATGGCCAACATCCAGGTCATTTATGTAGAAAACATGAGACCAGTTTGAAATGAAATCTTTCAGACACTGCAGACATTATTCATTCAGTACTGTGTCTGAAAAGTCTGTCTTTTTTAATAGCTCTACTTATATTCCATCTATTTTTCGGTCTTCAAGGACCTCCTCAGGTGAGTCTTCAACTAAATCAGCACATTGTAACTCGCATACAGTTGCTTTTAGTTGGCTGGTTCTTGTGTGGACATTCAAATTAGCAACTTGAATGACAACAGTTTTGTCCCTCTGGATGAGATGTTATTGGTGTTTCATACAGCATCATTGTCCATCTTCCAACATATACATTCGTCTTCATGCATCCTTCCAAAGCTATCACTCTGATTCCTGGAATTGTTATGGATGCTTCCACCTTTTATCTCATGGCACAGTCTGTCTTTTGCAAGTCTCTTCTCCTGTCCAAAATGGCATCTGAAGACTAAGAATAGGGGATCTTTTAGATTGAACCTCCACAAATATCTGACACTATGGTACTTCTTGGATTCTTCTATCAAGTTGAAAATAATTATTGTACTTATTAAGGCTGGGACTCTTGTATTGTAAGTTGTTGGATTCCGTAAGAAACAGGCAGGGTTTTCCTCCACTATCCAAATCATCTGAGACCCATAAATTAACCTTATTGTTCCAAGATAAGGCAATTTATATCACCAGTGGTTTCAGCTTCTGTCAAGTTTTATAATGGACATATTTCACAACCATGACATTTCAAAGCAGAAAAAAGGCTCCTGCAGGGTGCACCATTTATGGAAACATCCATTTTTATTTGGTACTCCCCACTAGTAGCTGTTCATTGTTGGTGTTGTCAAATCTTGATCCTTTCTTCACCACTAGAAGAAGAATGGTCTTTAAATGCTTGTGGTCCAGCTGTACTCTGCAACCATACTGACCACTTCTCCAACAAATAGGCTCTAGTTTATCATCCATCTTTTTTTCTTTGTAATCTTCTACTTTCTGATTATCCTCTGCTCCAGATATCTTGCCACCCACCTTCTCCTTTAAATTGTTATACTGTCTCTCTACATGTTGTTTATATTTGAAGTAAGGCTTGCTGTCATGCCTTTAAGCTTCTGTATCATTGCATACTCAGCTGTATCTACCATCTGAACCCTGCAAGCTGCTTTGTTCTTTCTACCTGAACTGAGTGGTTCTCACTTTTTCTCAAATGATGCTCATGTTTTGTTTTCCTCATTTCAACTAGAAAGTGATCAAATTCCTTAATAGCGTCATACTCATGCCCCTTCATATCTCTCAGGTACTGTTTCGGAGCCCTCTGAAACATTCATAGCATCATTTTAGTGACTGAGTATTGTGAGACTAGACCTTGTTCCTTGGGCTTGTCCATCAAATCCCCAAGTCAGCATGCCAACAATGGCACCTCTTCACAATCCTTTTGCTTTGCACTATAAAATTCAGCTATCAAATGATCAGCATCTTCCATCCTTCCATAAACTGTATCCAGCTAGTCATGGTGCACATACCACCGGACTAAAAGGTTTGGACCAACTACTTGTTAGTAAGTGGCTTCTTTTACCTCAACCACTACTCTCCATGAACATTTTTTGACATCCATCTTCAAATGTCATCCAGATTCTCCTCTCTGAACACTTGAGACATGTTCTCTTTTTAGCCACCAGCTCCTGAGAATCCCGCAAGAATTGCCAAATATAATGGGAGGGGATACAAAGTCCAACTCTTGTGGTTGGGAATTGAACCTGGTTTGTCTGTCTCATAGTCAGGCACACATACCACTGGACTATAAAGTCCAGACCAGATATATATGTCAACTACATTTTCATTGATTGAAACTAAAAAATCACATATTCTGAACTATATATATGTTTTAACTTAAAGTGCAGTAAAGTAAAACAGGTACATACACTGTAATTGATCCATAATTTGTTGTTTTAGAAATTCAAGAAAAAAAGGAAAAAGAACTTCATACCATCTGTCATAAATTTTGTGATTTAAAATTATTACATGCATCTTGGATGACCTTTAAGAGTCCTTGAATTTATGCTTCCAAGGCTCTATGAACCCTGTGTAGAGATGTAGGTTTCTGTATTATTACTAGATAAATATAAAGATAAGGTATAATGAGGGATATATTTCATAATTCTTTGTACAGGAGTTATTGTAGAAGTGAGCACTGTAATTCTTTGTTTTGGAGATTAAGGTTCAAGTAAAATTGTCTTTTTGCAGTATATAAAGTATTATTATTATTATTCACTTATGCTAACCCCATACACCCTTGCGTACTAGGTGTGAACTAGTAGTGCACCAGTGGTTCACTCATTATATACTGTTTTGTGTACAATTATAGTTCACTCCTAGTTTGAATTCAGTGATATATAAGTGCACTTTGTGCATGGTTAAGGGAGAACTGTACCAGTGATATTTCATTTGCCTTTGATAACTTATAGGAGAGTTAATACTTGTTTTAAATGACATTTATTAAATGGGTCTTTTTGTATTTCTTCAGCACTCAACATGCGGGGAATTTACCGTGAGGGAAGCGTCAACTCTCATATACAGATTATGCTAGACAGGTTCAAAGAAGGTAAAATGTCTTTATCACTATCTTACAAATGATATTCTACCCCTTGTAAGGTCTTCAGTGCCAGTAACAGCCATCTTTTAAAAATGGAATTGTGTAGGATAATTTTATGGGTCCTTTTTACTGCTTCAGTGCCAGTCGCTACTATGTATTAAAAATGGCATTGTGTTTGATAATTTTATGTGTCGTCTTTACTGCTTCAGTGCCAGTTGCAGCTATTAAAAATGGCCTTGTGTTTCATAATTGTATGGGTCCTCTTTACTGCTTCAGTGCCAGTTGCTGCTATGTATTAAAAATGGCATTTTGTTTGATTTATGAGTCTTCTTTACTGCTTCAGTGCCATTCGCAGCAATCTATTACAAATGGCATTGTGTTTGATAATTTTATGGATCATCTTTACTGCTTCAGTGCCAGTCACAGCTATCTATTAAAAATGGCCTTGCGTTTGATAATTGTATGGGTCATCTTTACTGCTTCAGTGCCAGTCGCAGCAATCTATTAAAAATGGCCTTGTGTTTGATCATCTATGGGTCATCTTTACTGTTCTATTGCGATTTGATGCTATCTACAAAAAATGGCATTGTGTTTGATCATTTTATAGGTCATCTTTACTGCTTGGATTGTCTTTACTGGGTGCCAGTCACTGCTGTCTATAAAATAATAGCATTGTGTAGGATAATTTTATGGGTCATCTTTACCGCTTCAGTGCCAGTCACTGCTATTTATTACAAATGGCATTGTGTGTATATAACCCTAATTCTAACCCTATATACATCTGTATATATGTCTCCATCTATACAGAAACAATATGATCCCAGTCCCCATCTACACATACACATACAGGGATAATAGAATTCCAGTGCCCATATTTACAGAGATAGTAGGATCCCAGTCTCTAGCTACATATACATATACAGAGACAACAGGATCCCCGTCCCCAGCTATACGGAGACAGTAGGATCCCAGTCCCCATCTGTACAGAGACTGTAGGATCCAGTCCCCATCTATACAGAGAATCTGTCCCCATCTATACAGAGACAGTAGGATATGTAATAAAGTTCAGCTAATTCAGTTTGTATTGCTAGACTTGAAGCACTTGTTATTTAATACCGTACTGGAAATGAAATGAAAAACTGATTAGTTCCATGTGCATAGATTTCCTTTTTTGTTTTACAAATGCTCTCTCAGTTGCCTTGACCAATGACACACAAATTTCTCAATTTTTATTTTCCAGATGCTCGCTCAGTTGCCTTGACTGATGAGACAGATGTTCATATAATAGCCAATGTGGTTAAGCGATTCTTTAGAAATTTGGATGACCCTCTGTTAACATCACGTCTTTACAAGCACTTTATACAAACAGCAGGTAAACTTTAGAAATTTTAATGATACACTGCTAACATCATGTCTTTACAAACAGTATACACAAACAGCAAGCAAACTTGAGAAATTTGGATAACCCTCTGCTAACATTATGCCCCTACAAACACTGTACACAAACAACAGGTAAACTTCAGAAATGAGTATGACTGTCTGTTAACATTATGTCTTTACAAACTCTCTGTACAAACAGCAGGTAAACTATAGAAATTCGGATTACTGTCTGCTAATATCACGTCTTTACCAATGCTTTGTACAAACAGCAGGTACACTTTAGAAATTTTGATGACCTTCTGTTAAAAGTCAGTTCTTTAACAATACATTGTACAAACAGCCGGTAAACTTTAGAAATCTGGATGACCCTCTGCCAATGTCATGTCTTAACCAATACATTTTACAAACAGCAGGTAAACTATAAAAACTACAAGTCCTAGACAACTGGTCATGATTTGAATAGAGATACTGGCTTTATTAGAATAAAATGTTTTTATTTGTTCATTTTTATTTAGAGTATATGATTGGCGAGGCCATTTTGAGTTTTATGGTTTACACCTGTATGAAAAAAGTACACTCATTTATCCCTGGCCAATGGCATTACGATTTGGACATTTGCAGAGAATCATGGGTAGAAAAATTCACAAGCTGCGATAACATAATGTTTGTTTACATCAGTGACAAGGGCAGTTTGATCAGTGCATGTGTATGGTGTATAAGAAATTAGGATATGAATAATCAAAAATATACATAATTTTTGACTTAAAAACTCAGAAGATATAAAGCTTAAAATTTGATCAGTCAAAAATTTAGATAAACATCTATTATGACTCTTGGTCTTAAAATAATGTAACAGAAAGGTGAAACCAGCAATGTAAGTAAAATCAACAAGCAATTTATTTCTGGACAATATAAGTGAAAATTCAAAAGACACTTACAGTAACGTGAATTAAAGTCCAAATAATCCAATAATCCCAAGTATCCTAATCACAAGTCCTAAATATAGAATGTTCTGAATGAATTCCAGTAGCCTTGAATATCCTGATGTGTCAGTAGTCTTGAATGTCCTGATATGCCTGAATGATGTAATCCAGAATATTTTTGACTGAATTCACTTAAAATCCCACAGTCAAGTATTAATCCAAAATGAGAATGAGCACTTCTAGTAATTCAAATGAATATTTCAAATAAATTCCTCTCTCTGAATTTGCTCTGATTTTCACAACTGTAACATCTGATTACTAAATAAACTCCTTAATAGACTGATCTTTATGACATGAAGTTTAGCATAGGAATGAAATCTTGTTTACCAAACCTGTATAAATATAAGTTAAGTCACCTGACAGAATATTCTAGAATATGAGTAACTCTAATGGAAATTTCCTGTGCATACCTGACTTTTTTCACATCAAGACATGGACAATTCCAATCTAATTGTTAAATGCTATGTAAATAAGGCTGACCTTGAACTCAAATGCAGTAAATATGTTGTTTACAAAATGGTCACTAAAGTACAACTTACCTCATGGACACGTATTATAAATTCAATATACATAACAACGACAGAGAGCAAGAGGGTGAGGGTGAGACTGGGGCCCTGACATGTTAAATCATTAAATGTGCATTTTAACATTTGGTTAGGTCAAGAGGAGTAGATTATTAGTGCGGACCTGAATAGCTTGATTTTGCCTCATGATTAGACAACTGTTAATTCATATTTATATGTCTTGAATGAAATTCTGGCCTAAACGAAATTAAAAAAAGTTAAAATCCTGTTGTAATTAAAGTTGAAATAAAGATTGTTTTTTAAGATTTAAATGGTTAGCACTTTAGCTGACTCGCCTTAAAAACAGTACAAACTGTGCTTGAGAGTTGTCAAAATATTGGGCAAAAGAAATCAGCTGAAACAGAAAGCTAGAATTGGGATTTGTTGGGACAGTAAGTGTGTTTTCAAAGGAATTCAGTATCAATAAACTCTGTTTTAGCAGAGGAGGAATTCATGATCGATAAACCCATACATCAGTGCACTCGCTAGGACAAGTAGGTGCCAAATTTCAACATCAGGCAAATGTAATTTAAAAAATAGGAGTTAATGTTGCAGTTTAGTCATGTGGATTTCAATTTGGATAATTTGACTATATAGTCCAACAGAGACTGATTGTGTTATGATTAAATGATCAGGGGGCAGTTTGTGCCAGGTAACTGGATGTCGTTTCCTGATTAGCTGTATGTATATTACAGAAAATAATCACTATTTTACATGTATTCATGCAGAGTTCAGAAAGATTAGAATGGATATATTTAACTGATTTTTTACAGAATTTTCTTTATTTTGTCATTATTAGATGTAAAATTAATTATAAGGATTTACCAGGTTTTTTTTTTTTTAAGTTCATTGAAGTGTGAACTGAAAAATACATTATGCTGTGAAAACTTAAGAATGAACTGCTTTGTGTACAGTTTCCATGATGACTATTTCAGTTCATACTTTAATGAATTTAAAAAAAAATAAGTGAACAGTCCTTAACTATCTTTTAAAAACTAATTCTGGTTAGTTTTCAGCCTTCTTTTTACCATGTGTAAATGACTTTTCTCTTATATTCCTGGTTAGACATCATTGGTGTTGGTTCCTAATATTCATATCAGATAATTATGTTATATTGTACAGTGGTCCCCCTCTTGATTGACCCCACACTGACCAGTTGCCATACACTTTTTATGGCCAGAATCCATTGGCACTGACAAGTTTGTGTTTAAAAGTACCCCTCTAGAATGGCCACCCCTTTAACATCTCCAGTGGCAAGCATTTTAGTGCCAAATATGTTATATTTACCCCTCATGAGTAAACACAAATTGGGATTTATAAATGGAAATATAATGAATATTTGTTGATTTCTAAATTAAACACATTGACATTTGTTCCAGCATGCTGATAAAGTTACTGCTGTGTGTTCCTTCGATGTTAGGTTCTGTCACTTTGATAATTACTGGCTATTATTACCACCAATAACTATTAAATTGACAAAACTAACAGCCGAGAAGCACAGTATTGTTTATGTCAGATAAGCCTGATGTCCGTTCACCATAAAGTAAACATGGTATGTTGTCCATCGTGGCTACTGTCTCACAGATTATGAAATGTATTTGAAAGGGTACCAGACTATAACCAGTCGATCAAGTGACAAGCTCTCTTTGTGAGCACAGAGCATTCATGTGAAGCTACATATTAGTCTGACAGTGGTAAAGTTGCAAATGAAGCAATAAATTGTTGTAAAAAGTGCAAAATGTCATCAGGCGTTCTCAGTTTAGAAGGAAATGTGGAAGTAAATTGGCTAAATGAAAAGAGGGAGAGTTCTATGATCACTGCTGAGAAATGTGAAAGGTTCAAATAAACATCATCAATTATACATATACTTTCAATTATATTGATGGCTGTGGACAGTATCATAATTTAATTTCAGTAAGATATTTCTTGTATTATCAATTATGACCATCCTAGAAACCCAAGCAGAATTTGTTTTTCTACTTAAGTGACTTTGCTCTTACCAAGTAGCATATTCTGTGGTGGGTAAATGCTCCATCTCATACAGCTCCAGCTTGTAATAAAGGCTTGTATTCAAAAGTTTGTAGGAAGAACTGATTTAATTTGATTGCGCCTATATGTTAACAATATAATAATGCACTAATACAGTATTGTAGGTCAGTCTAGAGTATAATAGTAATGTAATTTGATGCTCTGTACTGAAGTGTAAATGTTGAGTTATTTTGCTTGGTTTCCAGCTCAGTAATGTTATGTGCTGTGCTTTACAAAAATATAAGTTTTATCAAATGATTTTGCTTTATTTCCAGGCTTGGGGGACCCTGTGGTGAAGGATCAGTGGTACAAGTACCTGCTACAACAACTCCCACGGGTCAACTACCAGACTCTCAAAAGGCTGGCCATTCACCTCTGGAGGTACAATAGCGGCCACAGTTAAAACCAAATCTGATTTTGCTGTTAATCATAAAATATTTCCAAGTCTAACATTTTTGCAAATTTAGCACAGCAAGTGAATTTGCAAAACTACAGTAAGCCTAGAATACAACAATTTTGTTTTGGAGACTGTAAATATTATATATATATATATATATATATATATATATATATATATATATATATATATATATATATATATATATATATATATATATATATATATATAAATTACATGATGATGTCCAATTATTGTTAATAACAGATGACCCTTATAGTGATAGCACACTGTGCAGAGCCTCACTGTAATAATACAGTCCCTGATATAACACAGGTGTGGTCATGGATCCAATTACACTGGTTAATTCCATTTTTCCAGGTAATGTATCCAGTATAAGATGGCCTTACTTGTAACATGGTACACTTGTATGGCTCCCCATAACTGTGTTATAGCCCTTTTCGGTAACCTCATTATCTGCCCCTTATTTCCGAGCTCTTTAGTGTATGGAGGTCACGCTAGAAGCATTTCTGGTAGGTATGCCGGTGGTTGGTATTCGCTGATTGCAACGCATAAGAAATCGAATTAAATATTTCTCGCCATGGGCAAACTTTATTGTTCGGCCACACACTGTCATAATTACAGCGGAAAGGAGATAAATGGCAGAAAAGTAACACTACACAGGTTCCCGGGGCAAAAAAGATTAAGATCCATTTGGGTAAGTCGTGTGAGCCGAAAGAACTGGAGACCAACAACTTGTTCCCGTTTATGTTCAGAACATTTCGTCACCAAAAGTGGACCAACTAAAGAGCATCCGTTACCGTCAGAGTTCGACCACAGGGTATTTAAGATGACTAATGTAAGTTTTTGTTTGTGTCTTTGCTTTTTTTTTTTTTTTTTTTTTTCGCGAACTGTCAGAATGACGAAAGTACCTGCCCCCCCCCCTGAAATATAAAGCCACAGATGTAAATTGTTGTATGATGCTTATTTTAAATACTATTGTAAAGGGATAAAACAATTCTGTTTTGTAATTTCTCTGACATAAATGTTTCCCATTGTATGAGTATTTACAAATCTGAACTCTAATAAATTTTGTAATTAACCCCACCCCCAAAAATAATAAAGAAAATGTTTTATAAGTAAATCTTCTCTCTTGTTCGCTTGTTCACATTTTAAAATATTGGCAGTCAAAAGTGTTGGTTAATAAAATGTTCATTTAATCTGTATAGATATTTCTTTTAATTTTCATTAAATTATAAGATTATGATTAATTTCATTTTCAGTATATGTCATCACATGATGCAGCATGCCTAGAAACAGAAGAGAATTCTTCAGAATCAGACCATGGGCAAAACACAAGGAATATTACTGAACTTACAGACAGTAATTCAGAGGTTAAAAATACTAGCTGTATTCTGAACGAGAGCTTTTCTCAATTGGACACTTCTGTCATGTTTCATGATTACTGTGGTAATGTACATGTAAGTGATCTCTCAAAGGTACGTAACAAGGAAATACAGTGTGAGACAGAGGAAAGTGAAAAGGAATCACAAACTGAAACAAATTGGAATGAAAGTAATTCATGTGCATGTTCAACAAACAGACCGGTGAATACTGACACAAGTGTTAATCTACCTATGCTTGTTATTGAGGATCTTACTAATGAGGAGGTGACATTTTTTACTGGACTTCCAGACAAAGCCAATTTCTACTTATTGTTTGAACATACCATGTCAGAGCAAAAGTCAGTCAACCCAGACCTTAGAGGCAGACCACGTAAACTTAGAGATGTTGACGAGTTTCTGATGGTCCTTATGAGACTAAGGTTAGGTTTGCTGACTCAGGATTTAGCACGGAGGTTTAATATATCATTATCCACATGCAGCAAAATATTTAATGAGTGGTTAGACATAATGTATGAACATTTACACTTTCTTGTTGCATGGCCTGATAGAGCAACTGTTAAAAATAATATGCCGGAGTCTTTCAAGAGGTTATTTCCAAATTGTAGGGTTATAATAGATTGTATGGAGAATTTTACAGAGACGCCACAGTCATTAGGTAATAAGAGTAGAATGTATTCAGACTACAAGTCACATATGACATGGAAGGTGTTGATAGGTATTAGTCCAAATGGTACAATCACCCATGTGTCAGATCTCTGGGCTGGAAGTATTTCCGATAAAGAAATAACAAAATTAAGTGGACTCATAGCCAAATGTGAACCTGGGGATGCTATAATGGCAGATAAAGACTTTGTCATTGCAGATTTGGTTACTCCAAAATGCATTTATCTTATTGTTCCCCCAACCAAGAGAAACGGAAAGTTGAGTAAGAGACAAGTGGAAACAACAAGGCGAATTGCTAACCTTCGTATTCATGTTGAACGGGCAATTGAACGAATAAAAAATTTCCAACTGAAATTGTTATCTCCTGCAGATGACTGTTAATTTTAAGTAGAAGAATTCCATATCCACACTGCCAAGTAATTTTTACTTCACATAAGATTTATGATGTTCATCATCACACAACATGCAACTTCAGTCCTCTTTTTACCCTGTTTGAAAATAGTTCTGGTAGTACAGCACTGCAGAAAATGCATTTAGCTTGGGTAAGATTACACTAACCCATAGATCGTTATCAAAATAGATCCTTTCACACTCTAAACCTTTGTTTGTCCAAACAACAAAATCACACCACTCACGTTTGGTAATTGCAAGCTGCCCCTGTATTTGATAGTAGTAGGCGTGTGTGCGTTTCAAATACAACTTTCCTGTTGAATTAAGCGTGCAAAAAAAGTTTACCTCTTTTGCTGCTTCGAGTGGATGTATGTCCCGAAAACGATAGGGGCATTTCACTTCAAGCACACCATGATATGGACTGCAGTGTGAACAGTATACAAGACCATCAGGACTTGCCCCTAAATGTGGGTAGTGTTCATTCACAATGAGTCCATTGGCATTAACTGTGAGAGGGGGGTGGATTTCCCTGGCTTTCACCATGTAACTGTCAATGGCAACCTTCTCATGCTTCTTGCCCCAAGATACAGCACTTCCACTAAAAGGCACATTGTAGCCAAGAATATATTTGATAATGTTTTCAGGTGGTGTATCAGGCTTCCTTCGAACAATATTTCCAAAAATAGAAGCTGTCAAGCGTCCAAAACGGGCTGAAGTCCATAACAAATTGTCACTTTGCCCTTCTGTGAGCTCGTTAATTAAAGTACAGTGATCATTTGTTATGTTCAGGGAATCAAAATACGAGGAAAAAAAATCCACACATTTTACACTATGAAGATTAACTGTGTTCATGTAGCAAAAGTTTATTTTGTGTAGTTCTGGCAAGGCAACATTGCTTCTAGACCTTTGGCTAATGGCTGAAAAATTCTTCAACCATGCTGCATTGGGGTTAGCTTTTTGTAGTTTATCCCGAAAACTCACCACTGTCGCATTAGTAAGGTCTACAGTCTTTGTAGCATTAACATCACAAACTGGTACTTTGATCGACACGGTTTTGAATTTACTGAATACCATGTCCTGTGACTTCTTGGGTGATAGAATCCTAGATCGGGGTTTTATCCATTCACATGCTTTTGAAGCGGGTGCAATCTTCCCAGTAAATTTCTGACTTGTGATGTCTGCAAGACCATACAATAAGGCAGCAATGTGGCTACAGGATTCCCCAGCCCTGAAACAAATTGCAGATAAATTAGGTTTTTTTCCTTCAGAAAGAAGCATGTATTTTTCAAATTACATCAGTCATACCTCAGTTCATTTGCCTTAGCTTGAAACTGAACACTACAAAAAATGATTGTTAACATTATATTGCTCATTCATTGACACTGTAAGCCACACTTACTTTAAGAATTAATGCATCATATATAATAATAATTAAAAAAATAATAATAGTAATTAGTTCATACATGTATTTATATATTATTTGACTCATAATTGGACATTATCTGGGTATATTTGGATAAATCATCCTGCTGTAAGGATACATGTACTTACCCTGCCACACAGTTGCATTCTGCTGTATGAACTCTGCCAGTAACTTTTGACAAGCACACCCATGTCTGGTAAGCAGGCTTTTTCCTTCTATCCCTCGTTGGAATGGAAGGGAGGCATTCACATTTTACAAAACAATGTGAGCACTTCTCTGATATTTGATGGTACATAATCATCTGGACATGTCCTTCTTGGTAAAACACCTTTGCTTTCAATTGTCTTCTAGCTGATAATGGGTTGTCATCAAAAGTCCTGTGTCTACTTAATACTAGGTAGTTGTAGAGGTCCTTATCTGTGAAGTCTGGAAATGTGCCACAATCCGATAACCATCCTGTCTTTAATTCCGATGGCGGCGGCAGATTTTCCCCCAGTGGTGACAGGATTGTATCTTTCAAAATGGGCATGCTGTTGGATTCGTCAGTTACATCTAATCCGAGGGATTTTGCTCCACGAGCTCTTTTCAATAATTCAGGTTTATTTCCAAATGTTGGCTGTCCACATTTTCTCAAAAAGTTCTGCAATTCTTTCTTTTTCATGTATTGAAGCTGGTTTTCCATTCTTCAGGCACACGTACAATCTTGTGATCACGTTATACAACTGTATGTAGACCGTTTATCAAAGTTCTTTTACAAACGGTTAACTGTATACTGTGAGTGGCGTTAGAAATCACACAGCAGTACGTCAGTGTTAACATAACTAAATACAAAACACATGGAAAGAACGAATTCGTTAGTGATGATAGCAGTTATCTTCTTGTACAAAAGCCCGATTACCTACCGGAAGTAGTAAATACCATACGAGAGAGAGTGTTTTAAGGGAGATAACTAGGTTTCCGAAAGCGGCTATAGTGATGACCACTTCTGTGTACTGTATAATGTATCTAGTATAAGGTGGCCTTGTAATATGATACACTTGTATGGCTCCCCATAACTGTGTTGTACTGAGGAACTATATACTGTGCATAGGAGACCAGCAAGAAGAGACTGTTTGATGTGTGTGTTGTAACAACTATTACACCTTTGTATCAAAATTCGTATAGCAAACTTTTCTTGTTGCTAATATGGTACAGCTGTCTAATTGAAAAAAATTTAATGACACTTAAATATTTAGATTAAAATCATGACAGATTTAATGTCATGAAGTATATAGTAATAAATATAAATGGCAATAAATCAAATGGAAACTAATATACTGTTACAGTATCAATCATCAACATTTATCTTTGATTGTCAGTGCTATGAAAAATTTGTAAGACAAATTAGTTTGATAAGGTCATAGAGTTTAATGTGCAGGTTATAGATAATAGATATTAATATTCTTTTATTAGACTTAACTCTCAGAAAGCAAACCCATACAATTATATTTAAAATTTATTTGTTTCAACATGTTAACCCTACAGATTGTCAAGACACTCTTCTGAGAACATGATGACACTGGACAACATTGCAATAGCTTTTGGCTCCACTCTGATGAAGTCCAATAAAGAGGAGAACCAGCCAGTATGTTTCTGACTGTTTGTCTGTCTGTATGCCCACTTCGGTGTCTGGCAATCCATGTGTCTTTTTACTTGTCTCTATGTCCCTCTGTGTATTGCTTTTTGTCTGTATGTTGATACTGATTTAAAACTTATCTTTCATAAACCTTTACTAATTAGTCATTTGATATATGTGGTTTTTTACTTGTTTGGATTGATAAATAGACAAATAAATAAATAAATAAATACATTTATTTCTTAAGTGAGTAAAAACATTGTATTTCAGATCCTTGATTCATCATGGTAAATTATCAAAATATCCCAAGAAAACTGGAGAGTGTTGCATTATGAAGTAAGATACATGTTGTCTGTTTCAGATGCCTACTATAGGGCGCGGAGTACAGCTGGAGATGCAGGTTATATCACACATTGTCAGCAACTATCAGCGACTCTTTGATGTGAGTTAATCAACATATAAAGCCTATATTTAACCCAGCAATGAAATAAACTTATGTAAATCAAGAATAAAATTCATATTAAAAATATTGCAAATTCACCAAGGCTATGATCTTGGACCACCACCACCAATTCTGCCCCACCCCACTTTGATGTCTCGAAGGAACTAGAACTTTATTGAGAGTAGTTCTCTATGACATCAGTTTCTCCTTCAAATACATTACTAGTCACATTTATGCTAGGGATTTTAACTGCCACTACGTCCTGAATCCAGCCGTCCGAGAAAGAAAAACAATTGTTCTGTCCCATCTATATACTATTACAGACTATAATATTAGTGTCTGTGGGAAGAAACTCTCCTGAGATAATATTATAATTATCTCCCCTGTCACTGCTAGGTGGCTATGTGTATACAGGATGTTATCAGTTTAAGCTTTTACTCAGACAGGTAACATTGTATCTGTCACCTTCCAAAATCCATTGCATGTCTCTGGAAATAATACTCATCTGCTTTCAAAGTTGGTATTGTTCTTTCGTTCTTGCATTATTATGAGTATTTATGACTTTATTTTTCAATTTTCATCTTTAAAATTGTTGTATTTAGTTTACTGTTGTAAAACTTAGTCTGTAGCCATGCTGTTTTTTAACTGTTTGTCATATGCATACCTTAATAACGTTTCATTTTGGCCGGCTTTGCTTGATTTTTGTTTTTTTTCTTCTTACTGTGCAATGCCTTGCTATAGTTTTCAACTTTTGTCTTATTTTTATGATTTAGTTTTCATTGTCATTGTAGGTACACATTGGCAACTTGGTGCACAGAATATAAGAAGTTCAAGGTGTCAGAAGACATGCATGTGATTTATCTTCAGTGTACACAGTGCACTTATGCCAACCCTTGCAGTACCGTGCAAGCTGGTTGGAAGAGACTTGGTCTTTAATGCTTTGGAAACAGTTCAAAGGTAGAGAGAAGCAGCCAAATCTGTGTTGTCTGATACAGCAATTCATAGCTTTCATCCTAATAAAGGGTCTGCAGAGTGGGGGATGTCACTTTGGCCTCACCCAAGATTCCCCAGATTTTGTCATCTGCTACAATTACTTCAGTCAGCCAGAAGAAGAACAGGGAACCACAGATGCAAACATTGATCCATCTTCTTATTCTTTGTCAGAGACTCCGATGAGAAGAATTATTCAAGAAACTATGTCACAGATTCTGGCATCGTGTTGTGATATTTCTTTTGTTGCAAGTCTCGTTGCATTTCTTCAGTTAAGTTGCAAACACTGAGAGAATACATTCCTTCTATTTGGCAGCCCATTGGGTGTAAACCCCCACACACTGCCCCCCCCCCCCCCCCGATGCTGGAGGAGGGCCAGAGTGCCTGTCAGATTTGGCACATAAGGTTTCCAACTGACCTCTTGGGAATTTTCTGGCACCCACACCTGCCAATTACGACTTCTTCTGCCATCCTAATTCCTGATGATCCTATCCAACTGGCCTGCAGTTGTTTTTACTATGTATGATCAGAGGTTGGTTCCTGCCACAAGCTGGACTGCAGATTGGCTGGTCATTCTGTCTTCCATGTGCTATTAAGAATGCCTCCCTGGTCTGCCCATCCACATAGCTGTTTCACTGACTGTTTCTCAGATCCAGTCACTGTCAGTTGCCCATCCATTAGTTCAGTCAAAGGACCCACAGTTCATTGCTTTCAACATGGGTGTGTACCAGCATGCTACATTTGACTATTCTACCACTTCTCTTCTGATGGTCATGATGGCCATGATATATGCAGTTGTGGCTTCCCTTCTGATGGCCATGATATATGCAGTTGTGGAAGTCTTACCAGACAAGTATAACATGACAGGTGAATATGGTGATAACCTCGATCAGATACAAAACCCAGATCCAACTATGGAAAGGACTGGGTTAAGTTTTAAGGCAGCTGTCAATGAGATTTGGATAATCTTACCTCTTCCTGATTGCCCTCCTCTGCCATCATTAGGTGAGACATACAGTGTCGATACATCAATAGATGCGAAACATGAGACCAACACAGTTAGCATAAGTTAATCTTCTCCGAGGCACCTCATCATTACTAATGTAACAAATTTTTTTTTTTTTAAATATCTGGACATGTAAAAAGTATTATCAGATGTAAATACATTCAGTGGAAGTATATAGTCATTTAAGAAGAAAGATTAAGATTCAACTCTGTAGCTTAATTTGTCAAAGATTATTGCTGATCTTGCTTATACAAAATACACAAACAAACTAACACATTATATTTCGATGAACCCATACAAATACCATGAGATGTAGAAAATTGTATGACTATACTACATTTAGTGGGAAAAAAAGAACTAATGCCGAAAACCGTGAATAGCTAGAATCTCTTTGTAAAGTGGTTAAAATTGCATGAGTTATAAATTTAATTTAGGATCAGTACAATGACTGAAGTACACGTCATGTCAGATAAAAGACATCAGTGATAATAAATATAATTATTGACACATTTAAACATGAGATACATTTCAGTCCATGCTTAACATTAGTAATATTGGATGAGTTACAAATCATAATTGCCAGTTGATTTTATTGCATTGTAGCTGAGTAAAAGAAAGTTCTTTTGTATAACTCTCATTTTGGGTTGCATAACTTATAGAATACATATGGTAACACTTCTCAAATGGTTTCATTTTGAGTAACTTTGGTGAACATCCTTCCTTCTCAAATGGTGTCATTTTGAGTAACTTTGATGACCATCCTTCCTTCGTTTTACTGCCTCAATCCCTTGCAGATTGTTAAATGTTTGTAAGAAAAAAAAAGGGATTCCGGTAACCCCAAAGCCTTTTTCTCAGAAAGACATCTGATGGCATCATTCACAGCCCACTGGTATAAGACACACTTGGTCTTTTTTATCGTATGGATGTCCTAAACCTAGATAAGGATATAGCAGCATTCATCATAAATTCCTCACTTTTTTACAAGATGGTTTCCTGAGTGTTCCAGGCAACCTCAAAGCTAGTTAGAAATATAGTAATGACTTTATCCTTGTTGAACTTGGCATTGCTGGCTATTTTTAGACTTGCAGAGAAAGCAGGTAACGAACATGTATGGAAGTCTACATGCTGCATTGCCAAAGTTAGTATTGCTCTATTCACCACACTGGCATATACTCTGAGCACTTCATATAATCCTGACTCCGTGAGACGAGATGCCTTTTATACATTGATCACTCAAACCTCAACACTTGGTGACTTTACATTAATTTCCATTTAGATTTCCACTGTTATTCAGAGGTCATATTGAAGATGTTGGGAACCAGACTGCATAAAAACTGCCTCTCCAACTTGCCTTTCCTCCTCCTCCGTCCTTTCAAAGCATCAGTCTCAGTCCAAATGGCAAGATGACCATCACCAGATGGAGAAACAAATGGGCTTTAATCAAAACCGTGATCATTTCAACTGCAGCAGCAATATCGATGACATCAGTTTTCCCAGTACAGAAAGCCATGAATAAAGGGGAGAGGAAACAGTTTCTTCTCCCCCAAGCCTCCAAGCAAACAACAGTGACTCATCACCCCTGCCACATGCTGATGATATTTCTTTTTATTATATACCTATCAATTTTTTACTCAAGAAAGAGACAGAATTTCACCAACATTTCAGAGAAGTAGAAACACATTGCTGATGGTTTCTGATTCCGTATCACCAGACTCTCAGATTAGGCTAGAACTACTTTTTCCTCGATGTTTCTTGGTTACCATAGCAGTGCCCCTAAAATGTGCAAAGCTTGAACAACTATGCTGTTGCTTCACTTGACATGCAAAAGGAAATGAGTAACATTCTCTGTAACAAATCTGTATCATCAGGTTCCAACAATTTGTCCAATCCTGCTGTACATAACTGTAAAACTAATGCTGTCATTTCCATGCTAAGTCCCTATTGGAGCCTCTCATGATGTTCCACCAGAAACAGTTCAACCACTATCAGTCTGGCCTCATAGAGAAACTTTGAGTCATTCAGCTGCAGAAATCTTCTGTGATGAAAAATTTGACAACTGCACAATAAGTGTAAATCACATATATGGGTCTGCTGCCCCTATACGTTGAAGAATTTGTGTTATTGACAGTGATAGTAGTGCAAATGAGTGACAGTTGTTTCATGTGCTTCATTCATAAAACTGATATTCATGCGCATATCAGCTGATCAAAATGTAATTTGGTTTATAACTTAAGATGAACTTCATATTAGAAAGGTTGAAATGTTAAGCAGTTTCTTTTGTTTCTAAGTTAAAGTATAGGGATTTTATTAAATTGTCTGAAAATTGATAGGTATATAACAAAAATATAATTATGAAAGTAATACAATTATGATTGGTAGATAAATGACAACTTGATGTGATCTAGCAATCAAGATTGAATTACTATGACAATAATATATATATATATACCTTACCTCACTCCTTGGGCAGGGAGCTGGTAGCTCAGTTGGTAGAAGTGTCGGACTTGTAATCCAAAGGTCTCGGGTTCGATACCCACACAGGTCAGCCCTGGTCGGCTGCCTTGGTGTGTTCTTGGGAGAGGCATTTGGCTTCCATTTCCTCAGCATGATATAGCAAATAATGTGTTATAAGTGCTGTTAAAACCCACAAAAACAAAACAAACTCCTTGGGCATTCACCAAGATAGTCAACTGCATCATCTCCCACTTTTCCAACCTTGACAATGACGGTACACTTGGGTTACATCTTGCAGAACACATAAGTTCATTTCTGGTACAAAATATGAACTGGCTGCTTTCTCTTCACTCTCAGCTGGGTTTTCTTGTCAGCAGAGAGGTCAGATTTGTGTCCCTCAGTATTTCATGTGTTTCTGACTCATCACACTTTAGTACATCTTCCCTCAAAGCACATTGTGCAGATTGTCGAGCTCACCGAACAAGTCTCCAAGAAGACTACGATTTTTGCAAGAGAGTTTTTCAAATTCCTCTTACTTTTCAGTGCAGCCACAGACCTTCGTTTGGACCATCTGTTTATCCACTCTTGGCAGATGGCTGTTGTAGCTCAGTGCTGCCCTATTTCTGGTTGTTAAGACCATTGCATTCAGATCTTGGCTGAGATAAAGTACTTCCTGCATCAGTGACAGACTCAGGGTTGGCTATTGGCAGACTCAGGGTTGGCTATTGGCAGAAGTTCCTCTGGAAACCACCCAACAAAGGTTACGGTTTATATGAACACCTGTAATAATGGTTGGGTTGTTCACCTGTTGCCTCACATCACAGCAGTCAGCAGCAACTGGAAGCCAGAGTAGAGTGTCTCTAATATAATTATACTGGAAATGAAGGCCATAGTCAGTGCCTTTCATTCATGGCAAAATCTGCTCTGTGGAAAGATTGTCCTGATAGTGTGGGACAATTCTGTGATGGTCAGTTACCTCTACAAACAAGGGGTAACCAAATTGCCAGATATCTTTTGTTCTGGTCTGGGAATTTCTTTGTTGTTGTTCCCTGCATCAAGTCACTTTTAAGGAAAGACACATTCTGGACAGGCTTAATGAACTAGCCAACTCATTACCAAGGGGAGGTCAAACACTGCACACCAAATGGTCATTCCACATGTCAGTCTTTCATCAGATTTGCAATCTCTGGAGTTGTCTGATGGTTGATCTCTTTGCACAACTACCCACCTTTGTGCATCTGGTACCGAATCCAGAAGCCCGGACTGTGGATGCCCTGTCCATCAGTTGTAATGGAATCTTGGGTTATGCTTGCCCTCCCTCAGTGCTAATTCCCAGAGTGATATTTAGAAGATAAAGGATTAGAGCTGCAAGGTGATTCTGGTCACTCCTTTCAGATGGAACATATCCAGGATCATCAATCTACCTGATCAAGTAATAGACAGTCCCAGGAAGATTCAAGTGTTCCCCAGCCTGTTCAAACTACAGAGAATGCAGGTCTTCCATCCCTGTCCAAACAGACTGTCTCCTTCACTGTTGGCTTTTGTCAGAAAAGTCCTGCTCAGAAAGACATCATTACAGGCTTCCAACCCTCAACTGGCTAATTTCTTTATCTGGCACTTTGAGGAGAAAGAATTTGCCCTGATTACTGTTAAAGGCTACCACTCCATGATTTATAAACACCATGTGAGAGCAGATATAGTCCATGACAAGGGTCTCTTGGATTTATTGGCTAAGTTTAATCTCAGTGGCCCCATTCACTCACATTGTTTTCCAAATTTCCAAATGGAATTTTTCATGGGTTCTTACATTTAACACAAACTACCTGTATCTTTCATTCAGGGGACCATATTGACACTTTAAACACAAACTACCTGTATCTCTCATTCAGAGGACCATATTGACACTTTAAACACAATCTACCTGTATCTTTCATTCAGGGGACCATATTGACACTTTAAACACAAACTACCTGTATCTCTCATTCAGAGGACAAAATTCACACTTTGAACACAAACTACCTGTATCTCTCATTCAGGGGACCATATTGACACTTTAAACACAAACTACCTGTATCTCTCATTCAGAGGACCATATTGACACTTTAAACACAATCTACCTGTATCTCTCATTCAGAGGACCATATTGACACTTTGAACACAAACTACCTGTATCTCTCATTCAGAGGACCATATTGACACTTTAAACACAAACTACCTGTATCTCTCATTCAGAGGACCATATTGACACTTTAAACACAATCTACCTGTATCTTTCATTCAGGGGACCATATTGACACTTTGAACACAAACTACCTGTATCTCTCATTCAGAGGACCATATTGACACTTTGAACACAAACTACCTGTATCTCTCATTCAGAGGACCATATTGACACTTTAAACACAAACTACCTGTATCTCTCATTCAGAGGACCATATTGACACTTTAAACACAATCTACCTGTATCTTTCATTCAGGGGACCATATTGACACTTTAAACACAAACTACCTGTATCTCTCATTCAGAGGACCATATTGACACTTTGAACACAAACTACCTGTATCTCTCATTCAGAGGACCATATTGACACTTTGAACACAAACTACCTGTATCTCTCATTCAGAGGACCATATTGACACTTTGAACACAAACTACCTGTATCTCTCATTCAGAGGACCATATTGACACTTTAAACACAAACTACCTGTATCTCTCATTCAGAGGACCATATTGACACTTTAAACACAATCTACCTGTATCTTTCATTCAGGGGACCATATTGACACTTTGAACACAAACTACCTGTATCTCTCATTCAGGGGACCATATTGACACTTTAAACACAATCTACCTGTATCTCTCATTCAGAGGACAAAATTCACACTTTGAACACAAACTACCTGTATCTTTCATTCAGGGGACCATATTGACACTTTGAACACAATCTACCTGTATCTCTCATTCAGAGGACAAAATTCACACTTTGAACACAAACTACCTGTATCTTTCATTCAGGGGACCATATTGACACTTTGAACACAATCTACCTGTATCTTTCATTCAGGGGACCATATTGACACTTTGAACACAATCTACCTGTATCTTTCATTCAGGGGACCATATTGACACTTTGAACACAATCTACCTGTATCTTTCATTCAGGGGACCATATTGACACTTTAAACACAAACTACCTGTATCTTTCATTCAGGGGACCATATTGACACTTTAAACACAAACTACCTGCCTCTTTCATTCAGAGGACCATATTGACACTTTGAACACAAACTACCTGTATCTTTCATTCAGAGGACCATATTGACACTTTGAACACAAACTACCTGTATCTTTCATTCAGGGGACCATATTGACACTTTGAACACAAACTACCTGTATCTTTCATTCAGGGGACCATATTGACACTTTGAACACAAACTACCTGTATCTTTCATTCAGAGGACCATATTGACACTTTAAATGCAAACTACCTGTATCTTTCATTCAGGGGACCATATTGACACTTTGAACACAAACTACCTGTATCTTTCATTCAGGGGACCATATTGACACTTTAAATGCAAACTACCTGTATCTTTCATTCAGAGGACCATATTGACACTTTAAATGCAAACTACCTGTATCTTTCATTCAGAGGACCATATTGACACTTTGAACACAAACTACCTGTATCTTTCATTCAGGGGACCATATTGACACTTTAAATGCAAACTACCTGTATCTTTCATTCAGAGGACCATATTGACACTTTGAACACAAACTACCTGTATCTTTCATTCAGAGGACCATATTGACACTTTAAATGCAAACTACCTGTATCTTTCATTCAGAGGACCATATTGACACTTTGAACACAAACTACCTGTATCTTTCATTCAGGGGACCATATTGACACTTTGAACACAAACTACCTGTATCTTTCATTCAGAGGACCATATTGACACTTTAAACACAAACTACCTGTATCTTTCATTCAGAGGACCATATTGACACTTTGAACACAAACTACCTGTATCTTTCATTCAGGGGACCATATTGACACTTTAAATGCAAACTACCTGTATCTTTCATTCAGGGGACCATATTGACACTTTAAATGCAAACTACCTGTATCTTTCATTCAGGGGACCATATTGACACTTTAAACACAAACTACCTGTATCTTTCATTCAGGGGACCATATTGACACTTTAAATGCAAACTACCTGTGTCCTTCATTCAGAGGACCATATACACACTTTAAACACAAACTACCTGTATCTTTCATTCAGGGGACCATATTGACACTTTAAATGCAAACTACCTGTGTCCTTCATTCAGAGGACCATTTTGACACTTTCAACACAAACTTCCTGTGTCCTTCATTCAGAGGACCATATTGACACTTTCAACACAAACTACCTGTGTCCTTCATTCAGAGGACCATATAAACACTTTGAACACAAACTTCCTGTGTCCTTCAATCAGAGGACCATATTGACACTTTGAAGCAAACTACCTTGTGACTTAGGTAGGAAAGCTGATTTTGTATTGAGTGTTGTTGGCACATCAATACATGAAAAGTTACATTGTGCCAAGGTAGTTGGTGTAAAGTGCCTTGCCCAAGGACACACCACAATGGTTCACGAAGCCTTTTCTTGGCAGGATTCGAACCCACATCCCTCCACAGTTGTGAATCTGGCATGCTAACCACATTGGCTCCTGGGCAAGCTGAAGTACAGTTAAAATTGTATAAGTCAGCCACCTTTGGAGCTTGACAAAAGGGGCTTGTATTCACTGTACATTATACTTCAAGAACTTTTCTTTCAACAAAGACGGTAGAGACACATATATTGACACATTTTTACAGGTACTGACTATTAATTTATTGGAAAAGTGTTATTTTAGATATCTGTGTTATATATTAGAAGACTGCTTGCAAATGTTTATCTGTTCACTGCTTGAATTAAATGCATACAAATTATATAGATTAAAATGCAGTAAAGTTTTTTGTACAGTATTTGATTCAGCAACATACATGTATATCACCAACTGATCACCAAACAGATCTTCTTGGTGCTTTCTCAATTGTTTCTCTTGTCATTACCATCCTCACTCAAAGTATTATGGAAAGTTCTGATGGTTGGTGTTGACACTCAGGAGTCAACTACATTTGCATCTACTTGATGTGAAATCTGCAGTCACATGTGGCTGTTATGTTTCATTAGCACAGTATTGGTGGAGAAGAAAGTAAATAAATAAAACTAGCAGCAGAAATAGTGGAATAATAGGAAAAGAAAAGGTATATGCATACCTGCCAACCATTACATTTTTGGCCTAATCATTCCGCTTTTTTTCTCCTAATTACGTCTTACACTCGCCTGTATATGGATTACGCTTTTTTGGTACATTAAAATAAATAAAAATTAAGCAATAAAAAATTGTGTTTGTTTTATTATTATCTCTTTAATCCCACACATCATATAAATCGGAGAAGATTCTAAAAAAAAAGACTGCTGCATAATAATAGCATAAGAGTACATTTGCCATAGACCTCCATGTACTTTCCTTATTTTCGCAGCTGTATATGACAAATTTCCAAGAAAACAGATGGGTTTCTTCAATTTGAAAACTTGTCTCACAGATTCATTATACTAATACAGAATTTGTTAGTAAACCAGTCTATACTTTAAAAAATGGTGGCAGATGTTAAGTGATACATGCTTTATCAATGTGACTCGGATGTTATATGACTGAAAATGTTAGAGAAGAGGGATCTTTTTAAACTTTAAAAC
This sequence comes from Margaritifera margaritifera, assembly GCA_029931535.1. Lineage (NCBI taxonomy): Eukaryota > Metazoa > Mollusca > Bivalvia > Unionida > Margaritiferidae > Margaritifera > Margaritifera margaritifera. The sequence continues at coordinate 715,503 of JAQPZY010001110.1, read as the reverse complement.
ATGTCGGATAAAAAAAAATGACAAATCAATAGCACTTTACAAATTTAGAAAGAAGAACATGAGAGGAGTAATACAGAACTCAGGTTGAGCAAATGGTGATGATTGTTGAAGAATTTGTGGAGTTGACTTTATGATCACACAGCGAAAGTTAGACATGTAGACTAGTTAAAGTGAGTGTTGTGTATATATAATTTGCTAATATGTTTTGTGGTTTGTATTCTGGTACTAATCAAAATGGATTTGCCCATTTGTGACAAGACTTTAACCAGCTGCGGATCCAGGTTAGTAACAAAATTAAATGTACATTTTTCAAACAGTGTATTTTGTAATTATGGCATGTAATATATAGATTACACTATTTATGCTCAGATTACACTTTTTGCCACTTTAGGTTATTCTTATACCTCTGTAGGGGTTGGCAGGTGTGTATATGAGAAAGGAAGTTTCAAATTGCTACTGTAGTGGCCCCTGAGTTCAACCCAACTGGCATAGCTCTAGACACAATTAGATCTTACTTGCAATTTGGCCCATATGTTGTTCTTAAAGGTTCAGGATGGAGAGCTCCTGCTTGAAAGATAGTATGTGGGTACAAAATGTATAATCTGTGCAATTCTTTTGTTTTCCAAATGTCTTTGCTAAGTCCATGCCTTACTGTTGTGATCAGTTTGTGTGGTTACAGCTGTTTGGCTGTCTTACACAGACAGAAATTGTCCACAGGCTCAAAGGCAGTTGCTGACTGTTTTTAGCAGGTGTCTGTATTTTACATTAATGTTTTTACATTGTAAGACTGTTTGAAACTGTCCATCTTGAGCAGGTGGCCACTTAAGCAGGTTTGAATGTAAATCAACTTGTAAGTAATGCCATGATTGAGCTTACAATCATATCATATTATTAGGTCACCTGACTGTTAGACCAAATGAGCTTATGGTATGGCCCTGCATCCATCGTGCATTGTCAAACCATCAACAATTGCTCTTTTCAACTTATCTAAAAAACCAAAAGGCCATTTTCAACCAAACATGAGAAAGATCATCCTAACATAAAGACATTTCCTGTTTGTATGATGCCGATCCATCTTCAAATATGGCCACCATGCTGAAAATGTTAAAAAGTAATAAATGACTTTTTCTCAAAAGCCGCTGAAAAGAATTTGACTAAATTTGACAGAAAGCATCATGACATAAAGGGCTTTCAGGTTTATACCAATGATGCAGATTCACCATCAAATATAGCTGCCAATGCTTAAAATAGAGAAATCTTGAAGTGACTTTTTCTCTTAACAAAATTTGACCAAATATGACAGAAGGCATGATAGCATGAAGATCTTTCAAATTTATACAAATGATACAAATTCACTATCAAATATGGCCAGCATTACTAAACTTAGAAAACCTTAAACAATAGCTTCTCAAACACAGGTCAACAGAATTTGACCATATATTTCAGAAAAAGCATAATGACATATGGGCCTTTCATTTTTGTACAAATGAAGACAATTCACCATCAAATATGGCCATCACTAAATCAGAAACAAACATTGGAATGACTGCTGAACAGAATGTGACCATATTTGATAGAAAATATCGTTACATAAATGGCTTTCAGATTTATACAAATGATGCTGATCTGCCATCAGATATGGCCGCCATTACTAAAAATGGAAAAACCTTCCAATGACTTCTTCTCAGAAACCACTGAACAGAATTTGACTGAAATCATCCTGGCATGAAGGGCTTTCAATTTGATACAAATGATGATGATTTACCATAAAATATGGCTAATTTTACTAAAAATAGCAAAAGCTATAAACAGTTTCTTCTCAAAAACCACTGAACAGAATTTGACTAGATTAAACAGAAAGCAAAGACACCTCGAATTTCAACTAAATACATGTAGCTGGAAAGTGTAATAGTCTTTCAACCCAAGGCACATGCCTTATTACTACTACATTTGCCTTTCAGACCAATGTATGTCTGGTGAGTGATGTCCGGTCCATTTGGGTCTCTTGTTTTGTTCTATTTTCAGGTTGCTGAGGAGCATCAAACTGTAGTCGAAAAAATAAGCGAGGCACAGAAAGAAATTAAAAAAATTGGAACAACCAACATTCCAGTTGTAAGATGCTCATGAGAGACATTGTTCAATAGATTGTGTATTTTAGATTCTTGTCTTTTCCTAATTCTATCCCTGCATGTTAGTAGCTGGCCTTCTGTGTAGCGTATAATACTTAAAAAGTATTGAAAACATTAGGTCAAGAAGAATTATGACTTTGTTATTACTCAAGGTTAGGAAGTGTTGGTACTGCAAATAATTGTTGAGCGATGAAGTTCAAGTTATGGGTACAAATGACAGGTTAAACATAGATTTTATTTAGAGCCAGTTTGCATTTACATAATAAGAAATATTAGTTCATTGTAGCTATTTTATCATCTATAAACAATCAAATAGCAGTTAACTTTAACATACATACATACATACATACATACATACATACATACATACATACATACATACATACATACATACATACATACATACATACATACATACAGTTAGTTACATTAATTTATGCATGTTTACCACAAAAAAGACATGTGAATACATGTACACATATACATACATATGAAGAAAATAAAAATACATTTACATGCATTTGAAAATACATATATACATACATAAAGATGTACATATAAACATACATATACATTCATACATATTAATTCATTTTTAACTAGTTATTACAAGTCTTGTTTCAATGCTAAAAATACACTTAAAACAAATGTTTCATTTCTATTTTAAAATTCTATGCAGAGAAATCAATTTATACAAATAGATTCTAGTCTTAAATTCCATGCAGCATCCGTAATGATATTCCGGTCATATTACATTTACATGTACCCACTTGTCAGTGTGTCTACCAATTTGGAACAAATTTGAGCATGATTAAAGTATTTGCATATGTGTCAATACAAATTTTAGCATGATGAAAGTATTTGTGGTAGTAACATTCACCTTTTACTTTCTTACAGTTCATCAGTATAAATGCGCTCAGGAATAACTTGCATATGGCTTTAATCATACTTCTGTGAGAGAAACCAACAAGTTATTCTTGAAAATGCTAGATCAGAGCCAGGGTCTGTAAATAAAGATATGCTGCAGAGTTCTATTTTAGGGCCCCTTCTATTTATCTTATTTATAATTAACTTACCTGAATTCATGCAAAATTCAAATATTGACCTAGATGCAAATGATATGACTCTGCATAAATATGGTTTTAATGTAAACTAAAACTTGAACTGGAGCATTGATGTTTCCGTTCATATCATTTCTATCAGTCCTCCCAAAACTAAGACTGTATTGATTGGAACTTGACAAAGACTTCAGCCAGTAACAGTCCCTGAATTGGAATTGAATGTTAATGATACTTTAATTGAACATGCTGAAATTGAGTAACTACTAGAAGTACATGTTAATAAGAATTTTGACTGGAAGTAGGCAAGTTGAGTAACTACTAGGAGTACATGTTAATAAGAATTTTGACTGGGAGTAGGCAAGTTGAGTAACTACTAGGAGTACATGTTAATAAGAATTTTGACTGGAAGTAGGCAAGTTGAGTAACTACTAGGAGTACATACATGTTAATAAGAATTTTGACTGGGAGTAGGCAAGTTGAGTAACTACTAGGAATGCATGTTAATAAGAATTTTGACGGAGTAGGCAAGTTGAGTAACTACTAGGAGTACATGTTAATAAGAATTTTGACTGGGAGTAGGCAAGTTGAGTAACTACTAGGAATGCATGTTAATAAGAATTTTGCTACTCAAATCCTGTTAATTATTCTATACATTCTACCACTTTTGAACTACAGCTGCAGAATTTGGGGCAACACATCTTCAAGTAATATTGACAAGATCCACAAACTGCAGAAAAGGGCAGCAAAAATAATCTTGAATCTACATAAACTTTATTACCACATATTGATACCTATGTTTAAATTTAAAAAGGGAAGTTATCAAAATTATTTATAGAATTTGTTTAAATTCAGGAGAAACAGTATATAATGGACCTCATTTAAGATCAGTCTAAAATAAAGACTGATTAACGGCATGGCCCAAATCAGATACTTTTAAAATATTCATTGACTCTTGTGCTATCTTATAGAATGAAAAAATCAAAATGTGTTTGAAACTAAAACATAAATATCTCCTACAGAAGCAGAGTGCATGTTGATTAATAAGTTTTGTATTCAATGTGTTTTTCTAAGTATATTTGATTTTTAGCTCTACTGGTCATAGACCAGAAGGGCTTATGCACTGGCCTTTCATCCATTGTCCGTTAGCACAAGTTTGTATCACAACTCTTTCCAAACTGCTTGGAGGATTGCCATGAAACTTTACACACATGCATTCATTGCAAGTTCTAGTTGGTCTTAAATAAAATGATCCACCTCAGACATCCAATATGGCTACCACAGTTGCCATCTTGAAAATCACTACTCCTGAACAGACAGTCTCATCAACTTTTTATTTTACTAAAAGACTTATGATGTCTAGTTGCTCATAAATGAAAATGGTACCAATCTTGCACCCAAAATGGCTGCCACGGTGTCCATTTTAAGAGTTTTGTTTTCACAAATTATCATGAATGGATGATTATATTGACATGGGGTCTTTGCTAAAAAAAATTCTCGAGATGTACAGTCATGTTAAGTTCCAGATAAAAAAATGTTAGTGAGGTTTGCCTACTTGGAAGTGTCACAGCACAGTCATAGCAAATTAGCATGTCTAGATATGTGAAATTTTACAATACCTATATACCTTGTAGTTTCTATGTTTTGTTTCTAAGTAAGTACATGTACTATTAGTTTTATTAAAAAAATTATTGCTTGTTATAATTATAACACAGCTGAGAGAAAAAAGAATTTTCTAAAAATATTAATATAGCAGAAAGCAAATGTAGGTCCCAGGTCACTTATTTTTACCCAGTCCCATTTATTCTCTAAATCAATTATATTCATTTCATACGTGTTTGTTTCCTTTTTGGTGAAGTCAAACATATATCATCTGCCTTCCTCTTCGACATCTTGAAACTGATGCTTTTCCATAATACCATCGTTAGTCATGTAGGTGACTACTGGTAATTGTACTTTTTTCTTGTATATAAGCATCTTGCTAATTGAGACCACTTAGTTTCAGACTTGCTCCCCAACCATTTTTTTCACAACTTTCAAAAGTCTCTGCCTTTTCTGTTATGAATGCAGACAACCAACAGCATTTGTTTTTGGCATGCTGATTGAAAATTGTTTGATATTTTTTAAAAAATCCTTAAGTTTTAGGCAGAACCAATTTTCATGACTCCTGCTTTGTTCATGAAACTCAACATGTCTGGATACATAAATGAACATAAATGAAACTGTGTCAATCAGACATCCAATATGGTTGCCACAATGACCATCTTGAAAATCTTATCACTACATATTCTGAAAGGATGGTCATATCAACATGGAGTTTTCACTAAAAGACTTCTTATGAGATCTAGTTGGTTCTAAATGAAAATGGTGCCAAGCTGACATCCAGTATGGCTGCCACAGTGGCCAGCTTGAAAATTGTATGATTAATCCTTCTGAATTGATGATCATATTGATGTGGTGTTTTCACTAAAAGCTTTATGATGTCTAGTTGGTCCCAAATGAAAATGGTGTCAATTGGATTTCCAGTATGGCCACCACAATGGCCAGCTTGAAAATCTTGATGTTGCTACTACTTCTAAATAGAGTGTTTTATTGTCATGGGGGTTTCAACTGAAAGACTCCTTTTGATGTCTATTTGATCCTGAATGAAAATAGTGTCCAACTGATATCCAATATGGCTACCATGGCAGCCATTTTGAAAGTCTTGTTATTGCTACTTCTTCTAAACAGATGATCATATTGACAATGGGGTGTTTACTGAAAAACTTCTTATTACAGCATGTTGGTCCTAATTAAAAATGTTGCCAATCTGACATGCAATATGAAAATTTTGTTATTGTTACTTCTGAAAGGATTGTTGCATTAACATGGGGTTTTCACAACAGACTTCTTATGATGTCTAGCTGGTCCTAAATGAAAATATAACTCCTTTGACATCCAATGTGGTTGCCATAGTGGCCCTGTTGAAAATCTTGTTATTGCTCCGTTTCCTGTGTGGATGGTCATATCAAAATGGGGTTTTCACTAATAGACTTCTTATGTTGGTCCTAAATTAAATAACTAATTAACCTAGGGGTCAAGTCAAAGGTCATTGCTTGCATATTTGTAATTTGTTGAGCTTATGATCATAGTGACATGTACATATACAAGTGAATTTTAACTAGACTTTGTATTTAGTTGCATTGCAAATAAATAAGTTGATAGCCAGTACTCTGATATTGATTTTAAGGTCATGGGTCTTGACTCTGATATTGATTTAAAGGTCATGGGTCTTGACTCTGGTTTTTAGCTGTACTGGCTTGTGAACATGATAACACAAACAAAGTATGAAAGGATTTTTTATCAAACCCAGTTTGTGAATATATTAGAAGGATACATTGAATGATGCCACTGAAAAAACATTTTGTTTTCTTTGAAAAAGATACATTGATTTAACAAAACATTTGGGTATATCTTGAAATGATCTGAAAAAGTTGAGTGATTTTCTATCTATGATATCTTGTTCAAGGTACCTTTGTACCACACTTAAACATATTTTGTAAACATGTTAAGTTAGACATGTAAGAAATTATTTTTGTTACCAAATTTGGTATGTTGGAGTTTCTCAAGAATATGGAGATGGTTTCAATACTCAGTAGTTAAAGCATAGAAGGACAAAACTGACAGACTGACCTTGAATTTCTGGGATCAGAAATTCAGTCAGTAGAGCATCAATCCCTTTGAGGGACTCTTCTTAGAGTTAGTTTTTAAAATCCAATTTCATAAATTTTTCATGATAACATGTATGCTACTTAATTTATTTGTATGTCATGACCTATATATATTTAATGAATTCATTTGACTGTTCTCTTAATTGTCTGTTTTTGTTTTGAGAGCTTCGAGGGGAGAATAGTTTATTGTAACTGAGTTACCCTCATCGAATAGAGTTGTTAGTTAGTTCTTATTATTATTATTATTATTATTATTATTATTATTTATTATTATTATTATTATTATTATTATTATTATTATTATAGTCTGTAGAGAAAGTAGACAGCATGCTGATCGCAGTGCATTACCTCCATCAGTCAGGGAATTCCGAGTCCATACATGTGAGTAAACCTTTATCCAGGAAAATGTCACTGCATTATTCTCACATATTTATAATTTAGTATTGTAGAAAATTGTAGAGACTGTTTTGTAGCTTACATTTTTACCCAGAATTCTCAATTGTTTAAAAGGATAATTTGCTCAGAGTTTTAAGAGTTAAGACACAGTAAGCTGATGGTATTGCAGTTGATCATATGTGCACCACTTTACATTACCAATTTCTGATTTTCAACGGTGGCAAATGTATCTGACTTAGCACCAATATGTCTTTTGTGCAGGGTGAGGAAAATAACCTGTCCATAAAGGTAACATAAATACCTAGCTTGAATCCAAATACACCCAGTCTGCTTATGGCCACACACTCTTCTAATATTATACTAAAGTCTCTGTTATACAGATATGTCATTTAAAGCAAGACTAACATTTTTCAGGAGTGTTTGACTAGTGATGAAGATTTACTCTCATAATCCAGTGAGCTTGATTTATATTTTTCACCTACTAACTTTGTGGAAGACTTCTACATTATATCTGGAGCTTCATATCTCTGGGGATTAAGTGTTGCTTGTCTCCATCCAATACATCACTATGGAGCTTCATATCTATGGGGCTTTAGTGTTACTCATCTCCATTCATCCATCACGTCACTATGGAGCTTCGTATCTATGTGGCTTTTGTGTTACTTGTCGCCATACATCATGTCACTATGGAGCTTCACATATATGGGGCTTTAGTGTTACTTGTCTCCATCCATACATCACTGTGGAGCTTCATATCTATGGGGCTTTAGTGTTACTCATCTCCATTCATCCATCACGTCACTATGGAGCTTCGTATCTATGTGGCTTTTGTGTTACTTGTCGCCATACATCATGTCACTATGGAGCTTCACATATATGGGGCTTTAGTGTTACTTGTCTCCATCCATACATCACTGTGGAGCTTCATATCTATGGGGCTTTAGTGTTACTCATCTCCATTCATCCATCACGTCACTATGGAGCTTCGTATCTATGTGGCTTTTGTGTTACTTGTCGCCATACATCATGTCACTATGGAGCTTCACATATATGGGGCTTTAGTGTTACTTGTCTCCATCCAAAACATCGCTATGGAGCTTCATATCTATGGGGGTTTAGTGTTACTCATCTCCATTCATCCATCATGTCACTACAGAGCTTCATATATATGGGGGTTTAGTGTTACTCATCTCCATTCATCCATCACATCACTATGGAGCTTCATATATATGGGGGTTTAGTGTTACTCATCTCCATTCATCCATCATGTCACTATGGAGCTTCATATATATGGGGGTTTAGTGTTACTCATCTCCATTCATCCATCACGTCACTACAGAGCTTCATATATATGGGGTTTTAGTCTTACTCATCTCCATTCATCCATCATGTCACTACAGAGCTTCATATATATGGGGGTTTAGTGTTACTCATCTCCATTCATCCATCACATCACTATGGAGCTTCATATATATGGGGGTTTAGTGTTACTTGTCTCCATTCATCCATCATGTCACTATGGAGATTCATATCTGTGGGGGTTTAGTGTTACTTGTCTACATTCATCCATCACATCACTATGGAGCTTTGTATCTAAGGATGTTTAGTGTTACTCGTCTACATTCATCCATCACGTCACTATGGAGCTTCATATCTATGGGGCTTTAGTGTTACTTGTCTCCATTCATCCATCATGTCAATATGGAGATTCATATCTGTGGGGGTTTAGTGTTACTTGTCTACATTCATCCATCACATCACTATGGAGCTTCATATATGTGAGGGTTTAGTGTTACTCATCTCCATCCAGCACATCACTGTGGAGCATCATATCTGTGGGGGTTTAGTGTTACTTGTCTCCATCCATTACATCACGTTACATGATGTCCTTTGCAGATTTCATTTTCACTCAGCATCTTTTCAGTGATTTAATGGATTGAAACCAAGTTTTTTATGAGACTTTACATGAAAAAGACCTAGTTCAAGTTCAATATTCACCATTTTCCAACAAAATTTTAAGGATTTAAGGCCCCAGTTTAGCTTGGAACTTTACCCTTCGATTTTATCATAATGGAAGTGGCATTCGTGTTGTATGGACACATTTATACTGTATATACTTGCATATAAGCTGAATAATTTAGGAAAAAATACAAATCTGGAAGAAGGGAGGTTGGCTTATCCATGGGCCAAGGTCTATTATAGCAGTACTAACTCCATATAAGCCTTTAACCAGGTCACCTTAGTACTTATGGGTCAGCTTATGCATGGGTCATGCACTTTTTAATGTTTTTACCTATTGAGTTTGGGGGTCAGCTTATATGCGAATGGGCTTATACATGAGTATATACGGTAATTCTTGTGATCTAGGGAATAACTGTTAGTCATATTGCATTTTATGAATAGAATAACTACAATGTATCTGTTATAAATAGAGAAATAGAAATAGAAAAAAAATGGAGAGGCCTTTCTGTGGTTTGTTGTATACAGGCAGCATCTTAATTTGCACTGAAACTTTTACCATTCTGTCTGCTTCAGTATAGTCTGGATCTTGTGTTTACACACTTTTTAGTTACATATCAACAGATTGAAAAGAGTTACTAAATATGGTCTGGATCTTGTGTTTACACACTTTTTAGTTACATATCAACACTTTTTAGTTACATATCAACACTTTTTAGTTACATATCAACAGATTGAAAAGAGTTACTAAATATAGTCTGGATCTTGTGTTTACACACTTTTTAGTTACATATCAACAGATTGAAAAGAATTACTAAATATAGTCTGAATCTTGTGTTTACACACTTTTTAGTTACATATCAACAGATTGAAAAGAGTTATTAACCTAGGACTTACAAAGCACTTACTACTATACTGATTTGATCTTTATGGAGACAACAAATCATGTGAAATAACATAAACTCCAAAGTCCTTCCCTTATAGCAATAATTTACTGATAATGAATATTTAAGAGAAGTTAAGGAACTTCATTTCATACACACTCTGCAACCAGACCATAATAGTTGTAATTAATTACCTGACATTCATGAAAAATTAAAACCGGATTCTTTGTATATTGTATCAATACTCTTTCATAACATGACCATAGGAAACCTATATTGGTTGTTTTAATTTGTATGGACCACTTTATACATTGTATCAATACATGATGCACTTTCATAACATACTGTAAAAGGCCTATATTTGAGTGCATTTCTCTCCAGTTGTTTTTTTTGTTATATAAAGACTGTGAAGGGTGTTTAATGATTTTGTCAGTCTTACAATGCATTGTGTATAGATGTAAGGAAGTGTTTATATCTTGCCCTATAAACAATGACATAACTGACATAATGTTGTCAAATTGTTTATTTAAAGTATAATGTATCTACCTGGAGAGTATCCATCATGATGATGAGTAAGCACTTAAAAAAATAAATGATGAAATAACTGATATCCTGTTAAATTAACACACACACACACACACATACATATATATATAAATATATATATATATAATGATATAAAAATTGATAACAGCACAAATACAAAACAGTTTCTCAACATTTCGAGTTAAACAAGCTTCTCTTCAGGGGAAGAAGCAGTTTACATGCACAAAATAAACACTAAACACAAAAGCCAAGAAGAATTCTTGACTTGAATTCTCTTACATGTTTAAATGATGGGGAAATAAACAAACAAAGGATAAACAATAGAAGAAAGAAAGAAGACAAAATTAAAAAACGGTCTAAAACAGGTAAACTACATATCTATGTTATTCTGCCATCAGCCCAACAAAGTTGAGTAAAAAAATCAAAGTGTTTATCATGCATATCACGCAGAGGACCAAAGTGTTTTTACCTAATTCCAGTCTTAGAACAAAGGACTGACACCATGTGCAGTGAAAAATCAATACCATCATCAAAATGTGCAAAGGAAACTATATCCCGGTAAAGTTATGCATGGAGGTACTAAGGAAGTATGTCAAGAGCATGGTATAGCAGGATAATGGACAAGAATTCAAATAATAATAATAATAACAACAACAACAAGAACAATATAGTAATAATAATAATAATAAAAATGATGATAATAATAGCAATAATAATAATAAGAAAAAGAAGAAGAATACCAATAATACATGTAAAGAGTTAAGGAATATTTACTTGGGTAAATATTATCGCAAAAAATGTGTACATCTGATAAACTGATGCCTGGCTGTAGTTTTGATAAGATTGCAATAGGAAGGTTAGACTTTTTCATTTAGGCAGAACTCCCCATGACTTTTCAATTGAAGTATCCAGTATCGTTCCTTACATGTGCATTCTATATCGGTCCACCCCAGGTTAGAATCAGTCAGTAGCATCTTGAGGGACTCGACTGAATGCCCAGTCAAGTTGTAGTGGTTGGTGAGTTTTGCGTTGATTTTTGTTGCGAATGTGGCACTTGTGGTTATTCGTTTATTTTCTCAAATCATCGGTTTCACCAACATATTGAGTGCCACCTTGCAGGTTAGAAGATAGATTACATTTGTGGTTTGGCATCCTAACTTCTCATTGATAGTGTAGCTAACTCCTGTCATTGAACTTCTGAACAATTATATATATATTTACTTTTGATCCCTGCATATCTTGAAGGCAACACACATATAGGCAGACAATATATTTAAACTGTTTCTTTCTCTTTTGAAAATAAATGTAGGAAAACAAATATCGTGTAGAGTTGTGTATTTTTTTTTTTTCTTCACATTAATAAAGTGTTATGTATTTTTGAGGTAGTAAGTCTAGTTCTTAACTGTTAACAATCCATAGAAGTAGTAGTGTGGCATAACATAGTGTTGTTGTTTGAATTGTATAATCTTATGAAAGAAAAATAATTTTTATAAATAAATAGTTTTAGAGAAAACTAGTTAAGCATGGAAGGATGACACTACACCTAAAACAACAGCATATCTGGAACTGTAAATGACACATTTTCTGGTACATTTAATAATTAAGTATATATTAATATTTTCTTGTCTGTTACAACTTGTTATACATCCTGTGAGTGTTATTTATATTAAATTTCACAAATATCTGGCAACCACATTAATTGTTGGGAAAAAATATCCAGCAAGAGCAATAAGAAATTTGGGATCCCTAACACACACACAGACACACACACACACATACATAAATACATATATATATATATATATATATATATAAACACAAAAGTTGGAAAATGGCACATGGAAAGTATTTCAGTAGAATAGAACAGAAGAAATATCTGCATATTTAGAAGGGACTTATTCTCGTTGAATAAGGCAAACAAATTTAGATGTAAGCTAGCTGCACAGTAGTGCTATACTGCTTGATTAGAACTAGTTATCTATGTCATTTGTAGAAGATCAGGTTTCACATGGCACAATCTATGGTAGTGCATTATTGTTCTCTACTAGCTTTGCTTCCCAGAAAGTTCCTTTGTAGGCATTTAGTTACTTATTATTATTTTGTTCTTTGCCTTTAGTTTAGACCTCTCATTATTCTGGATAGTTTTGCTTCTCTCTACCAAAATGTAATGCATTTATATTCTGTGTGTCGCTCTTTGTGTGTGTGTGTGTGTGTGTGTATATTTTTTATTGTCCCTGAGGAAATTTTGGGAAACTTTCTTTCTTTTCCCTAAGTAATTTTCCCACTTTGGTGTCGTTATATAATATTTGTGTTGTTGGTTTGCATTCGCCTCTTGTTTCTATCATACTTCTTTAGAATCTGGGTTGTTTACTTAAGCCTTTACTTTAAATGACAGATGGACTGAAATCAAGATATAAAGTTTTAGCTCACCTTTGTGAAGTAGAGGAGAGTTATTGTACAACCACCCAGCATTGGCATTCAAACAGATAAAAGCATATACATATGTACAGCCTCACTGCATCTCAACCATTCTTTCTTCCTAGACCCAAGGCGACAGTTTGTAGTGTGTTTCAGCACCTATCCCCTGGGAGTGCTAAAGGTGGCTAACTTTGTACATGCACATTATTGATACATTCTTGGTTAAGGGGGTGCCTTTTGATGATTACTATATGTTTATCACCAAAGTGGGTCACTGTGACCCATATTTTATGTTTCAATGACTTGGGTTCAATTTTGTGTATCAAGTTCATTTCACAAGTACGGTTCATGCCAGAATCATCAAACCAAATGATTGTATGCATCTCTGTTAATACCACACCCTTACAGAAAAAAGGTCAATGTGACCTAATTTTCACATTTTACTGTAATGTTTTTGCATTTGGCTCATGACCACATGTTCTTTTACATCATCTATAAATCCTGTTATGTCTTGAATCATTAAATTCGGTGAGGGAATGGATCTTCATGAGTACTACATCCTTGTCACCAAAGTAGGACACTGTGACCTATACTTCAAGCTTCACTGACATGGGTTCAATTTTTTGTTTTAACTGTTCATGTTTGAATCATTAAACTAGATGATTGCATGCATCTCTGTTAGTACCACATTTTTGCATTTATCTCATGACCAAGCTTGCTGTGTACATACTATCCTATCTAGAATCATGAAACTTTGTGAGGGGATGCATCCTTCATTTCAGTAGCAGGTCATTATGGACCATATTTTATGTTTCACTGACTTAGGTTAAATTTTGTGTTTGATATTCATTTTTCAGGCATTGTTTCATGCTTAAATCATGAACCTGATGATATGCATCTCTATATTATTAGTACAGCCACCTTACAATAAAAAATCTTGTCACCAATATTTCATCTTTTACTGGCCTTGGTTAAGTTTTTGCATTCAGCTCATGACCACATGAGTTTATGGCATGCTACATGCATACTATCCTACCTAGACTTATGAAAAAGTGATTGGATGTATTTTGATAAGTACTACACCCCTATTATAAAAAGAAGTTTCTGTGACCTCTATTTCATGCTTCAGTGACTATGTTGAAATTTTGTGTTTAAAGATCACTTATTGAGTGCTGTTTATGTTCGAATCATGAACACCTGATAATTGGATGCATCTCTGTTAGGACTGTACCTTACAACCAAAGAAGGTCACTGTGACCGATATTTTATGCTTTACTAACATAGGTTATGTATTTTCTATTTATCTTATGACTACATAGATTCATCCATATCCTAGCCTAAACAGAAGGCTGTTTCTGACCAGTGCAGTGGTAAGTAGGAATAAATATAGTTTATTCAGTGGTAAACTGTCCATAATAGGTTACCTTCAACAGGTTAACTGTGTATTGTACATGTGAATGAATATAGGAATTAGATGAGTTGACTGCATGTTGCATACTTTTTATGTGAGGCCTCATCTGGAGTGGCTACTCAAGGTCATTACTGATGCATCATCTATTCTTGTAATACTTGCTGTCACTCCAAGGTTACTGTGAATTTCACCCAGTAAAATCTTACTTCAACGTGTGGACAATGATAATAGCTTCTGAAGCATATTGTAAGAACAATGATTTTTTTTAAAAACAACACAGAATTAATCTCTGGTTTTGATCAACTCCTTATTGTGCTTCTACTTTGATATCATAGAAAAGAATGTTCATTTATATTGTTTTATATCTGTATGCCCTATCATAGTATGTATGTATATATGTATGTATGTATGTATGTATGTATGTATGTATGTATGTATGTATGTATGTATGTATGTATGTATGTATGTGTGTGTGTGTATATATATATATATATATATATATATATATATATATATATATATATATATATATATATATATATATATATATATATATATATATATATATATATATATATATATATATATATATATATGTATGTATGGATCTATGTGTGAGGTTTAATGGCATGGCAGCACAGTACTGGAAATATACTGCCAATTAAATGTAAACTTTTAAAGATACAAGGATAAAAAAAAGCATTTGAAAAGAGGCTAACAATTCGTTGTCAGGATCACTTTAGTCTGAATTTTTTGTATGCATGGCAGTTAATATTTACAATGGCTAGAGTACTAAAAGCTTTGTAGAGATGATAGATGTAATTGTTGATTGCACTCTAGTTATTGCTGGTATTAAAACCAACATTATCATGCAGTAACTTAAATATTATACTTGCCTTCTTCAAATTATTGCACAGCTGGATCTTTAGGCACTATCTCTTGCTTAATTGGTTACATTCAGTGTTTGTCACCACAAGAAAAAGGCTGTATATGAGAGTGATCATAGCTGTAACATTCAGGAACTCCATAGGTTGGTATGGTAGTGGAATCTCACAGTCTTTTTGTCCAGTCATATGGAGTTGTTAAGAATAAAATATCAGACTAAAAAAGAGCCCAAAGTATGGTATGTGGATAATGGGTTCAGTCTGTTGGTCATTTGATGTTAACAAGAAGCAGCGATATACCTTTATACATGTATTAGGATTATCTCATACTTTCGTATTCCATTCAAGAGTATCGGGTGATGTCAAGAAAATTTACTTTACTTTTATGGCTGTTTGTAAGCTTAAGAATAACTTATATTTTTGTTTATGAATTTTGTTTTTTTTGTCTTCACAGTTTTCATAAATTACTTGCAATAAATTCTGATTCTAGATATATGCCTCCTGTTGCAGATATCAGATAAAACCACAGTAGAGGAGGTAGTAAAGATGATGAGATCCAAATTAAATCTACAATCAGGCTGCTGGTATCTTCATGAAGTATTGTGCCATGGCTCCATGGGTAAGAGACAGCCAGATCAGATTATCAATCAGTCTGAAAGAAAAAATGTCACAGAAGTTTTTAATATTTCAGTTCAATTTTGTAGCTTACTTCTTTGTTGTAGAAGAGAGCTATGTGTGCATCAGTGTCTGCATAGATAAAAGTATATTCATATGTACAGCGTCACTGAATCTCAACTATTTCTTCATCCTAGGTCCTAGGCAGCAGTTTGGAGTTGTTTTCATAGCACCTTTCCCCGGTGGATGGGGTGTGTTGGGGCTTACTTTGTACATACAAAGATATTAGCTGTCCATTCTTAGTCAATATTTTGTGTTTAGCTCAAGTCTTTTTGCACACTGTATAAATACTGTTATACCTGGATACATGAAACTTGGTCAGGAGATGCGTTTTGATGAATACTAAACCCAAACCCTAACCCTAAACCTGTCATCACAAAAGTAGGTCAGTGTGATCCATATTTTGTTTCACTTACTTTGGTTAAATTTTGTGTTTTCAATTTATATTTAAAGTTCTGTTCATGTTAGATCATCATACTAGATGATTTTACCACACCCTTACAACAAAAGAATGTCATGATGACCTATGTTTCACCTTTTACTGGTTTAGGTTAAGTTTGTGCATGTAGTTCATGACCAAAAAGGTTTTCTTTGCACTCCATACACATACTGTTATAAATAGAAGAATGAAAACTGAAAACTGTCCACTAAACATGGTATATATAAAGATAGGTCACATGACAATGTTCTAGAAAATTATATGTTGTATGTGACTTTTAACACATAATTCTAAAGGAAATTCTAGTTTTATCTGTAAACAAAATCAACCCTGACCTCAAATTGAATCAACAACTTGTTTACCAAAACCTTCCTTCAAAATACTAATTAAACAACCTAATTCAAGGACAGTAGCTAAACATGTAAACGTTATAGATAACATTAAGGTTTGAGCAAATATTAAAGTCAAGAAACATTTATAATTTCCTGAAATATTGATAATATTATAGAAACATCATACATACTAGTATGTATATATGTATGTATATACGTATGTGTGTGGTTTAATAGTATGTCAGCAAAATTCAGGCTATATAGTGCAGATTAAAAGTTAAGATTGTTAATTTTAAAATGATTAACAGTTAATCTATAAAGAGAAAAAAAATTGTCAAAACATTTTAATTAAAAAGGGACCAACATTTCGTTGTCAAGATCACTTTAGTCTGAACTTATTTTCTACATTAATGTTTAGAATAGCTACTGGAGACTACTGAAAGCATTATAGAGGTGAGCTATTTAATCATTGAGTACACTGGTTTCAAAGTCTGTAGGCAGTATTTTGTTAGAGTGTTAAATTACCATCAAGAATATCATAGGTACTGCTCCAGACAACACAAGTTTGAATGTTACAACAAGGATTAAGATATTTGTTCCTTGCTAAAGGGGGCCTTCGAGTGGCCAAGTGGTCTAAGGTGCTTGCCTTGAACAGATCGCTCACCACATATCACCTCTGTCCATGTAAGTTTGAGTCTAGGCTTGACCAGCATGCTTATGTGAGAAAGCTTGACAGTAGCTTTCCGTGCGTTGGTGGTTCTTCCAGGTTGTACCTCCACCAGATATACTGGCTGCCATATATAGCCTATCATGTGCTGAAAAATGGTGTTAAACCCCACAAAACCACATCCTTGCTAGAGTTTTTGCTCCTTCTGATGCATTACTCTAGAGGATTTCATAGGTATGTTAATATGTATGATGAGCGTGTTTGTTAGTTTAATAACTTACCTGACCCTAAGACTGTGAGTTTATGGCATGGCTATGCATCCATCACGCATTGTGCATGCACCAACAATTGCTATTTTAAACTTCTATTCAAAACCAAATGGGTCAATCTTGACCAAATTTGGCACAGAGCATCCTGGCATGAAGGGCTTTCAGATTTATACAAATGATGCTGATCTGCAATCAGATATGGCCAAGATTACTGTAGTATCATTTATTTTCATGGGGCTCAATTTTCGTGGTTTTGTAAAAAAAGACATTTTCGTGGGTACTTAAATTAATGGTTTTGCCTATCAAAGTTTGCATGTTACTAAGTGTTTAATTTCGTGGTTTAACCTCTACAAATACCCAAAATAAAGAATAAAAAAGAATAAAACTCTGCCGACGCAAAGAGCGGTCACTTCAATGTTTATAACAATACTTTCACATGTATGCACAAATCAAAAACCTGACAAGTTCAATACTGACACCGTGTTTTTGTCCAAGTGAATAACATCAATGGAAGCCGACTCAGCCAACAACACTAAAACAATACTACCGCCTCTATGATCACAAATAACATACATGTCAAGGTCAATCACTTACACCATGTTTTCGTCTGAGTGCTCAACATCAAAGGAAGCTGACACAGACTACAACACTAAGTCAATCGGTTATTAAAGTAACCTGTATGATCTCTAACTTAAACCACTATCCATAAAGAAAACAAAACACGTGACCAGCTACCCTTTGCTCAATACAATCAGCAGACAGTGGCAATATTTGATGTGTCTAGAGCCCATCAATGTGAGAAGATGCTAACTAAATTGAAAGACAGTGGAATCACGCATTTGTTTGTGCCTGCCTCATGTACAGACCAACTTCAACCACTAGACTTTACAATAAATAAAGAGTACAAAGAATAATTAAAATCACACTTCCACAATGGTTTGCTAAACAGGTCATGGAGGCCATCACGAAAAAAAGAAAGATGCTACTGGTGACGATCACTTATTGCAACCTCATTAATCAAGCCAATTCGGGCTGAATGGATAATTGCAGCTCATGCGACAATGAGTGAAAGATGTGACCTAAGTATTAGTGGTTTGGAGAAAGCTGGACTTGTTTAATTCTGCAATTTGGGGATTATTTACCTGACAAGCATTTGTGTGTACATTGAGACTTGTTTGACATGATGTTGATACAGTGGCTTTGTCCGAAAATCAGTGAAGTGTGAGCTTTAATACTCTGCTGTAATTAGTGTATATACGTAGTGTTTCATTAATAATAGTGCTTCAAGCAATAGTTCTAGTATTTTACAGGCTTGTTGTTCTTTTGGGTTAAAAATGCATGGATAAAATGAAATGTGGTTTCAGGAGGATTTAAAGTGTTCAACAACATTTGTACTCGAGTGAAGGATCGATTTGAATAAGTATTTAATTTAATTTTCATATACTATTATTTGTTATTATTCTTTCTTTCATTTTCAACATTACTATTGGGTGAATACCTTATGACTTTTTTCATGTATCTCTATCCTTACTTATCTCCCATATCGATTTAAGGCAGTGAGTGGAAATTACAGCTATCAGATTTCTTATCGACATGTGTGCATTGAAACAATATAAAATGCTTTATAATTCTTTTTTCAAAGGTTTAAAATAAAACGAACATATGTAAAAGCTAATATTTTATTTCCAAATTACAGTATTGACGTTGATTTATGAAATACTAGTAGATTCCTTAATTTCTAGGAACAACACACAGTAAGAAAATGAGCTAGGTGGGGTGGGGCCGTCATCATCATATGTGGCAAACTTTTTGTTGGGTATTTAAATTCATGGTTCGGGGCAACAACGAAAACCATGAAAATTTGTCCCCCATGAAAATTGATGATACTACAGTATTAAAAATAGTAACAACCCTTGAAACATGTTCTCAAAAAGTGCTGAACAAAATATGATTAAATTTGACATATTGAGAGAAACTCAGAACTCAAATAGGGTGTTGCCCAATCATACCTGGTGTTGATTGTGCATCTATGCAGATGCACACCAATAACCTTTGGCAGGACATTTTACGCTCATTTCACATAAAAAAGTAACCAAAGCCACTAAACACCATAAAATAGTTTTGCCATATTAAAATGCCTATAATATTTATTATTATTTATGTTAGGGTTAGGGTTATGCATTATTTTATGGAATTTCATATATTAAATGCCATTGTTCACAAATTATTTAAAATTTACGTTTTATACGTTTAGATTTTAATATTAAAAAAAACCAATATGCTTTTCTTCTGAAAGTCTTTCAAATTTAATTACTGTCATTAATCCATATATCCGCATCTTCCAATTATCCAGATACCAGCCCTAGGAATTTTCCAACCATAAAAAAAAAAATGAAAAGAAAGGAAGAAAAAAAAAAGGAATTTTACGTTTTCTGAATGTTTTGACCAGACTTTATTTCATTTTGTTCATAGGTAACAGTATTAGACATAACGCTCTTTAAGATGCTTAGTATTTCTATCAATAGCATCTACCAGATATAGGCTGGAAAGCACAATTCAGTAATGATACCTTTGCATGCTTTTCACTAATCGTGGTCAGTTCAAATTTACAGCCAGTTATATCAGAAAAAGATGCAAATTATTTAGGTAATTATATAGAGAGTGCATATCTAACAATCATAATATAACATCATTTTGTTGAGCGATACTGACAAGGTCTTTTCTCAGAGGAATAAAATAACCATGGTTCACTATCAGTAAAGGGAGGAGTGGGGGGGGGGGAGAAGAGTACAAAATCTTATTACAACCAACCAACCCAATTTTTTAGCATGAAACTTGAAACACAGATATTTTTTGTAGGCTTAATAGACAGTGTTGCAACTAAGTGTACCAAACTTTTCTTTCCACTGCACAGTTTCATTACATGTATGAATTTAGGAGCCGTGGTAGCTCAGTGGTTAGCATATTAGACTTGTGACCAAAAGGGTTCAGATCCTAACTTTGGATCAGCACAGGTTGACTATTGTGGTGTTTTCCTTGGTCAAGGCACTTAATTCCAATTGCCCCAGCACTAAATAACCTACTTGTGTTGCTGTATCATAAAACACCAAACCAGACTTCTCTGAATTTGCTTTCACATCTTAAATATGTCAGTTACTTGGGTGAGCGACATCAGATCCACTTGGGTCTCTTGTCCTTCAAATACAATTCCTGATCATAACACAATAGGAGAACATACATTACTTTGCAAATCCAGCCCTCCCAAGTGAAAAATGCATTAACTGTCTTTTGGCTTGTTTTAGCAATAAAAGTGCTTAAACATCATCTGCTTACTGAGACAGAAGTCAGATGAGAATGATCTCCTCTTCGATAGAGAGCTTGGTGCCAGATTTTTTCATTTAGCAGTTACTATTTCAGCTTGTTCCTAGTCAGTTTATTCATAAGAGGCCTCACACATAGTTTCCAGTTTTTTCCTTTTCTCAAATTTGAGCAATCCTTAGGAGTTTTCTCATCACATGGGAGCATAATCCTTTAATTTTCTTACTGAAGTTTGTTCTAACTTCATCCGAGATGAATATTTTGCATTGTAGTTGTCTATTTCATTGTATGATAAGCTAATTGGTGCAGTCTAAATTCTCTGCTCTAATGGCCATTGATACTAATCATACATCTAAGTACATGACCTTGTTATATCTTATTTCTAGTAAATAATCAAGTATTCTTCATCATTAGATCATTTCTGTAATTCTCTCTGGCATTTATTCAGTTTTTTGTATCCACTTCACTGTACATGTAGCACAGCACTTAACTGATTGTGTATATGCCATTGTTTTATTCTCCTTATGCCTGTGTATGCCATTGTTTTATTCTCCTTATGCCTGTGTATGCCATTGTTTTATGCTCCTTATGCCTGTGTATGCCATTGTTTTATTCTCCTTATGCCTGTGTATGCCATTGTTTTATTCTCCTTATGCCTGTGTATGCCATTGTTTTATTCTCCTTATGCCTGTGTATGCCATTGTTTTATTCTCCTTATCCCTGTATATGCCATTGTTTTATTCTCCTTAATTAGAGGGAACAATAAGCAGGTAACAATGAGCAGGAATAGATGTCAGGCATGTAAAAGGTTTAGGCTGTCAGAATATAATCACCCTACCTGTATTACTTGTATGGGATGTCAGTTGGACCATACATGAGAAATCTTTGGTTTGCTTGCAGAAGACAGATGGGTGATGGTCTCATCTGTTTTGGACTCCAGAGAGTCAAAAAGTGGTCTTCAAAAGATGTGGATGCTACCAGCCATGCTCCAAATATCACCTCAGTAGCGAAGTCCTTAATGTCCCAGTCACTTGAGGCCAATAGGCCTCTGAGCATCACAAAGTCCTGGCATGCTTTGCCACAGTGGGCCACACACATGACTGCAGTGACATCATTGCCCACTTTGCCACCATTCTCTTTCAATCATGCCAGCACTGAACAGACTACTGGCCAGTATTGACATGGTAAGGTGGCCCACATGGACCAGTACTAGTCAACCCAGCACAGTATGTACACCCCAGTACAGTTGTGGTTATCTGTCCCTTGCACTGGGCTTCAGGACCTGTCATCATCTAAAGCTTAGAGATTACTGTTCCCCAACATACATGGACTCCCAATGTCATTTATCTTCCTGACCCCTATTTCTTCTCTCCAGTCTTTGCTGCCATTACAAGAGGCTTCTTTGTTGCCCTACACCACTGGCTTCGAAAACATGTGCGCAAGCCCCTTCCTCTCTATTCAATTCAACAATGTCCCTGAAAGATTTGGCCTTCTCTAAATCCATTGAAGAAATCTTCCAGGCTCTGCCCCCAGAGATTTTACCTCCTCTTTCTCCTGCTCCATAAATGGCTACCAAGAGAATTCCTGCATTCATTGACATTTTTACCAAAGTAGACCAGCATTGCTTCAACCAGTTGCCACAGTTTGGTTGAGTCATACACTGCTTTAAAAGGCAATTTCAAGGCTTCAGTATCAACAGGTCATTCTGACTCCCATCTAATTTAAATTCAGCCCATTTTTTCACACCGTATTCTCAGTCATCAGCAGAGATACTGCAGGCCTTAGAATATTAAAGTTATCTTCTGTATGCATGGACAAGAAATCCATCTTGGACATGCAACAACTGGTTTGCATCTCATAGCTATTGGTTCCATGCTCGATATGCTCTCCATCACTATCTAGATTCCACCATTGAATCTGTTTCCAACAGACATGCCTGAGAGTCACTCTTGCACATGGCTCAGATATTAAACAGGACAACTGAATACTTTCTCTTCAGTTCTTATCTGTTTTTGTTAACCTCTAACTCACAGAGAGCAATACTTCCCAGTTGATGTCCATGCTGCGTAGAGATCACCTCAAGGCAGCTATCAGATCTTAGCTTTTGTCTTTCAATCTCCTATTAATACTAATTAATAATGTCTTTATTTAAAGATGGTAGCTCAATTAGTTAAATACATTTAATCTCCCTTGAGGCCCTTTACTAAATAAAAATTCTATATTCTGCAGTTATTTAAACATTAGGAAACAGATTGCCAAAGAGGAAAACCTCATGCAGGCCCAGTGACCCAGAATCCAGCCTTCATTTTCCAAGAGGGTACAGAAGTAGGAAAGACCCCCTCTAAAGTACACCCAGTGGGGATGTCCACTTTCAAACCTTATTCTTCAGCTTGGACCAATTTTCCTAGAGTGAGTGACAACAGGACATAGGGAAAAAGGATTGCTTTTGGCATACTTTCTCTCCCAGACAACCTCCTTCCCAAAGAAATTGATTCTATGCTTGGGCTGCTCTTTTTCCACATGCCTGTTGTTGGAAGACTCCAGTATTTTACCACAGAATGGGAGAGACTTGGCCATGAGGACCCATATGTCTTACAAATAGTATTTTACCACAGAATGGGAGAGACTCGGCCATGAGGACCCATATGTCTTACAAATAGTATTTTATCACAGAATGGGAGAGACTCGGCCATGAGGACCCATATGTCTTACAAATAGTATTTTATCACAGAATGGGAGAGACTCGGCCATGAGGACCCATATGTCTTACAAATAGTATTTTATCACAGAATGGGAGAGACTCGGCCATGAGGACCCATATGTCTTACAAATAGTATTTTATCACAGAATGGGAGAGACTCGGCCATGAGGACCCATATGTCTTACAAATAGTATTGTATCACAGAATGGGAGAGACTCGGCCATGAGGACCCATATGTCTTACAAATAGTATTGTATCACAGAATGGGAGAGACTCGGCCATGAGGACCCATATGTCTTACAAATAGTATTTTATCACAGAATGGGAGAGACTCGGCCATGAGGACCCATATGTCTTACAAATAGTATTGTATCACAGAATGGGAGAGACTTGGCCATGAGGACCCATATGTCTTACAAATAGTATTTTACCACAGAATGGGAGAGACTCGGCCATGAGGACCCATATGTCTTACAAATAGTATTTTATCACAGAATGGGAGAGACTCGGCCATGAGGACCCATATGTCTTACAAATAGTATTTTACCAGAGAATGGGAGAGACTCGGCTATGAGGACCCATATGTCTTACAAATAGTATTTTACCACAGAATGGGAGAGACTCGGCCATGAGGACCCATATGTCTTACAAATAGTCTCAAAGAACCTCCAGATCACATTCTTGACACTTCTCTGTTCTCAATGGTCCCTTCACAACAGACATCCCTAGAGATTCTTACATGGCTGACCATCTGCAACAGGAAATAAACTCTTTCCTCACAAAAATGGTGGTAGAGATCATTCATAACACAAACTCACTGGGATTTTACTCCAGACTTTTCTTAGTTCACCAGGCGAATGGCATTCAGACCAGTCATCAACTTAAGCTCCCCAAACCAACACATTAGAGCACCCAAATGCAGATGAAAACCCCAAGATCGGTCCCAGTGCCATTCAGGAGGGAGATATTACTGTCAGCTTAGACCTCCAAGATTGTTACCTTTATATTCTCATTCAGAGGTCTTCCAGTAAATTCATAAGGTTCACTTTCAGGGACACCATGTGCCAATTCATAGCTTTCCTTTTTAGTCTGAATCTCAGTCCTTGGGTGTTTACTAGAGTCATGGACTAGGTTGTGTCATGCTTCAGAACCACTTCCACATTCCTGACTTCAAATTACCAGGATAACATCTCCAAAAATACAAGGTGAGCAGTATTTTGTATACAGACACAAAATTCCTTGTTGTCTTCCACTCTTTGTAGAAGATGTGGTTGGGGGGACATTAAACTGGGCATCTCTGTCCAACCTTCATTCTGTCTGTTACACTTTCATTTCTGCACAATTACTCCCTTTATTATTTGATTTCAACCAAACTTTGTATGCAGCTAGATATTGATAAGATCTTAGCTGAGTTTAGTTGTCATTGTTTTGCAACATCATTCAGAAGTGTTATAGACCTTGATTTTCAAACCTACACACTTTTGTTTCCACACAATAATTCCCCTAATTATTATTGTATTTCATCCAAATTGAAAAGAGACCTTGGCTTAGTTTGATTGTCAGCCACTTACATTGTGATTTAGCAGAGTTATAGCCCCTGATTGTCAGACCAACTCACTTTCCTGGACAATACATACATGTGAAAGAACCAGTACATCATGTAAGTAGATTTCAAAGTTTTGATCAGTAGATTGGATTCTAAACTAGTATATTTTTATTAACAAAAATGTTATGTGTTTTATGGGGGACTGAAAACAAAACAAGTGCATTTTTTGTCATAATATGTATTCTCAATCATGGTAGTTACGTTCTGACTCCTACACATATTTTCAACTTTTCTGTCCCAGTGGTGGGTGGGATGGGGGCTAGGACCTGAGTGACAATGTGTGTTGTCTTTGTACACTTGATTGAAAATTTCTGTGCAATATCCAAGTCTGGAAGATAACTTTGACCAGTTTATATAAAATAAAATTCACTGAGGAATGGTAAATTGTGCTCTGCCAAAAATTTTGCAAACAAGGTCTATGCAGGTGCCACTTTATCCACTTTGATCCAGTCGCAAACATTAGCCATTATTTAACAATTCTTATTCTGACTACACAGCATGCATCATTACACTGGTGGAACAGCTTAGGTCCCCAGTAGACCAGTTCTACCTGGTCTCTGTAATGTGTGTATAGAACACTTATAAATACAGGGGTTCATGGACGGCATTTTTTCTAATTTTTTAAATAATTTTTTAAAATCTTTTAATTTTCAAAAGTGGTAGATTTCAACTATGAAATGGTATGTGCAGTAGATGGCCTTTAAAACTGTATTTGTGTCCTACTGCCTGTAGAATCACATGTATGACAGTAAATTCTTTGGTTATTATTTGGTTTCGATGAAATTTGGTACACTGCTTGATACTGATGATATCTTGGCCGAGTTCAGTCATCAGCATTCTGTGTCATCATTTAGCATTGTTATCGCCCTTGATTTTTTTTCTGCACAGTAACTCCCTTATTGAATTTCAGCAAAATTTTATAGGAAACTTGATACTACTGATGAGGCCAGAAAAAGTTTGGGATATTGTCAATCAATCTGGAATTTGCTTGTTTCTCTCTTGCTTTGCCTTGGATTTATTATCAACAAGGACAAATCCAATCTTATTCAGTCCCAGCTCTTCATTCATCTTGGCATGGTGATTGAAACCTCTCAGAATCGAGTTTGCCTCCTTGTCTTGAAGATGATCTCAATGATGTATTCCACCCACTCAGAGAGTATTTCAGACCAGAAATTACTTTGCCTTTTGGGGGTTCTCAGTGTGGCTGCAGATCTTCTTGTTTTGGGCCACTTGTTCATGCAACTCCTGCAGATGATCCTTCTATACCAGAAAATTTTCCCCAGCAGACCAAATGATCAAAATTTCAGATTATTCAAGGCCCCATCTCAGCAAATGGGAGGATCTCATTTGACTTACGGCAGGCATCCTGCTTCTTGATGTCATGCATGACTTTCTAAGGTGCCTATCTCCTGCCCTCCTTTCAAGAAGCGAGCAGGGTTTGGTCCCTTCAGGAGCACTCCATGCACATCAGCCTCCAGGAGAATACCTTTTAATCATGGTAGGAGATGTTAATCTGGAAAGGGTGATCTGATTCTTTATGACAACCATGCTGTCCCAGATCTCTTCCGTCTTGTTTGGGGTTTTCTCAGTTTTATAATCATCAACCAATCAAAATCTGAAACATCCCATTCAGGATTATTGTCCTAGCAGACTCACAGTCCAGATGGAATTAATCAATTTACACAATGGTCCATTCATGCCTCAGTCTTAAGTAAAGTCTGCACCTTGTGGGATTGACTGCTCGTGGACTTCTTTGTGATGAGGTGGAATGCCATGCTCCCAACCTCCATCTCAACTGTTTCAGATTCAAAACCTGGGCGGTTATTGACCTGTCACTTAACTGGAATGGTCTTGATGCATATGCCTTTCTTCATCTCCTCTGATTCACAGGGATATTTTTAAAAATGAGGCAATCAGAGAAGAGACTAATCTTGATTGCTCCCTTCAAGCAGGAGAAGTCATGGATAGTGACCTCCTGTACCTAGCCTTGGAGATTCATAGAAAATCCTACCTTCTCCATGCCTACTGTAACAACCTCATATGCAGGTTTTCTAACCAAAACCAGAAATGCTAAACCTGCATGCCAGACTCGTGCCAAAGAAGCTCTCAGAAAGAAACATTTATGCAAACAAGTGATTGACACAGTTGCTTGGGCAACAAACCCCACTTCTTAATATCATCCCCTGGCTTTTATTGAGAAGCTAACCTAGTCACAGTCAAGGGCTGTTCCATGATTTCCGACACATATCACCATCATAGCCAGAAAGAAGACTTCTCTGACCATCTAGCCAGCTTTGATTTGTTTCAACTGAAGGCCTTGATGTGATGTATGAAATGGAACCTGCCATGGGTTTTGGTGTGGTTGAACAAGGTAACCACAAAGCGACATATATTACTCTACTCCCACACAATTTGTGGGAGTGTATATTTTTTCTTTAAGATACATGTCTGTTTATGGATTTTGCTTACCCATTGCTTATATGAGACTCGAAGCTATTTTGCATATGGTATGATACCATAGCCAGTGCTGACTTGGGCTTAAGGGGATATAACTCTCTCTACCTCTTTACCTTTTTTCTGATGTATTAGGATCAGTTAATGTATTTGAAGAAGAAACACAATTTTGGAGTGCAATGTGTTTGTTCCATAATCCTTATCCAATCATAATATGGACACTCCAGAGCCCTCCCAGCAATTACATTTCTGGAGGGGCATGTGCTTCTTCTTCAGTAGTAACTGATGAATGATGAGATTTGGTGTTAGTCCTTTTATCCAAGGGGAGACTAATCTTATCTTTCTTCCATATCAGTAAGCAGATGGCATGTTAGCACTTCTATTGCTAAGACAAGCCAAAAGATGTAGTTAACAGCTTTTCACTTAGGAGGGCTGGATTTGTGAGGTAGTGGATGTTCTAAGGTGAGTATTATGAAAGAAAGACATTTCACTCCAATTTTTTCTTATTTTTTTCTGATATCACATTTGAATATTTGTTATCCTGATAATTTAAAACAGTAGAATTGTTGTCAGTGGTTCGAGTTTACACTGTATAGTTGAATTAAAGAACTATAAATATTAACTGATTTTGATAGTGGACTTGCTCTTTTATTTCTAAGAGGATATTCTCTTCCATAGAAAACCCATTTGCTTTTGCAGAGAGGCCTCTACCCCCTAAACAGAGTGTTATGAGTGTTCTGAAAACCTGGTGGTCCTGGGATGAGACTCACAGCTCAAGGGCTTGTCTCTGTCTAAAGAACAGGGACTTAGTGGATTCCATCACACAGTCTGTAAGTTATACCTTAACTCCACTTCACTACACTCCATCAGGCAGATTTACACCTTAAACCCACCTCACAGTCACTTCACTACATTCATTTACAAATCTTTTGAGTTAATCTTAATCCCAACTCACAACCACCACACTACACTCCATTATATGCTGTGAGGTACACCTTTGCTCTTCCTCACAACTACGTCACTACACTTCATCATACAAGCTGGGAGTTACTTCTTAACCTCACCTCACAACTACCGCACTATACTTCAGCACACAGACTGTGAGATAAACCTTCATCCTGCCTTGCAACCACTATTCTACATTAAATCAACCATCTTAGTTTCACTTTCACCCCTCCTCACCAACATCACACTACACTGAATCATGCAGGTTATGAATTACACCTTAACACCACCTCACAAGCACTGTACTACACTTCATCAAATAGGCCATGTTACACCTTAACTCCATCTCACAAACATCTTTCTTCACTCCATCAGACAATGTATGTTGCACTTTCATTCCCTCTCACAGACATCTCATTACACTGATCATTCAAACTGGGGGTTACATCTTCATCCAATCTGACAATGCTCACCTAAAGTACATCACACAGGCTTATACTGCACTTCATCTATCTCAGAACCACTGCACTACACTCCATGACATGCTTTATGCTACACTTCACCCAACATCATGTCCATAGGGCACCCCACACACATGCATGTCATCACACAGGTTACGCTCTTATGCTACATCACACCTACTCCACTACAGCACTCTATCACAGGCAGCAAGGTATACTTCCACCCCCACCTCACATACACCCACTGCACTTAGTCACAGATGGTATAAGTTAAAAACCACACTCAGCTATACTCCATAATATAGGCTGTAACCATACACTATACCCACCTCATGCTCACTTCTTTATCTTCCATCATACAGATTGGCAGTGACAGTGACCGCCCTCTCTTATCCCTAACCCACTACACTCCATGACACAGGCTCCATGTTACATCTCCACTCTACCTCATTCACACCCTACTATGCTCCATAAGACAAGCTGCATGTTACAGCTCCACCTAACCTCGTGCTTACCTTACTCTACACTCCATTTCACAATCTCAATGCTACGCCATCACTCAGTCTCATGCTACCTTATTTCACTCCATGACAGGTTGTATGTTAAATCTCCACTCTACCTCATGGTCCACCCAGTGACACTCTGTCACATAGGATGCAAATTATACCAGCATTCTACCTCATGCCAACCTACTGCATTCTATGACACAGGATGTATGTTGTATGTCACCCTAAATCATCCTAATCACACATGTTAAACTATCACCCACTATACTCAGGACAGAGGATGTCTGTTACACTATCACCTACTGTACTCCATGACACAAGTAGTATGTTACACTATCACCTACTATATTCCATGACACAGGATGCATGTTACACTATCACCTACTGTACTCCATGACACAGGATGCATGGTACACTATCACCTACCATACTCCATGACACAGAATGCATGGTACACTATCACCTACTGTACTCCATGACAAAGGATGTATGTAACACTATCACTCCACTATACTCAGTGACACAGGATGCATGTTACACTATCACCTACTGTACTCCATGACACAAGTGGTATGTTACACTATCACCTACTATATTCCATGACACAGGATGCATGTTACACTATCACCTACTGTACTCCATGACACAGGATGCATGGTACACTATCACCTACCATACTCCATGACACAGAATGCATGGTACACTATCACCTACTGTACTCCATGACAAAGGATGTATGTAACACTATCACTCCACTATACTCAGTGACACAGGATGCATGTTACACTATCACCTACTGTACTCCATGACACAAGTGGTATGTTACACTATCACCTACTATATTCCATGACACAGGATGCATGTTACACTATCACCTACTGTACTCCATGACACAGGATGCATGGTACACTATCACCTACCATACTCCATGACACAGGATGCATGGTACACTATCACCTACTGTACTTCATGACAAAGGATGTATGTAGCACTATCACTCCACTATACTCAGTGACACAGGATGCATGTTACACTATCACCTACTGTACTCCATGACACAAGTAGTATGTTACACTATCACCTACTATATTCCAGGACACAGGATGCATGTTACACTATCACTCACTGTACTCCATGACACAGGATGCATGGTACACTATCACCTACCATACTCCATAACACAGGATGCATGGTACACTATCACCTACCATACTCCATGACACAGGATGCATGGTACACTATCACCTACTGTACTCCATGACACAGGATGCATGGTACACTATCACCTACTGTACTCCATGACAAAGGATGTATGTAACACTATCACTCCACCTCAGACCCACCAATTTATACCCACATCAAACAAGCTGTAATTTACGCTGTTTATTGTACATGTTTTATGTTCAGATGATTATGTAAGAGACCTTGACAAATACTTAAAAAAAAACAAAATTTGAAGTTTGGATACAAGATTAGCATTAGTTTCTATAGCAAAGTAGGTAATTGCCAGACTTTATATGACTTTGATCACATTAAAAGTGAAACCTGTCTGTAAAGTACAGTCCTTCCTAGATAGAAGTCCTTCATACAATGAACTATTCCAGATTGTCTTCATATATATCTGTCATTTTCTCTTAGTAAAATCTATTAACCCTTAAAATAAGTTTCATGGTGCAAAGAAATCTTAACTGAATTCATGGAAGTTTAAATATGTTCCAATCAAACAAGTTAAAAGGTGCACACACAAAAATGAAAAAGTTAATAAATTATTTTATGGAGCACATTGTCTTGTGTAATTAGTGAGAAATGATATTTAGGAGAAAATAAATGTCATCTGGCTAATTTAGACAGGTGTCCTTTTTCTTACAGACAACATAAAATAAATACATAACTAACTAAATAAAGAAATATCAGTTAGTGCAGTACCAGATAAAACAGGAAAAGTGTGTTATATGTCTTTTTGATGATTACTTTTTTATTGTATAATTGTTTTCAGTATAATCCTGGACAGCCTTTGTTCTCAGAATTCAAGTTAACAGAGGACAGTAAGACCAAGAAATATGCTTTTGAGTTTTCCCAGTTCAGGTTGTCATACTACAAGGATATGAAGAAGGTGAGAGAATCTGAAGTAGGCATAATTACCTCTTATCCTAGTTCAGAAAGTCAGTCAAAAACCAAAGTAAATCAGATGTTTAGCTTAAAATGTACTATTTGTGTCTTATGAATTACACCCTACACACACAGCAGAGTGATTATGTCTTAGCCATAAATTGCACCATCCACACAATGCATGGTGATTATGTTTTAGCCATGAACTACACCTACACTCAGTGAAGAGTAGGTCTTAGCCATGAATTACACCCTAAACACAATGCAGTGATTATGTCTTAGCCATGAATTACACCCTACACACAATGAAGAGTAGGTCTTAGCCATGAATTACACCCTACATGCAATGCATAGTGAATATGTCTTAGCCATGAACTACACCTACACACAATACAGAATAGGTCTTAGCCATGAATTATACCCTATATATAACGCAGAGTGATTATGAATGTATAGCACAAAATATTCACTAAACACACATATCAAATGAATATATATATATATAGAAATATGTAGTTGTATGACTGTTTGTCTCTACATTATAATTTCAATATATATATATATATATATATATATATATATATATATACACATGAAGAAAATATAATAACTATGCTTTCTACACAACAGATGGAGACAAACAAATGTGTATGTATATATATATATATATATATATATATATATATATATATATATATATATATATATATATATATATATATATATATATATATATGAAAAGGCTGGCACTGCAAAATGACAATTGTCTTAAAATTTAACTAAAACTCTTTATACCACTTATACAAACTGCCTCAACAATGTTGCTTAAGGAATTGAAACATGTCATAGTTAAAGCTTAACTCTTCAAGCGTATATATTAATATAAATAAGTAATTCAGTATGAGCATTATTGAAGCATCATTATATGTATCTTTAAATTAATTGAGGAAAGGTGTAAATAAGAATGGGTGGGCAGTTTAAATCAACGACAGCCACACCAGATATGATCAAATTTTCAAATACAATCAGCAGATCACAGGATACTGATGGACCAATGGTCAACTTTGACCATTAATAATTATTAAACAAATTTCTCTAATCATAAGTGCGAACCAACTGGACTGGATATTCCAGTGTAAACTAAACATGGCGCATCCAAGGATATTGAATTGGTCATTAAATATTTTGTGAGCAGAATATATAGATTATACCACTTGAGATAATAAGTAATTGAAGAATGGCTTTTGAGCAGAGAAAACTCATTAAGAAAAAAATAATTTAATGTTAATTGAAATTTTCTCTTGGATTTGTCAAGACTCTTTGTAACATGGTTATATACCAAGAACTTTAGCCATACTAAATAATTATATTTCAGATTGATAATTGTATAATTTTGAGTTTGACAGTAATTGATAAAAAAACAGCAATGACTGCTGTATTTACCTTTAACAGGATAGTATCGGATTGCCTTTAACAGGATAGTATCAGATACTATTGTTACGACTCTAGGTCATAAAAATAAGTAACAGAAAGAAAGTGAAACCAGCAATGTAAGTAATATCTACAAGCAATGTATTTCCTTATAATATGAAGTAAAAATTCAAAAGACACTTACAGTTTGCAAATTAAATCCCAAATAATCCTAATTGTGCTAATACTAGTCCAAAAATATACAATGTTCTGAATGAATTTCAGTAATCTTTGAATGTACTGATATACTACTGTGATACAATCCAGAATGTCTTTGAATTAGTTCAAAAAAGTCCAAAGTAATATATTAATCCAAAAGTCAATGAGCACTTAGTAATTCCAATGAATGTTTAAATAAATAATTCCTCTCAAATGATATCTGAGTTCAATGGCACTGATTGGTGATTTTGGTACACTTCCATTTTATGATTACTTTTAATGATTTGTCTAATTTATCACAGAAAAACATGGAAATATAAAAAGAAATCTGATTGTTTGTGAGGACTGGAGTTCTATTGAATGCATGTCAAAAATTACATATATAGTTATATATCTGTAATTAATCTCTATAATCTGGATAATAAGAACATCTATGAAAATAAGCATATTCAGAAAATAAGTGCACATCTCTATTTATACTGTGATTTACCATATTTGAGTAATATCCTGTTAAATATAGATGACAACTGTAATTGTCATAAATTCATAATTTTTATTATAATACATTCCACTCTTTATAAGTGCCTTTAAAAAGAAGTGCATATGATTCTACCTAATTATAGTATTCCTGCTCTGTGCTTTTCCCTGATGATGATGATGCTAACTTTAACCCTGTTTTCTCCCTACAGACCAACCGTATAGACTCCTGGAACATTGAAGAAATTATAGTGTACAAGGGAGCTGACACCTTTAAACGCAAAGCCCCGAGCGAGTAAGTGGTATTTGGGTCCATCAGCTCTCCTGTTGTTGTTGTTGTTAGAGGGGGGGGGGGGGGCAATATCACACTCAGAACTTTAGGAGGGTTATGGGTTTATAATGTTGAGAAGAGAGGGCCACTAAGAGAACAACAGCAGTGTTGTAGCCATGGAAATCCATTAGTTATTCAAACTGTATAAAGGAGACAATTCCAAACACATAGTCTATGGCTCCTTTAGAGTTGTTGCTGTTTTGGGTTTAACACCATTTTTCAGCACATGATAGGATGTACATGGCTATACATATCCTATAACATAGGGAACATTACTTCATTATCAAGGAGAGTGTCATACCTCAGTCAGAGGTCAGAATATCACTTTAGGCAATGGACAGTGGACAATTGTTAATGACAAAAAGCACATTTACTTTAAATGGTTATGGTCAATCAAGGGTTAATAAACAATTTATGCAAAAAAGTGCAACAGAAATTGTTCCCATGAAATGTAATACAAGAGTAGGTGATAATAGATCATTAAAATTTTTTTTTTACATAGATTTGAATATGAAAGCACATCTTGTTTCACACACACACACACACACACACACACACACACACACACTATCATAAGACTGTGTAGTTAATTCTGAGGCTATAACATTAGCTCCTGTAAACGATTTTGTTTAGTTGACTTGCTCATAAATGTTTACACAATTGGTAAATGTGTAAACAGATATGCATCTGTCTGTTCCAATTAAATTATATATTTCCACATCTCTGTTAAGATGACTGTTTATACTAATATTTTTCTGTTAATTAATTTCTTCTTCAAATACATTATCCGATCATAATACCTTACGAGAACTACTACTACCTTGCAAATCCAGCCAGCCGAGCTAGAACTTTTTAGCTGATAAGCTAAAGTTACCTGCTCACAAAGGTGGCAGTTAGAGTGATCTCCCCTTGATACAGGGATTGGTGCCAAATCCTGTGAATACTTCAGTTACTACTTCCACTTGTGCCAAGGAGCACCCTCTCTGAAGAGAGGCTTTGCAAGCCAACCTACAAGTATTCTGGAAGTTATTCTGTTGTAAAGCAAGTTGGAGTTTTCTCTTTGATTTAATAAATTTCCAACTTTTTCTTGTTTGTTTCTTTTCATGACAAAGTTTTCTGCCTTTTGTACATTATTAACATGTCATGTTCATACACAAAGGCACCTTGCTAGTGTGCCCTCTCAGATTGGTGTAGCTTTATTTTATGAGCAGATATTGTGTGTGCTGTAGAAAATAATTTCCACTATGGTCGGATACGTACGGGTCAGTTTTCTTTACCTAGTTTTAGTCATACCATTCACTACTTAGTTATTAATATCATCGCTTTGGAGAATTTATCTGTATAGGCAATCTATGTAGCTTTTTCTGAAGGTAAGCTATATATACCGTAATGACGGTAAGTCTTGGGACACTATAAGTCTTGGGACACCATTAATTATTTTCAAAAGTAATTTTTTTATGACCTATAAAAGTTGGGACACAAATTTGAAGCAATTGTTTCATGTACTATAAGTCTTGGGACACCTAAAACAATTTTTTCTCTTCTACTGATCGATGGGCGTATTTTATTGATCGTAACCTCATGTAAAATAAACAGAACTTCGTGGTTTTTAAGGGACTCTCATTATGAATTATTACATGGAAATGTTATAAATTAATATAATTTGTTTGAAGAGTAAATAAATATACAAATTTTTCTGTTTTCTTCTTATTTCTACCAAATTAAAATATGTATAATTTAATCAGACGATGACAAGAATTGAGCATTAGTGGTATGCTATACCCATTCAACAATAACTTCTCCCTTTTGTGCTCTATTTTACTATTGCCAGTTTATGCATTATTGCATTAAAATTGTCGAAAGTCACCTGTAATTATGGGTTTCTTTTCCCCCTGAAAATGGAAATACTTAATTCATTAAAAAGTGATACAAGTTTGAGAAAAACGAAAACAGTGTTTATTTTAACTCTCGCATTTATTGTGCGCATGTTTACATCATGGCATCACCACATGTACATTGATGATTCATGTGATGAATGAAGTACATACATTGGATTCAAATCATAGGCATCGCTGCACTAAACTTAAGTAATATCTCTAAAATACGATAAGGAAGTTTAAGAAATAAGGCTTTTAAAATAAAAACTCTTTGGAAGTTTGCTTTGATGTAAGCAACCTTAAATAAGTTCCGGTTTACTCAGCTACCGTAATCGTGCTAATATTACGCAGTAGAAGCCAATCACACATCAAAGTATCGGCATTGCCGCCAGACAAAATTCAGAGTTTTGGATTGCTGTCGGAAAACAAAAGACAAATCCGCCAATTATAAACAAAGGAGATGCCAAAACAACCAGCTTGCCATAATCAAAAGTGGAATGAATAATGTGTGGAAAATTACGATTTTGTGAAGACGAAACACAAAACTAAAATGGATCAATGATACTCTTAATCAATCTATATTCAGAATTTTAACATATATTGCGATCATTCTTTCAAGAATATATGAGAGTTATTTGAATTTATGCTGGTTATGTGCTTTATATAATTAAACACTTGTGCCTTTTCATATACATTACATCACTTTGTAGGATCGCTTATACCACTGAAAAACAGTAACTGTTGAGCGCATGAATTCAAATAAATGAAACCGCAATGAACGTGTAGCTGAAATTTAATCTGGAAGAATGTGATTTGGTAAATGTGATTTGGTAAAAACGATGAATAAAGCAAAATCTGCATGGAATATTTTTGGGAATAAACAAGGACATAAGTGACGCCAAGTACGATTTGCACTGTGTAAGTACTGTACAGGTCTTCCGTTAAATGTAAGCGGCCCATGAATTATGAAGTCTTGATTTACCTTTATTTTAAATCATGTTGTAGAAATCAGAAAATATGCACATGCAAAGTAATAACATAAAACAATCATAGTAGTTTATAACAGTTTATTGACATTGTAATTGAACGAGCTGGTCACTGCTGTGTGACATATGGCGATCTTCCCAATTTTGTCTTTACATTTTTTTGTGTCTACAAGTTTTGGGACACTGAAAATGTTAAATATTTTACATGCATATAAGTCTTGGGACATGAAAAAAAGTAATTATTTTTTTGTGTCCCGAGACTTACCGTCATTACGGTAAATCGTTTATAGGATGCTTCAATACAGTTAACCTATATAGGCTGCCACATGGGTCATTCTTGCAGATAAATTGTTGCATAGTGTGTAGCTTTGTACGTCCACACTTTGAGTTCATAAAGCAGGACGTGTACTGGGCTACACCTGTATATATTGTCTGCTCTATTTTTGTCTTAAAGACTTAGAACATGGGCAAGACTAAGTGTAAACTGTGTAAGCATTGGAAACATGCAAATGACAAACATCCTACATGTGTAGCCTGCACCAATTGTCAGTCAACAAATACATGTCAGATATGCACCTCATGGACTGAAAGTCAGTGGTCTGCAGTTCTAGGGGCACAAAAGGGGAAAGCACAGAAGTGCATCTGGAGGAATGAGGATGCCATTAGTATACATGCTGACTCCACTTCGGTGAGTGGTTTGCTTTTCAATGAGTATCTCAATCCACAAGGCTCATCAACCACGAAGTGATTCAAACTATCATGGTCAGCTACAGCTCCAGCTCCCCCATGCCACCTCATCAGGACAAACCTTTCTTGGCAGAACCAATAGGCCTGTTGCCACATGGGTTTGACAGTCAATCACCTTTATTACCAGCAATTGAGTGAGATTGAGATCAAAGCAAACCACCTTAGATACTGTCTTGCACTTCTGAAGTACGGACTGGTTACGTGGATCAAATATCCCTTAACCCATCCCAACATATCAAGCTGGACTGTGTCATGCAAGCTAAAATGGCTCAGCTCCATCACAACTGGACTCTGCCATATAACTCAGATTGCAACAGGTCACCACCACAGTCAGTCACACATTGTAAGCCAAAAGATGGAAGGTCTTTGTCCAGTTTGCCTACCCCATGTCAAGCACTCTCATGGATCAGCATTACCCACATAGTGCTACAAGTCACTTGATATACCTGGTACCCAGTTTAGTGCCTCAGTACTTTTGGGATGTGGATTCACTTCCTTCTCAAGCCTTTGCCACTAAAAAGGGAACATTAACTTAGTGGGATTGTTTGGAAGTGATGGTATCCCAATCAGGACACTCTGTAAGCATGGTGAGCCCCCTCTTAGGCAGTCTTCTTCAGCTACATTGCAGATGGCACAAGAGGCGCCAGCATTGCCACCTTCACCCAGATATGACAAAGTATGCTCTCAAGCTCCATCATCCTTGTTAGATCTCACTATGAAGAGAGAAAACTCTGCCCTCCAGGCTTCAATCAAGGAATTCTTCCACTTGTTGCCACTGGAGTTCTGTCCTCCTCCTTCTTCGCCATCAACAGCCTGGTCTAAACTTCTGGCATCTGTTGATTTACTAACCAAGATGGATGAACTGGTGTTTAAATTAATTCCACAGGCGGGTTGAGTTGCCAACCTTTTGGGCTGCCTGCATAGGCAATTACAGGACCCTAGTGTTGACCGACTCTTTTTCTCATTATACCTGCCATCAAACTTTAGTAGGAAGTTCTATAGGACCCACACTCCAGTTTTTCACATGGACATCCCAGCAGTAGACTGGAACATTGCATCATTGGGGATGGCAAAACCCTACTCAGTACACCTGGACTGGAAATCTTTCAATGACATGGCACTTGGTGCGGAATGTCATGGCTGTTGGTTCTGTACTGGATTTGGTATCGATGGCTATCATCCAACAAGCTGAACACAGTTTATCATCTCCCACCCCAAATCTCACAGGATATGGATGGGAATCTGTTTCTAGAATAGCCAGCAACCCAAACAGAGCTGCACAGTACTCCCAGGCCAATGCCATAACAAGTGACAAACTTACAATTGGTGGAAAGAGACGCAGTGCTTTCCACCTCCACTTTTCTTAAAGACTACCATAAAGCCAAATTACGATTGCAACCATTATCATCTAATCTCCTCTTCAATGGCCATGTTGACGAAATATGGAAACAAGTCACCAAAGAGACCAACTTCCCTTACACACAGCCACAGTCACAAAGGAGGGATTTACAGGAAAATCAACACAAGAGAGGGAAACATCACTATCAACCCTACAATTGTAAATGACCACAGTACTCAAGATTGAAAGTGGACAGGAGGCAGAGAGAAGGTGATCATTTTTGCCTGCGCTTCTCTTCACTCAGTCCTTGTCAGGTATCCTGGTGGGGCAAAGGTTTCTATTCTTGGCTGCCGAATGGGAATGTACTTGCCATGATGATCAATGGATCCGACAAGTGGTCTCAGAGGGACTCAGCATCACATTCAATGCACCTCCTCCATTGTCCAGGGTTCTCTTAGCTTCAAATGCCCCCAATGACCCATTCAAGACAGACACTCTGCAGTGAGAAATCAACAGCCTTTTCCAGAAAAGGGTGGTAGAAATTGTTCACAGTGTAAACTCACTGGGTTTTTATTCAAGACTGTTTCTGGTCCCAAAAGCCAACTGGACTCTTCGACCAGTCATCGACCTAAGCGCCCTCAGTCGGTTCATTCGCGGCTCATGGTTCAAATTGGAAACACCAATACAAGTTTTAAATGCCGTTCAGGAGGGAGACTTCACAATCAGTGTGGACCTGAAAGCAGCAAATCTACATATCCCCATTCACAAAGCTTTCATGGTGTTCCTGCGGTTCACTTACAAGGATGCCGTTTGCCAGTTCAGGACACTCTCGTTCGGACTCAACATCAGTCCCTGGGTCTTCACACATCTGATGGACAGAGTAATGGCCCACTTCAAGACCACCTCCACTATGGCAACATCCAACTACCTGGGCAATATTCTTCAAAAAAAACAGGTGAGTTACATTTTGGAGCAAGACATAATATCCCTTGTTATTCTCCTTCTCACTGTTGGTTTCCTTGTCAACAGGGAAAACTCTGAGCTAATATCAACCCAGCATTTTATCCATTTAGGTATGGAGTTCAAAGCACAGGTAAACAGAGTATGTCTCCCTCAAGAATGGGCATCAAAAAAGTTAAATGGTGGCTTCAATACTTACACAGGACAGTCTCTCAGCTCAAGAATTTTTTTGCCTACTGGATCTGCTCAATGCAGCAGAGGACCTCATCATTCTAGGTCATCTTTTTATGAAACCATTACAAATGATTTTGTTGTTCCCTTAGGGCAACCTATAACAGTCTCCACATACATGAGGTTCCATCTAAGAAGATGGAACGACCTCAGTTGGGTCATGTCAGGTGTTCCCTTGCAGGTACAACCTCCGGAGATCACGATTTATATGGATGTGATCACAGAAGGCTGGGGTGCACATCTCCTGCCATCATTTCAGGAGGCAAGTGGAGTGTGGCCCTCTCAGGATTGTCTTTTGCATATCAACATCCTCTAGATGCAAACCAACCAGAAAGCATTTCATTGGTGGCAGGAGGAGCTATGTGGGAAGGACATCCTCATTCTGTCCGACAACTCCACTGTGGTGAATTATCTCAAAAGGCAAGGGGGAACCAAGTCCTGAGACCTTTGCATTCTTGTTTGGAATTAAGGTGCGCTCTTCAACAACAAATCCACATACAAGATCATCGTATACCAGACTGACTAAATGTATTAGCAGATTCACTGTCCCGGAAGAATCAACTAATACAAATGGAATGGTGACTTCATCCCTCGGTTTTCATTTGCATATGTGCATGCTGGGATTGACCAGTGGAAGATCTATTTGCGACAAGGTGAAATGCAAAACTCCCAACCTTTGCCTCACCAGTCCCGGATCTGAAAGTCTGGGCAGTTAATGCTCTCTCTATAGATTGGAATGGTCTGGATGCATATGCTTACCCTCCAACACCTCTGATTCTTAGAGTGATACCGAAAGCAAGAGAATCAGAGTGATGCCTCATCCTGTTTGGAAAAAAAAAGTCATGGATCAGCGACCTCGTAAATCTATCAGCAGAAATCCCTCGTAAAATATAGATATTTCCACATCTGCTCAAGCAACTATGATGACAGGCATTCCATTCCAAGCCAGAGTTGTTGAACTTGCACATCTGGATCATATTAAACAAGCCCTCAAAAAACAAACAGTTCTCTCAACAAGTGGTGGAGAGAATTGCTTGAGTGAGAAGGCCCTCCACTTTGAAAGCATACGAAGGAAAATGGAGAATTTTTGACACAATGTTGTGACTATGAACACACTGAACCTCTGAATGCATCAATACCTCAAACAGCTAACTTCCTACTTTGGCTCTTTGACATGAAACAGTTAGCTCCAATTACAATAAAAGGCTACCGCTCCATGATCTCCAACATGCTGCGACATCATGGAAGACAGAACATCAGACAAAACAAAGACCTATCCAATCTTCTGTCAAATTTTGGTTTCACATATTCAGAGTGTTGGCTCTCTGCCCAAAGTGAAATCTATCATGGGTGCTAACCTGGTT
Organism: Margaritifera margaritifera; assembly: GCA_029931535.1. Taxonomy (NCBI): domain Eukaryota; kingdom Metazoa; phylum Mollusca; class Bivalvia; order Unionida; family Margaritiferidae; genus Margaritifera; species Margaritifera margaritifera. The sequence goes on along the minus strand of JAQPZY010001110.1, from coordinate 673,685 downwards.
GAACAAGACACTGTTTGAACTGCTCTCAAGGGCTTCATTTGTTCACCTCTCATGTAAGATCTGCTTCCTACTCGCACTAGCGACAGCAGGCAGAATCAGTGAAATACATGCTTTATCAGTTGACCTGAACTACTTGCAGTTCCGACAGGTTGGGTCAGTGTCACTTATGACAGCCCCTGCTTTCATTGCCAGGAACAGGTTCATGCTCATGGGAAATCAGGCTTTTGTGGTGAAACCCCTGTCTACTCTGAACAATTCATCTCAAGGTCATCTACAGGACCCAGTGAGAGCTCTGAAGTGGTATCTGAAAAGAACCAAGCCAGTGCAACAAGGTAGATTCTGCCTCTTCTTACCTCTGAGAGAGGAAATGAACGACATATAAGTGCAGGCACTGTTGTCCTTGATAAAAGGGGTTATCTGCTACGCATTTTGGGAATTAACCCAAGATCAAGTGAACTTGCTATGCATCTTGGATCATGAAGTTAGGACAGTTGCTACAAGTATTGCATTCAAGTGAAACTGTTACCTACCTGACATTATACAAGCCATGGAATGGAGGTTAGAGTCAACTTTCTCAAGCTTTTACCTCAGAGATTTTTCATCCCAAAAGGCTCAAATAGACCCGGTGGGGGCTATCGCCATGGCACAACAGGTTACCTTCCCAGGTCATTCAGCAGCTTCCTAAAGACATAAGTTTATGACTTCCGCTGGATTTGCAGGTGGGAAATTATTTTCCTTTCAGAAGCCACGCTCCAGCAAGTTGAGTCAACTCTCCAGCCAGGTTATCTCTCGAGAAGCTTCCTTACATACCTTAAGTGACCGGAGATGGTCTCTCCGGGGTAAGAGGATGTAACTTCCACCACCTCTTATCTATTCTCCCAAGGTATTATGATTGGGTAATATTTTTGAAGCAGAAACCAATTTTTTCTAGTAAAATCTGTTTCTTTGATAATACTTACCCAAACATAATACACATATACCCTCCAAACCTCCCCGCAGTTACATCTACATAAAGAGCATGCACTCCACTCCAGTTGTAACTGAAGTATTCATGGGATTTGGTGCCAATTCATCAAGGGGAGATCACTCTAACTGCCACCTTTGTGGGCAGGTAACTTTTAGCTTATTAGCTGAAAAGGTTTAACTGGCAGGGCTGGAATTGTGAGGTAATAGTAGTTCTCCTAAGGTATTATGATCAGGTAAGTATTATCGAAAAAACATATTTTACTCGAAAAAATGGTTTCTTAAAGTATGGATTATTTTCACATAAAAAGTGTCGTCGTGAAGAAAAAACCTAAGTTGATGAGAATTGGTTATAGCATACATTATAAAAAAGGATGATTTATTGATCTTTATGAGAAAAAAAAATTCTTAAAAGTTACATTATTTACTTATGAACCTTTGATGAGTAACATTTGATTTTCAAGAAACACTATTTCAACTTTGTAAGTCACTGCAGTTTCTTTGTGATTGTAAATCCTACAACAGCATCATATACACATGTGAAGATGTATGTCCAGTTACATTATCAATATTTTCATCATGTAGATATATGTAGCAGTACAAAACAATATTATGACCATCCTAAGGCTGTTTTACCTAAATTATCAGATATATTCACCAAAGATATGTCTTAAAAATTCAATTTATAATAAGAGGTAAAAGATGTACAGCAGTCAAACAATCGCAAGTTGAGTTTTGAGCATGATGCACACTGCCAGTGGTTTACATATAAATAGCCATCAGCAGATCCGGGGAAAGGCTGACTTTTGAACCATTTCAATTAAACGGCATCGTTTCTGTTATTGTATACCATATACACATTTATCAATTTTTATCAACTTTGCAGCCTTAGTTAATTCAAGAAAACTCCAAGCTGATGAAGGAATTTGTCTCTCAGAAAGAAACATTGTTTAGAATATTTGGACAGAACCTTCATAGTTAAGATACATTTTGTGTTGAATAGATTTTAAAAAAGAATTTAATTTGGCATCAACTTTGTCATTTTCGGAACAAAATTCAGCTTGAAGTTGTTTATATAGAGGACATAAAATAAAAAGGTAAAATTCATCCTCAGTGCTTTTTTATGTACAATTAAAAGAAAAATATTATTCCCTTTCAGTATTAGTTTATGTACCCAATTCAGCCAGCTTATGGACACTGAGTGCCACCATATGACAAAGTCACATTCTCTATATTTCTTCATAGGTTTTTAAATAGTCCCATGTCAAATCTTTTTTTTTGTTTCTGCTTCAGCTTCAAGTTCCCCTTTTCATTCTTCCAAAAAGAAGAGAAATTTGGGTAAGTGATTGAACTGTTCACCACCAATATATCCACATGTGAAAATGAACCATAAAGAAAGGCACATTGTAACTGTTGTGTATGTATGGCATTGTCAAAATGAGTCATAAGGAAAGGCACATTGTAACTGTTGTGTAGGTATGGCATTGTCCAAATGAGTCATAAGGAAAAGCAAGCTGTAGCCATTATATAGGTGTAGCATTCTCAAAATGAGTCATAAGGAAAGGCAAGCTGTAGCCATTATATAGGTGTGGCATTCTCAAAATGAGTCATAAGGAAAGGCAAGCTGTAGCCATTATATAGGTGTAGCATTCTCAAAATGAGTCATAAGGAAAGGCAAGCTGTAGCCATTATATAGGTGTAGCATTCTCAAAATGAGTCATAAGGAAAGGCAAGCTGTAGCCATTATATAGGTGTGGCATTCTCAAAATGAGTCATAAGGAAAAGCAAGCTGTAGCCATTATATAGGTGTAGCATTCTCAAAATGAGTCATAAGGAAAGGCAAGCTGTAGCCATTATATAGGTGTGGCATTCTCAAAATGAGTCATAAGGAAAGGCAAGCTGTAGCCATTATATAGGTGTAGCATTCTCAAAATGAGTCATAAGGAAAGGCAAGCTGTAGCCATTATATAGGTGTAGCATTCTCAAAATGAGTCATAAGGAAAGGCAAGCTGTAGCCATTATATAGGTGTGGCATTCTCAAAATGAGTCATAAGGAAAAGCAAGCTGTAGCCATTATATAGGTGTAGCATTCTCAAAATGAGTCATAAGGAAAGGCAAGCTGTAGCCATTATATAGGTGTGGCATTCTCAAAATGAGTCATAAGGAAAAGCAAGCTGTAGCCATTATATAGGTGTAGCATTCTCAAAATGAGTCATAAGGAAAGGCAAGCTGTAGCCATTATAGAGGTGTGGCATTCTCAAGATGAGTCATAAGAAAAGACAGATTGTTACTGTTGTGTAGGTTTGACATTCACAAAATGAGTAGTAAGGAAAGGCAATTGTAGCCATTATATAGGTGTGGCATTCTGAAAATGAGTAATGAGGAAAGACAGATTGTTACTGGCAAGCTGTAGCCATTATATAGGTGTGGCATTCTCAAAATGAGTGATAAGGAAAGACAGATAGTTACTGTTGTGTATTTTTGACATTCACAAAATGAGTAATGAAGAAAGGCAAATTGCAACTGTTATGTAGGTGTGTCACTCTCAAAATGAACCATAAGGAAAGGTAAATTGCAACTGTTAGGTAGATATGACATTCTCAAAATGAGTGATAAGGAAAATCAGATTGTAACTGTTAGTTAGGTGAGACATTCACAAAATGAGTGATGAGGAAAGGCAAATTGTGACTATTAGGTAATTGTGACATTTTCAAAACGAGTGATGAGGAACAGAAAATTGTGACTGTTACATAGGTGTGACATTCTCAAAATGAGTGATGAGGAAAGGCAAATTGTAACTGTTAGGTAGGTATGGCATTCTCAAAATGAGGGGCAAGGATAGGCAAATTGTAACAGTTAGGTAGGTGAGACGTTCTCAAAATGTGTGATGAGGAAAGGCAAATTGTAACAGTTAGGTAGGTGAGACGTTCTCAAAATGTGTGATGAGGAAAGGCAAATTGTAACAGTTAGGTAGGTGAGACGTTCTCAAAATGTGTGATGAGGAAAGGCAAATTGTAACAGTTAGGTAGGTGAGACGTTCTCAAAATGTGTGATGAGGATAGGCAAATTGTAACAGTTAGGTAGGTGAGACGTTCTCAAAATGTGTGATGAGGAAAGGCAAATTGTAACTGTAGTAGGTGTGGCTTTCTCAAAATGTGTGATGAGGAAAGGCAAATTGTAACTGTTGTGTAGGTATGGCATTCTCAAAATGATTGTTGAGGAAAGGCAAATTGTAATTGTGTTGGTTTGGCATTCTCAGAATGAGTGGCAATGATAGGCAAATTAAAACTGTGATATAGGTGTAGCTTTCTCTGAATGAGTCATAAAGAAAGGCCAATTGTAACAATGTAACTGTTGACTAAATAAGAAAGGCAAATTGTAACTGTTGTGTAGGTGTGGCATTCTCAAAATGAATGGCAAGGATAGGCAAATTGTAACTTGTGTAGGTGTGGCATTCAGAATGATTCATGAGGAAAAGCAAATTGTAACTGTTGTGTAGGTGTGGCATTCAGAATGAGTCATGAGGAAAGGCAAATTGTAACTGTCGTGTAAGTGTGGCAGTCTCAAAATGAATTGCAAGGATAGGCAAATTGTAACTTGTGTAGGTGTGGTATTCAGAATGAGCCATGAGGAAAAGCAAATTGTAACTGTTGACTAAGTAGGAAAGGCAAAATTGTAACTGTTGTGTAAGTGTGGCATTTATAAAATGATTGATAAGGAAAGGCATTGTGTAACTGTTGTGTAGGATTGGCATTATCAGTGATAAGGAAAGGCTAATTGTAACTGTTATGTAGGTGTGGAATTCACAGTGATAAGGAAAGGCAAATTGTAACTGTTATATAGAAATAGCAGGTTTGATTTTCTTAGAGGAAGATTTAGTATCATTTTTGGTATAAATACTATAAATTAATATTCAGTATCATTTTTGGTATAAATACTATAAAGTAATATTCAGTATCATTTTAGTATAATTACTATAAAGTAATATTCAGTATCATTTTAGTATAATTACTATAAAGTAATATTCAGTATCATTTTTGTTATAAATACTATAAAGTAATATTCAGTATCATTTTAGTATAAATACTATAAAGTAATATTCAGTATCATTTTAGTATCATAAATACTATAAAGTAATAATGACTTTACTTCATAAATACACATGTACAAGTATGTTCTTTAAACTTTTCTGTAAGCTACATACAAAGATTTTAAAAAAAACTAGATCAAGATAAACTTTAAAATGCTGTTTTGTGTCAAGTAGTGCAAGATGCTTGCAATATTGGTCTGGATAAGCTGTGAAACCTTTGTGTAATTTTACTGACGTCTTGGTGATATTTATTTTTTTATTATTTTTTGTGTCAAATTACATTGGTATATAGTGAGATATAGATTCAAGTGGCAATAGTGACAGTGGCGTCAGCATCATTGCCATCAGCAGTAGTAGCAGTGGCATCATCACCATTGCAACTAATGCTTGCAACGATGTTAAAAGTTAGTGTTAAGGTTTTGGGTGACAATGATTTCCAAAGTCATCTTCAAAGAGAATAATACAGCATAACACTATTTTCTGGCAATTAGAGCTTGACTGTGAGTGATGTCATGTTTCAGGAGCAAAGACCCCCTGGGCAGGACAGTGTGGTGCAGTTCAGAGGCAGAACTCTACAAGTGGATGGCTGCCATGATTATGGCTCAGGTGGGGTATCCACATGTATATCAGCTAAATAAGTAGCATATTCTAATCAACTTTTATACACCTGCCATAAGGTAGAGCATATAATGCCCTAATGTTCTCCGCCATCTACCATTCTCTAACTTTGTAAGCTTCTTGCATTTTGAGCAGGGAAGAAACCTATCAATTTTCAGTTCAAAAGGTCCAAGATCAAGGTCACATGTACTGAAAGAAGGAAACCTGTTTCCACACAGTGACTTTACTTATATATTATATACCTTGGACAAACTTAGTAAATGGCTTGCATAGGAGAGTAGTAAGATACTTATTGATTATTGGGTCAAAAGTCAAAGGTCAAGGTCACAGTGAAAATTGTTTATGCTTGATATATTGAGTTCTTTATCACCTACTCAGACCTAACTTTTCTGGATGCCTTGCATTTGAGACAAAAATAATTTGGGGATTAAAGTTCAAGGCCACAGGGACTGTAAGAAGGAAAAACAATTTCCACAAAACTACTCAAGTTCAGTAATATGTGGATGAACTAAACTTTGTAGAATGCTAGCATTTGAGACAAGGAAGATACCTATTGATTGGAAGGTGTTAAAGGGTCAGAGGTCAAGCTCAGAGGGACTCCAGAAAGGAAAATGGTTACTACAGAAAAAAACTCCAGTCCTATGCCACAGACTACAACCAAAATTTGTGGATTGCTTTCATTTGTGATAAGAAAGGCACAAATCAGTTTTGGAGTCAATAGGTCAAAGGTCAAGGTCACAAAGACTGAAAAAAGGAAAATGGTTTTTATGTAAAATAACAAGTTTTGTCTATTTTATCTTGAACAAATTTTGTGGATGGATTGTATTTAAGTCAGGGAAGAAAACTATAAATTTTTAATTCAAAAGGTTACGTATCCAACAATGTAAGGGTTTTACATTTTAAAAAATGTAATAATACTATTTACCACATTGCAGGGTATAATATATTGTTTACAATACTCATATTTGTTGCAAGATACTATTGATTAAGTTGGTGCTCTACAGTTTCATATTTTGCATAGTGTTCAATTTTTAAAGAAAAAGAATTACCCAGGTTTTCCTCACTGGTTATCCTGGCTATTTAAAAAAGACCTTGTATATCTTAGATATTATTAAAAGAACTTTTAATTCCCTTTATTTTGGCGTATGATTGATGGGTGCAATCTGGGTTATAGAGTATACAGCTTGGCCTTACTTCAGATGTGCACCTATCAAAAAACTGCTAGCTCCACTTGGTCATTTTTCAATTCCTGGACTTCAAAGGTAAATTGTAAAAAAAGAGCTGATAACTTTTTTTACTTTTTTTTTTATTTTGTAATTCATTTATTGTATCTTCAGTAGCTGGTATTGCCTACTCTGGCAAAATTTGTTTCCCTATTTTAATAACTGCTAAAAATAGTGTACTTTGGACTAATTCAGGCTGATTTTTCGAGTACATGGGAGAAGCCATTTTTGTCAGCTGTATGCTTAGATCATGTACAGTTTCCATAAGTACAGTATGTAAAGAAATTTCAGCCACACTACATGAAAATAGCATAGAGGTAGGCCAACATTCTCTTCATTGTGCATATTGCAAATTCCAACAACTTCACCTTACAACTGTCACTCTCTCAGAAGTACATACTATCTGTAGAGTGCCTCCTAATCAAAATATTTGTACTACACACAAACAGTAGTAAATGATTTTGTATTTTCAAAGCTTCTAGAAAGTTTTGTTTCAATGCTGCTAGTACTAGGAGTTTACACATAACAGTAACATTTACACAGCTAGATTATAGTAAGAAAATAACCCCCAAAAAACATTGTAATAAATTGAAGAACAGCAATATGAGCTCTATTCAACAAGTAAACTTCTTTTTAAATATAAACATTTTTAAATAAATCTAATGCAATGTTGTTTTTTTTGCATTTTAGTATCCAGATGGGTGGTCCTGATTCTAGAGGTGTTAAGTATAAATGGTGAGTTTGAAGGAATAGAGTTATAACAGTAGTATAATATAAAATGATTACAAGGAACTGACAAATTTGAATTGAAACTTAGTCATCATTCCTTTAATATGTAATTAGTCCAAAATAATGACACATTGTTTTCAAGTTTGAACTAGAAACGAGTTCATGTAGTATGGAGACTTGAACACAATGCCTGAAAACTGACCTAGATCTGTTCATGTATGGAGGCTTCAACACAATGTCTGAAAACTGACCTAAATGTGTTCATGTAGTATGGAGGCTTCAACAAAATGTCTGAAAACTGACCTAAATGTGTTCATGTAGTGTGGAGGCTTCAATACAATGTCTGAAAACTGACCTAAATGTGTTCATGTAGTATGGAGGCTTCAGTACAGTGCCTGAAAACTGATCTAAATGTAGCATGGAGGCTTCAACACATTGTCTGAAAACTGATCTAAATGTGGAACTTAATTGGATGGACAATTATGGTGGGGGCTAAAATAAATATTGTTTGCTATAGACATCATCATAAGATTCCATAAAACATATGATACTGTAATAGCTCAAATATTAAACTGAAGAGATTTAGAATTATTTTTGAGAAGCCACTTGTCTTGTTTTTTGTTGCAGTATGTTATGGTGATGTCATTGAGGGCTGTACAGATTTCCACATGCTGACAGGACTTTATTGTCTTAAGGGAAGACTGCACAGATTTCCTCATGCCAAAATTAGTTTCTTGTCCCAAGCCAAGAGAAGATTACACAGATTTCCCCATGCTGACATGAATTTCTTTTCTCAAGCCAAGGGAACAATTTTCATTGCCTCAGTACAAGTCTTGACCAGATTCATAAATCTATGCAGCATAATGGCAACAATATCATCGTCATATCCAATGAGATTGGAGGCCTTTGTGTTACAAAAAATGAAAGCATTGATGCAATAGATAGAGTTATGGCATGTCTATACTAATTATTTTACTTCAACATCTTAATTGATGACAAATTTTGTGTTCACCATTTACTATTGTGAGTTGATAAATGTTAAATGTTTTGAACAAAAAAGGGACCATGCATTTAAAATGTATTTTCTTTAATGGGAGTTAGTTCATAAGGTTATTGTGAACTTTGAGTTCACAGCAGTGAGCCAGCTAGAATTTGTTTTACAGAGGAGGTGAATAAGAGTGGTAGCTCTTTAAACAGGGCACTTCTTTGAACTGTATGAGGAACTTTTTGAAACTAAGGGGCCTTTTTTGCATCCAAAGGACTTGCTAATGATGAAATCTAGGATGTCATCCTTTTTTGGAAGTAAAAAGAGACCAATGCCTATTTATATATTTATCCAACATTAAATAAGCATAATAAAATGTATGAATTAATAAATAATTGAATAGTTTAAAGGTGGGTCTAGAAGGCAGAGGCGAGGAGGGAAGGGTTTTGAGGGCAGTTGGGAGGGCATTAGGGGCAGAAGCGGGAAGTAACCCTTTATTTCTCTCTAGCCGGAGCACTCACAGAATGTTAAATCTTATATGCCATGACTCTACTTTAGAAAAAAATAATAGAAAAATGCTTAACTATAGCATATATATCTTGTGTAATTTCATTTGTTACCAAGCTTTTGTTTGCCATCTATTGAACTTAAGTTGTATTGTGCTTCTTGTCATCGTCAAGTTGGATAGATTCACTAAGAAATGCATTTTTATACAGAATTTGAAAGCGCATGGCATGCATGATGCAACCAACAAGCCTACTGCAACCTGACCCTAGCAGTTGCTCTTGTAAAATACATTTACTCAGGTGCAAAAATAATGCATTTCTTGTTTTAGTGCTTTCTAAACTGTGTAGTCTTGTGCAATATTCATGTCACATTTCAGCTTCCAGTAGTCATGCTCTTGTCAGTGTTGCATTCATACCAGGGCACATTAATACAAAGCCAGTTTGATTGGTTTTCAGATCCTGGTAGTCATGTTCTGTAGTCAGTGTTGTATTCATTCCAGGGCACATCAATACAAAGCCAATTTAATTGGTTTATCCATAATTTTATGGTGTAACTGAATGCCAGTTATTTGAGCAAAATGTTATTTGTAAAAACAGAATGAAGAAATGAGCTTTAGACTGAGTATATAGACTGGTTGATGGAGGTTGGAAGCCCAATCTTGTTGAAATCAATATAGTGGATATGTAATATGTACCAATAAAAGTTCATGTTCCAGTACCCATTGGAATTACCTATCCACTAATTTTGTAGCCTACCAGATTAGGCATTGAATTTCATGTTTGGTAGAGTGATTGCTAGCAACTATTTTTTCCAAATTATGTTTTTCGCTTTCAGAAATATGAAAGCTGTAATTTGATTGTTGGAACAAAAGATCAGCAGAACATAACCACATGTCAGTGTTCATCAGATCCACTTTTTATAAGTGTCAGCATAACATGACCTTATATCAGTATCCATCAGATCCACTTCTTATAAGTGTCAACAGATCATGACCTATTATCAGTGTCCATCAGATCCACTTCTTATAAATGTCAACAGAACATGACCAAATATAAGTGTCCATCAGATCCACTTCTTATAAGTGTCAACAGAACATGACCAAATATCAGTGTCCATCAGATCCACTTCTTATAAGTGTCAACAGAACATGACCTATTATCAGTGTCCATCAGATCCACTTCTTGAAAATGTCAACAGAACATGACCAAATATCAGTGTCCATCAGATCCACTTCTTATAAGTGTCAACAGAACATGACCTCATATCAGTGTCTATCAGATCCACTTTTTATTTGTCAACAGAACATGACCAAATATCATTATCCATCAGATCCACTTCTTATGAGTGTCAACAGAACATGACCAAATATCAGTGTCCATTAGATCCACTTCTTATAAGTGTCAACAGAACATGACCAAATATCAGTGTCCATCAGATCCACTTTTTATTTGTCAACAGAACATGACCTCCTATCAGTGTCCATCAGATCCACTTCTTATAAGTAGATCTTGATTTTAAACAGATTGTAGGCAGGCCAAAAAAGATGTTAATTAACTGTTACAGTAAACAAAAAATAAATGTCAATTTAATTTGGGAAACAGGCCCCGATTGAACTAAAATCTGGAAAATTTCACCTCAAATTGAAATTGTACATTATCTTGCTAATGGTGCTTCAGACGATACAAATATTTGTGTCAGAGGTAGAGATAGTAGAAAGAATGCAAAATCACTTTATAGTTTTAAAATTGAACACATAGAAACAATTTTATTCTTGGCAAAAGAGTTGCGATCCTCAAATTTGAGGAAATCCTCAGATTTCCATAGAGATAGGCAAGATTCAACATTTCATGACTGTATTTTAATATCTGATTCATGCTTAATGTTTTGTGAAAAGTCATTTTTGCCAAGCAAGCAATAAGAAAGATCTTCAAAACTCTCAATTTCAGGAAGAGCTTTAAGATGTTTAATGCAACAGGGGCCAGGTTCTTCATTATAGAGTGACTTTTTTAGGTGCTAATTCATTTTATAATAAGGAAAGCACTGATATTGAATTTATACAAATAATGTATACTAGACCTCTCCCTCGATAACTCGCGCACAACGGGGTCCAAAAACATAGACCGCACTATAAGCGAGGGTGCGAGTTACCAAGGGACCTCAACAAAATGAAGAAGGGGATGCCATCCCCGCTGGACATCGAGAAAACCGCAGGAGAGGAGTGACTGGGTTGTTTAATGGCTGAATACTCACTTAATAATTACATTGGGAATAATTGTCAATAAAGAGCTTTTTTCTAATATAGTTGTATGCTTTTCTGCATAAAGTACCTTTATTTTTAAGATACCGAACCTCTTAAAGATCATTAACAACATTAGTCCAAGCGGTTTCAACAACACGTGTACGCGAATACATCGTGTATTATGTCACTGCTTTTTGTTGTTGTTGATTCACAACTAAACAAGATTCCTTTTTTCAAAAACTAGGGACATTTATTTCGTGAAATAACCGTCAACGTCGAAACTCGATTTATTGTTCTATTAATAAAATATGGATGCCATGATTTCATATCAAGTAACAGTCAAACTTTATCTCATCCTTGAGGAAATCCCAGAGTAGCAATTTAGAAATTTTAAGTTCAATACAAACTCTTGAACTCGCTTCTCCATAATGAACCGTATCTGTAAAATAAAGCTTTTTATATTCTAAGTACTCATTTGGCTTGGTTTCCTGACTATCTTTGATCACATTTGTGAATGAGTAGACTAATTTATGGTAGTTCTATTATATTACTTACACAATAATATTTATAACAGTGTTCGATTGATCAATTGAAATGAGTTGACCTGACACACAGACATAAACGCTAGCTCTTACGCAGGCAGGATTTGCATGCCTTTTAACTTTTCTGTTATTCCACTCCCTTTCTTTAATTTGATACAAAAGACGTAATTAACATGATAATACAAAGCAGGCGTGCTATCAATTGAGTGTAACAACATAACAAATACTTCCACAAGTCAGAGATAAAAACGGTCAGCACTTAATTAGGTTCTCGTGCCGATAGCTGGGTCAGTTAAATTATATTTTTTGTGTTTGAATACAAGAGGGCATATTGCATTTGTGATGATTACACTGAAACCAAATTAAAGATAGAACTAAAACACAAATTTCACTTGACAAAACTTATTTAATTGGTATTTATTTTTAAAGTGTTGCCACCAGTAGGTATTAGTGACATTTTCATTGATCGAAATTTCGTCTAATATTTTTATTTATAGTGTAATGAGAATGTTGTTGGGAAAGAAAATTGAACAAAATATATGACTTCTTATTGAAAGTTTAAAATTTCATGATGTTGATTCAAATTTCCGAGCACTAACCACTGTTTTTGATGACAAAACGAGTGATATATCAAGGTTTCATTTACTAATTTTGATCAAGATTTTTTCACCTTCAACAAATAGGGACCATTTTATGTTGTTGTTGTGTTTTCTAGTTTTAAAAATGGGATCCACGCCTGACCCCACGTTATAAGCGGGTTCGCAAGTTATCCAGGCCCGAGTTATCGAGGGAGCGGTGTACTTGTACACATCTTGACATTATTCCTAAATATAAAATATAGGAAATGGGTGTTTACTGAATGGAAGAATGTAAACATTGTTGAAGAACAGATTTACATACATTGATATTATCGGTTTATGCTTGAACAGAAAGAAAACTGTAGTGATGACCAGATGTGTGTTGCATTTTTACTTTCATAATTGATACAATTATAAAAACTGTGTTTAATTTTAAGTATTTTATCGAACGAAAACCACTATTAGATATTAATATGAATTACACTTGAAAGCTTTTCTGCTATATAGCATTGAGTTCCAAAATAATAATTAGTCACTCCAATTATGTGCTCTAGTCATACATTCCATAGAATTCAATTCCTAATTAAAGAGAAATTTTTGCAATTTGTTATACTTCAGTTCATTACTTTACATTAAATGAGGACTCAATAAACTCATTGCTTCTTTAATCAACGTGTGTGTGTGTGTGTGTGTGTGTGTGTGTGTGTGTGTGTGTGTGTGTCTGTAAACAAGCATTGCAAGTAGTATCTTTTTTTGAAGGAGATTCATTCTGTTCGAGTGTCAACTGTTGTACAGGTATTTCTTGTTTAATAAATATCAGTCGTGCTGTCATTACAAAACTTTTTTTTACTTATATCTCATGTTTATGTATGACACTCTGTGATGTATATAGAATATAATAGTTTGTGCCTTGTTTGGCAAATATTTGTACATGTATAATTGAAGTTATAAATATAGATTAAGTTTGAAATATCTTGAAGGTTTTTTTTGTTCGACTGGATGTTATGCTGTACCGTATATACTCACTTGTAAGTCAATGGTTTTTTTACTGAAAATTTGATTCATGCAGAATAGGCGTCATCTTATAAGTGCGACATACAACAAAATTTGATAAATCTAGGCGTAATGTTGGAAACTCGAGATCTTTGCAGCACATAGAAATACTGTCAGTTCAAATATTTTTACGTTTTCATGCCACTATTCACGTTCAGAAATGCATTTATGGTATGCACTGTGTTTATCCATTTCATGACGGTATTCATTAAACAGTAATGCATCTACAGTTATTTGGATTTTAAAAATGTGAAATTATTACCATTAAATTAAATACTACCCACCACTAAGTGAAGTGTCTGTCAGTGTTGTTTACCATGGGTGTTTACTAGCAAGTATATTGCTTCCATTTTCATGCAAGTCCAAACAACCTGTTTTTGTTTTATATTTATGTTTGGCTGTATAAACACTGGTTGATGCAATACAAGTTTTGATTTAATTTGTATTTTCCTTTTCCATAAGTCAGATTTAATTCCCAAGTGATATTTAGCAAATTATCTGCCAGTGCACGTGGGCCAATAAGCCTTTGGCTTGCAAAGGCAGCACTCACTTTGTTTTCAAATTGACAATTCTTTAGATTGAGTCACGATTTTAATACTTGTTCAGTTGCAAGTCAAGTTCTACAATTTCCTGTACATGCTTGACCTTAATCCCTTAGCTTGTAAAGGCACCACCCTCTTTGTTTTCCCACATGACAACCCTTTGATCAATCCACGAGTTTGATACTTGTTCAGTGCCTAGTAACGGAGGCTGGTTATTTGAACTCCTTGTGATCTTGCCACACAATTGACACATGTTCACTTGCATCCTTTAATAGATTTTACAAACTTTATGATCAAAGTGTTACTTACAGAGCCCAAGTTTAGTCTCTACATAAGCACCCTCATATGATAGTAAAGCCAAGGAATCGGAGTCACACGATATTTACAATGACTAGATGATGATGATTTAGATAGTGACTTTTATAGGATACTGTGGATCACAAAAATGTGGACTTAACTTTCATTGTTTATTTGTAAGACGTGTGGAATTAACATGTTATGGGATATTGTGAATTGGATCATTCTGAACTACTATTTTTACACCAGGATGTGACCTATAATTGAATTCATGGATTTATCATATAAATGGATTCAAAATGTCAAGCATTATGGATTTCAATGGATGTTATTACACAAAGATGGACAAATTGTAAGTTGTCAGTTTATTTGTGACGTATTCTACTCAATAATATAATTGTATTTGTCTGGTTTTGTCTTTATTTTTCCTATCTATCTATCTATCTCCAGTTTGCCTTGGTTATTTTTCCAAAGTGCAACTCTGACTCACTGACGACAAGTCACTCCTTAAAACGGATCTGACTTGCAGAATACACCCCAACTTATAGGAGGGTCAAAGAGAAATTGGCTTTTTGCAGCCCTAAAAAGGATGACTTATAGTCAAGTCGACTTATAATCAAGTATATACTGTATATATGGTTCTTTGTTGAAAATGAGATTAGGGTCAAGACATGGACACTTTGTGTGAGTGTGGAGATAGATGTGATCATTTGCCTAGCAAATTGAGTGAGTTCTCATGCACCTCAAGCCCTTACATTTAACCTTGTTCCATCCTTTTGTTCTGATGAACGCATGGCCATGTGGGTTAAGGCATTGTTTTATGATAGAAAGGTGATAGAGCTATTACTCTTGGCACAGGTTCAATTCCTCAATTCCTGCATATATATATATATATATATATATATATATATATATATATATATATATATATATATATATATATATATATATATATATATATATATATATATATATATATATACACATATGGACACCAATATAATCAAACATTGTCATAATTCATTCCAAGCAGGAATCAAACCCACACCATCATATATCATATATAGAATGGCACCAAATTAATTGAACAAGTTACAGAGTCATAATTCATTCTAATCAGGAATCAAACCCATTCCACGAGTAATGGCCTTAGGGTCATGTGCCAGTGCCCTTACGCACTCAGTCATGTGATCACCTCCAGAAACGGATGGAACAACGATGAAGGTAAGGACTCAAAGTACATGGGAACTCACTTGCTAGGCAAGCAGAATTTATCACACAGCTATAGAACCTATGGGATGGCCTGTTGTCCATCGTCTGTCTTCCGTTTTCCATTAGTACATATTTGTTATTGCTACTCATCCTAAACTACTTGGACGATTGCCATGGAACTTTAAACACACCTTCATCTCATGGTCTAGTTGGCCCGAAAAGACTTCTTATGATGTCTCGTTAGCCCTAAATGAAAATGGTGCTGCTCAGACATCCAATAAGGCTGCTACAGCAGCCATCTTCTTGCAAATCTTGTATCACTACTCCTGAATGGATGGTCATATCAACATGGTATTTTCACTAAAAGACTTCTTGTGCTGTCAAGTTGGTCCTAAATGAAATGGTTCCAATTGGACATCTGCTATGGCTGCCACAGTGGCCATCTTGAAAATCTTGTTATTGCTACTCCTCCTGAACAGAAAGTCATATAAGAATAGAAGACTTCTTGTGGTGTCTAGTTGGTCATAAATACAAATTGTGCCAGTCTGATATTCAATATGTCCACCACAGCGGCCTTCTTCAAAATCATATAACTAACCATCCTAGATAGAAAGTCATATCGACATTGGGCTTTCACCAGAAGACTTCTTATGATGTCTAGTTGGTACTAAATGAAAATGGTGCCAATCTGACATCCAGTATGGCCACTATGGCAGCCATTTTGAAAATCTTGTTATTGCTACTTCTAAATGGTAAGTCATATCGACACGGGTTTTTCGCAAGAAGACTAATTATGATATCTAGTTGGTCCTGAATGAAAATGGTACCAATCTGACCTCAAATATGGCCATAATGGCAGCCATCTTGAAAATCTTCTTGTTGCTGCTCGTAAGTAGAAAGTCATATCAACATGTGGTTTCACCAAAAGACTTCAGTTGGTCCCGAATGAAAATGATGGAGATCTCACATCCAATAGGGCCACCATGGTGGCCATCTTTAATTTTTTGTATCACAACTCCTCCAGAATTGAATATCATACTGACAAATAGTTTTCACCTGAAGACATCTTATGATATGTTGTTGGTCCTAAATGAAAATGGTGCCTAGCAGACATCCAGTAAGGCTGCAATAATGAACATATTGAAAATCTTCTCACTAATTCTCCTGAATGGATGGTCATATTGGCATTAGGTTTTCACCAAAATTCTTGTAATGGTGTCTAGTTTGTTTTAAATAAAAATGGTACTGATCTTACATTCAACATGTCTGCTACAGCGGCTAATTTGAAAATCTTGTCGCTCAAGAATGTCAGAGATCATTTCAGCACTTGGTAGTTAAAAAGAAGAAATGGTCTTATCTTGAATTCATGGAAATTCTTTTCGGAAAGTAGGGTGTCAGTCCTTTCGAGGGACTCTTGTACTAGCAAGGGTATTTGCTTTTTGAGATTATTTGTATTGCTGTGGAAACTTTAATGTTAATAGACACTTTCTATTAATGCAAAATTAAGCTTCAAGACAGATTTTATTTATTTGAAATAAGATGAGGTTTGATGTTAAAGCATGTTTGAGTGATCAAGTCAGATTTTGTTTATGTGAAATAAGATGAGTTTTTATGTTAAGGCATGTTAGAGTGATCAAGTCAGATTTTGTTTATGTGAAATAAGATGAGGTTTGATGTTAAGACATTTGAGCGATCAAGTCAGATTTTGTTTATTTGAAATAAGATGAGTTTTGATGTTAAAGCACATGTGAGTGATTTAATTTTATGTAATATCCTTTTGATGCTAGGACACACTGTAAAAGTATCAAGACAGCTTAATTAATGTAAGATTTATTTAATTTTTATTAGGACATGCTTTGACAGTGTTCAAACTGATTTCATTGCACATAATGTATCAGCCAGAGCAGTTAATTTCATGTTTGAGCTGGAATGGTTTTTATCCATTTGCATTATTGAACACAGAACTTTGAGAGCAGTCTGAAGTGCAAAATCTAGTCTTTATTAATTATTATTTATTCCTAATTAGTATTTTGTGACTGCAGTAGTATATTAGATACAAATTTGTTTTGAAAATTTCTCAGTATTTATACTTTCTTGCTTGTATTTTGTGTGGATTGTTATTATCTTAATTTAAGTGGTTTAGTCTGTTTACCATTGTATGATTAATCATGGTATTGATGACTATGGCAAACAAATACGTTTTAGACTTATTTCAGAAGGCCAAGTGGAAATATTTAGAAGAATTATATTTATCATAATTTTTTATACTAGCGTAACATACCCGGTATGTGAATTTTTTTCATACATAAAAAGCACAAATACATATTTGTATCATTTTTGTTTTTTGTCTATTCAAACCGCCATGTATGGCCTATCATGTGCTAAAAATGGCGTTAAACCCCAAAAATTACAATCACTTGTCTATTTAAAGCTGTGTATTTATATACAGTGCTCCCCCTTTTATAAGGCCACCCCTTCTGCAGCAGGAAATAGGTCTCACAGATTTGAGTAACAATTACATAAAATTATAAAATTAGAAATGCATTACATTTATATATATTTAATATTTTCATTTAAAAATCACATGCATGTTATTAAATCAATGTGATGAAATCTATATTAGTATTAAAATAATTATGAATAATCATTATTGACAGTGCAAACCATTCAAAAACCTTGGCAATAAAATCATAATACAAACAACTACCTCTAGCTATCCTTCTCCATCCATTCCAATTCCCACTACTGTAGAATGAATAACTGATGATGTTTATTTGAATCTTTCTGATGTCAAATTTCTCAACAGTGATCAGAGGACTCCCAGGGGTCAAGCTACCAGGTGAAGTGGGCGACTAAGTCGCCGAAAAAATGTAAATTTTGCCTTTTTGTATTAGGAAAGCGAAAATGACTTTGCCCTGTAATTTTTTTTAGAGCTACACCAAGCATCTGTAGTTTATGGGTTTTGAGATGCTCCAGAGTGCCTGTAGTTTATGGATTTTGATATTTGTCTGTAGCTACACCGAGTGCTTGTAGTTTATGGCTTTTGAGACCCAGCCAAGTAGTGTTAAGCCCCAGGCGAAATGGTTTGTGCATTACCTTAGCATGTGTTCATATCAATTATGTCAACAAAACATACTCTTGCACATTCATACACATGTGTTTTAATAGCTGACTGACCAATTAACTCTTTGGCCCCGCAAGACATTGCTGCCCGATTTCCACAAGTTATCATTTGATGCTGAAACCTTAATAACTTGTGTTTCGAAACTAAATCATCTATATGTAAATAACAATTTGTGTTTTAAAAATAGATTTGGTGAAAGCACTTTCTAAATATATTGTTTGAAGGTTTTGACTGACGTGCTTCCAATATTTTCATTATAAAATCAGTTTGAAACCGTAAGTGAACTTGCTAAAGGGGTAATAATGGCGGACTTCGCTGTGTCCTGGAAGTACGTCTTCATTAGACTGTCTGTTATCGTAATTCATTGGGCACAAACATTAGGGAAATTATACAATTCGTAGAAAGCAAAGAGTAACTATTATGTGATAAAAGATTTAGCCTAGAAATAAAAAAAATTTGGTCAGACACGTATTGGACAATTCTGTGTTATAGAATTGATAAGCACTGTAACTTAAGGTCAAGGTTGTTAGCTTAAATCACACATTTTTATGCAAATACAAGAAAAAGTAGCAAAGAAAAAAATATCCAACCAGTACATGACGTTATTACGAGTATGTAGACAAATATTAAAAGCATACATTTTCAATCCTATCTAGGGATTGTTGCAACGAAGCTAGAAAGTGAGTGGTCATATTAAGAAAATCCCTGTTTCCAAAAATAGATGCCTCTACTTTTAAAAACAATAACAAAAATGATTCACATTTAATTTAGAATCAACTCCCTCAAAATGCAGTTGTAAAGATGAGATTACTCATCAGTGACCACTGTGGTTTGAATGAATTAACACTATGATGTTGAAGACATATGTACATGTACTCTCATGTGCGTGTTATAGCCTAATATAAAGGGTTGTTTCAAACAAATTTCGTAATGTTTTTGATTGCCATTTTCTAGTGAAGTAACTAACAACAAATTAAATTTGTTCTTTAAGTGGCAGTTGCTTAAGTATTTTTGCCTATTTGTAATTACAGTACTGTAATCTAGGTACTCCTGTCACTTAAAAATAATTTCAATGTGTTTCTGCTATGCTTTTTTGAAGTCATATGACCAAAATACATTGCATATTTATCTCCATCTGAACATATGCACTTTTAAGTATGAATACACTATATATGAATATGATACATTCATACACTTACAAAATGTGTTTATAATATACATACAACATAGAGAATTTTCTGCTTGAAGATAAAATATTGCTTAAAAATAATGTTAAAAGCAAATATGCATAATGAGAAATACAGGACACAGTTCAAATAAGAGAACCATAGCACACACACACACACACACATATATATATATATATATATATATATATATATATTGCATTTCTTGCATCGCTGCCACTTCTCCCTGTTCTGCTCTGACTTCTCCTTATTCTGTCCAAAAGGAGAAGTCACTTCTCCCTAAAATTCAAGTCTAGCTTGACCCCTGGACTCCTCATTTTATTGAGTCTAATTCATTTTACTTTTCCTTCTAAATTGAGAATGTCTTTTTTACAACAACTTACACCTTCATTGGCAACTATACCACTCTCAAACTAATTTGCAGCTGTTACATGAAATGCTGTGTTTACAAAGAAAGTGAGCTTATCGTGTTTTTGACTTGTTTTAGTCTGGTACCCTTTTAGATACATTTTGAAATCTTTGAAAGAGAAGCCATGATGGATAACATACCATTTTTACTTTATGTCGACATCTCAGTGATTTGATCTGAACAATACTTTGCTTCTCAGCTGTTTGTTTTTATCAGCTTGATAATTAACAGCCAGTAATTATCAAAGTGACAAAACTTGACATCTAAGAAACACACAGGATTAAGGATAATCAAATTACTTACCTCTTTGTATGGATTAGTTAGGTGCTTTATTGACATGTTGGAACAAATGTCAGATTTGAATGTGTTGAATTTAGAAATCAGCAAATATTTGTGAGATTTCCATCTGTCAACCCCAGTATGTGGCCACTTGTGAAAGGTAAATTTGACATTTTTTGCACTAATATGTTGGCTGCATTAGAGGGCCGGCCATGTTAGAGGGGTACTTCTGAACACAAATTCATCGGTGCAGATGGATTCAGGCCTTTAAAAGCAAATGGCCACTGGTCAGACCATTCAGGAGGGGGACCACTGTAATATAGTGTTTAAACAGACTTTATAAAATTGTGTATGTGCTGTGTTTGAGTGACTATAAACAACATATTTTTGTATTAATTTTTTTGATATTGCAACACAATTTGCATTTTTATGTACAAATATTCTGTATATATTCTGTTTAATAGCTTCCATTCTTTTACATGAATATTGTTTATTTGAGAATTTGTATACCTGTATTTATGTAATGGATACATTGGTATTCTCTCTGTCTGATAAATGGGATCATTTTATTAGACTTCCTGAACTTAATACAAGTTTTCCTTTTCCTTTTGTATCTTTATTGTCATTTTTTCCTTTTTCATTGTAGTATTCGCTTATCTTTTTTGAAGGTTTATAATTACCTATTCAGTTTTATTGTCAGCGTTAGTGAGTAAGGTGTCTGATTATATTAGTGGTACAATGTCTAGAAACCTCAAAGAAACTGAAGAAAAGCAGCTTGCTATGACACCTTTGTTTCAGTTGTCCAGAGTCCCTCAACACTTCAAGTCCTGTTTGTCACTCAGTGCTTTACAATTTGAAACATTGTACACATTTATCTAGTATACACATAATTTAGTTTAGCCTCCAGTAACATTGTAAACATCTGTCTACACACATACTTTAGTTCAGCCTCCAGTAATATTGTACACATGTATCTACACACATACTTTAATTACGACTCCTCGAACTTTGTATACATTTAAATATACACATACTTTAGTTCAGCCTCCTGTAACATTATACACATTTATCTAGTATACACATAATTTAGTTCAGCCTCCAGTAACATTATACACATTTATCTAGTATACACATAATTTAGTTCAGCCTCCTGTAACATTATACACATTTATCTAGTATACACATAATTTAGTTCAGCCTCCAGTAACATTGTAAACATCTGTCTACACACATACCTTAGGTCAGCCTCCAATGACATTGCATACATTTATTTATACAAAGACTTTAGTTCAGACTCCAGTAACATTGTATGCATGTATCTACACACATACTGTCGGTCAGCCTCCAGTAACATTGTATACATTTATCTAAACACATAGTTTAGTTCAGACTCCAGTAACATTGTATACATTTATCTATACACATAGTTTAGTTCAGACTCCAGTAACATTGTATACATTTATTTATACACGGACTTTAGTTCAAACTCCAGTAACATTGTATACATTTATATATACACATACTTTAGTGCAAACTCCAGTAACATTGTATACATTTATCTAAACACATACTTTAGTTAAAACTCCAGTAACATTGTATACATTTATTTATACACAGACTTTAGTTCAAACTCCAGTAACATTGCATACATTTATCTATACACATAGTTTAGTGCAAACTCCAGTAACATTGTATACATTTATCTATACACATACTTTAGTTCAAACTCCAGTAACATTGTATACATTTATCTATACACATACTTTAGTTCAAACTCCAGTAACATTGCATACATTTATCGATACACATACTTTAGTTCAGACTCCAGTAACATTGCATACATTTATCTAAAAACATTATGTGACATACTTTAGTTCAAACTCCAGTAACATTGCATACATTTATTTATACACATACTTTAGTGCAAACTCCAGTAACATTGTATAAATTTATCTATACACATACTTTAGTTCAAACTCCAGTAACATTGCATACATTTATCTATACACATACTTTAGTTCAAACTCCAGTAACATTGCATACATTTATCTATACACATGCTTTAGTGCAAACTCCAGTAACATTGCATACATTTATCTATACACATACTTTAGTTCAAACTCCAGTAACATTGTATACATTTATCTATACACATACTTTAGTGCAAACTAAAGTAACATTGCATACATTTATTTATACAGTGGGACCCCGCTATAACCCGGTAGTTGGGAGCCATAGAATCCGACCGGGCTATGAGCCGAACCGTGTTATAAGCAACCATGTACAATACCAACACATTTTTGGATTTAATTGGGGGGGGGGGGGGGTTACATAAAGACGGGTGCGAAAATGCATGGCACAATTACCATTTTTGATCAATATATATTAAATGAGAAAACCATTTGCTGATATAATATATTACTTTATTCAGAAAACCATGCATTGGTACATACACGTGTCTAATTTATATATATACATGTATAATCTATTGCATGAAAAGAATATCAACACCGTGTACTCACCAGCGAATCTTGTAACATACATTGAATCCATAATACAAATATTTCCATCGAAAATATCCACACACGGATGTAGAATATTCAATAATTTTGTCACAGATCATTATGTGACTAATACAATGAAGAGAAAGTAACAAAAATTACGTAACGGGTGTATGTAATGAATGATGAAAAAGTACATGTATGTCCGACGATTAATAAACGGTGTCGCATACATTTTACACCACTACATTTCTCATCTGTTAGTAGTTATTATTTTTTTAAAAAACTCTGTGATTTTTAGCTGCTTTCTGCTAATATCACGTCTGCTCTTGGCAAAGTCAAGAATAGTTCTCAGTTGCAGAATTCGAAGATAATCAATATCTTGCGTCTCCATCCATCGAACTGTCGATTCATCGAGACCTAAATCTTTAGCTACATGCGATTGTTTAACACCGGACTTAATCCTGTCCAATGCTTCAATCTTTTCTTTAACAGTAAAAGCATTACGTTTGCGTTTCCCATTTTCCATTCTAAATGTATACAAATTAACACTTTTTTTTTTTTTTTTTTTTGTGGACCCCTCTTAGACTTCTAGCTATGTTAAGCTATCAGCCCTTAAGGTGTCCCCCTTTGTGCCGAAATGTTTTTAAAGGTTTTTTTTATATCTGTCTGTACCCCCGTAAAGTCTGTTGTTGTGGGTTTTGAAAAAATCAAAAAGAATTTTGAAAAGAAAATTTTATTATTACTTTTTAGATTAGGGTTCCTCTTTGTATATTATTTTTGAAGGGCGTACTTGATCGAAAACCCTTTCCAGGTTCCCAATCGTTCCACCCGAGGCCTAAAGAATTTACTCCATGGCTTGTACTCCCCTCCTCAGGTATTGCCCTTGCGGCTGGTTTCCTTGCCATGTTATAAAAGTTGTTATCAGTGATCCTTGCCAAGGATCTTTTAAAGTCCAATGTATGCTATATGTGTGTTGCTATATTGTGTTATCATGTGCTATAACCCCTGTATTCTTGTATGGACTGGCTTTTTAGGTTCCAAATTCTGTTGTAGTTATTAATTACTTTTAATGAAGTTAAAAAAAAAAAAAAAATAAATAAATAAATATATACATATATATAGTTCAAAATATAATCTCATAAGATTAAAAATAGGATGTTGGTGGTGCAAAATTTGTTGGCCCATGTTGGAGGTATTATGGTTTGTAGATTTTATTAGTACCTTTCCTCCATCCATAGGCCATACTTGTGCACCCCCTGTTTCCTTTTGCTTTGGTTGCTCAAGACCATATTTAGAATTTCTATATTATATTTCCTATTTATGCTTCAAAGAAAAAAAAAAAAAAAAAAAAAAAAAAAAAAGTATGGTTGGTTTGTATGCCTGAGATGCGTGTAGTCATGATCGAATTTCGCAGTTGTTAGTATATGTTTTTGTTTTCCCTTGTTTTCTTGTTTTGTAATGTTTGTATCGGTTATGCCTCATTTTTCGGGTACTCTGATGTGACCCTTACTACTTCGCGTTAGCCATGTAGCTTCGGTATCACTCGTCATCATATCCTACTTTGAGTTACATACCCCCCCCTGTATTTTAATCTGTTTCCTTTTTGTTTCCTATCTGTTTGTTAAATTATGTTAGTACTGCGAAATTCCTGTTAAATGTTAAAAAAAAAAAAAAAAAAAAAAAGGTATACATTTCTAAATTTAATCTATTATCCTTCTACCCCTCTATAACATTTTATCATATTTCTTGTAATATACTCTACTATGTTATCATATAATTTTTTATTCCTTATATTATGAGTATATAATAAATTTTCTTCCCTGTACACCCCATTTTCCCTTTTTATCATATTAATTATTAAAACCCTCTCCTGTTCTGTGTCTTTACATTTTAAGATTACATGTTTTTTTGTGTACAAAGCATTTGTACACAAAGGACATTTTATTATTATCGATGATATATGCCTTTTAAAGGCCACATCTCCTGTCAACCACACATCATGAATATATTTATACATTAGACTTTGCTTATAATTTGAATTAATCCCTTTCCATTTTTTCCATGTTGCTTCCCATTGTTGTCCCGGATTTTCTTTTTGTACCTTATGTATGGCTTGTTGGTTTACACCCTTCATTATGTTTGTATACGTTAAAATATCTTTCTCTTCTTCCCATATTTTATTATCCCCCCTATATTTCATAATAACATTTTTTATTGGAATCAGTTTCCTCGGTGGTTCAATTGTTTTAATTAGTTTATTATTTCTATATATTTCAGGCATATTGTTAATTAAAAATCCATAATTGTATATATATAAAGCCGCCCACACGTATTCCTTTTTCTCCCATAGATTTCTTATTCTGTTTATAATATACCCTCTTTTTTTATATTTCAAGTATGGTATGCCCATTCCTCCCTCTATTTTTGATTTATATAGACACTCCCTTTGGAGGAGGTGCATCCCCCTTCCCCATATAAAATGAATTATCTTTTTATCTATAATTTCTAACCATGTATCCCTAAAATCAATAATTTGCATAATATACCACAGAGTGCTGTATATATAAGTATGTGCTACTTGTACTCTTTCCATTATATTTAAAGGTGTACATATCCATAATTCAATTTGTTCTTGCACTTTATCTTTTAAAAAATTAAAATTTGTTTTTCCCGCATTTATCCCAAAATACACCCCTAAAGCTTTCACTTTTGGTTTTATCAAATCTGGTGGTAAACCTGGGTGATTCCCGCGCCAATTGCCAATTAAAAGTATTTCAGTTTTCATATGATTAATTTTGATCCCGATGCTTTTCCAAAATCAAAAAATTCTTTTTCCAAATGTTTAAAAGAAAAGCCATCTTTTATAAAATTGGTGCAGTCATCTGCATGTTGAAGCATTTTAAATTCCTTTTTTATATTAGGTATTTTTATACCTTGTATATTTCTATTGTTATTTATTTTAATACATAAAACTTCAATTGCTAGTACATATAGCAGCATAGACAGGGGACATCCCTGTCGTACCGATCTTTCAATTTTAAAACTTTTTGTTTTGGCTCCATTGATCTGTACTACAGATGTTATATTCGTATACATTACTTTGATCCATTTACAAAATATGGGTCCAAAGCCATAATTTTTTAAAATATTTTCAATATAGCTATGTTCTACACGATCAAAAGCTTTTTCCTGATCATATAGAATCATAGCTCCTTTCTCTCCTTTATTCTCTATATATTCTATTACATTTTGTATATTTAATAAATTATTTTGAATACTCCTCCCCTCTTCCCCACAACTTTGATTTATATTTATTATTTTACCCATGCACATTTTAAGTCTATTAGACATAATTTTACTTAAAATTTTATAATCCGTATTAAGTAAAGAGATCGGTCTCCAGTTTTTTAAATCTTGTATATCCCCTTTCCCTTTATATATTATCGTAATTATTCCCTCCTTCATTTTATCTGTCATTTCTTTATTAATCAAAATATTATTATATACATATTCTAAAATTGGAGTTATTTGTATTTGAAATTTTTTATAAAAATCTGCAGTGAGGCCATCTGTACCGGGTGATTTACCTTTATTTAATTGTATTATGGCTTTTTTAATCTCCTCTGCAGTTATGAAATTTTCACATATATTTCTATGGTCTTCATCTATTTTTATAAATTGTACATTCTTGCAATAGCTATCTATTTCATCATTCCTAATATTTTGTGAGGTATACAACTCTTTATAAAAATCGTGTACTTCTTGTAATATTTCCCCCTTTTCCTTAAGTATTATATTATTTCTATTTAAAGTCTCCATGTTTTTCCCTTTTCCCCTCCTTATTTCCTCCCTCCTATATATTCCCTTTGCTTTTATATACATACTATCAAATTTCCCTGCTCTAATTTTATTCCCTGCCCTTTTATATTTTTGCACATTCTCATATTCTTCCTTATATTTATCTATTTCCTCTTTACTTACATCTTTATTTATACATATATTTTTATACCTTTGTTCCACCCCCCTTATTTTATCTTGTTTTATAGTACAATATATCTTCGTAAGTTTTTTCACTAAAACTTTTAAATCTTCCCATGCTTTGAGGATATCCCTTGAACCTTCTGTATTAAACCTAGTTAAAATTTCTGTTATCCTATCTGTATATTCACTTTCTATTAGGATAGAGTTGTTGAATTTCCAAAATCCTTGTCCCCATTTATTTCTATATTCCATGTTTATATTTATTATAACCGGATAATGATCAGATATTTTTTCCTTATGAATTTCACATATAATAACTTTATTTCTTTCTGTTTTAGATATATAAAATTTATCTAATCTACTCCCTTGTCTAAAACCATATTCATATGTATATTCTCTTTTTTCAGGGTTTAGTTTTCTCCAAACATCTTCTATCTCATTATTTTCTATAAAGGTTTTTATTATTTCCACCCTTCGTCCATTTAATTCTTGCCCTTTCATCCCCCCGGTCCTATCTAAATTATTTGTTATCCAGTTAAAATCTCCCCCAATTATGAATTTTTCCATAGAAAAGTCTTGTATATACTCTGTTAAATCTTGTATAAATTGTAATTTTTTGGTTATATTTATCCTTATATTGTTTGATACTGGCACATACACATTCAAAATATGCCATCCATTTATTTTTATATGTTTTAATCTCCCATTGAATTTCTTGTCAGTTAAAATTTCCTCCCATGTTAGATTTAAAGCTTTATTTTGTAAAATTGTTGCCACCCCTGCCCAAATTTCATTATTACTGTTATTTTCTAGTACTATCCCATTTAGTTTTTCCTCTATTTCCCTTTTTAATTTTTTATCTATATTATGTGTTTCCTGTAATAAAATTATATCAAATGATTTTGTAATTTCTTTTAGTTTATCTAATTTACCCTTTATTCTATTTATGTTTATGGTTATCACACGGAGGTTTTGTCCCTCCATGGTACCATAAAACAATGGTTGTTACCGTTCCAATTTTATTTGTTAAATTTATTTATTTTATTTTAAAACATTTCTATAATTACTGTGTCACATTCCTGTCGCTTTCTGATTCTATTTCTATATCTATATCACTCTCTAGTTCATTTTCTTGTTTTGGTTGTAAACTGGTTTTCGTCTTTTCCCTATACTGTTCTATCGTAATCCGTTTTTTTCCTTTCAACCTTTTTCCCCTCCCTCGGCAGAGAGGCCGATCTCCCTGATTTGGGGGTTTTTGAATTATTTCTTTTTTCCTCAGAGTCCTCTCTTGAGGGCTCTGTCGAGACCGTAACTCGTCTCTTTCTTTTTTGAGAGATTTTGGGTGTGGATGTTGCTGGGAAAGTCACACTCTGACTTATCTCTTCCTGCATTGTAATGTGGACTGATTGCTCTTCCGTTTCCTTTTCAAAGTGTTTTGGAGCAACATCCACTTCTTTTGTCTGGGTTTTCCCAGTGGCATCTTCCGAGTCATTTAGACTCGGCTCTACTAACAGATAGTAAGGAGCCTTACTCTGTTCTTTTAAAATCATTTCTCTCTTTTTTTGCTTCAGAAGTTTTTTCCTTTTATTTTTAATTTTCCTTTTCCCATTTTGTATTTCAAAGGGCAGTTCATTCTTATTCTCGAAATCCTCCCATTCGAGCCCTATTTCTCCTTGATTCTCTTCTTCTACAGTCTTTCCCATTTCATTTTTTTCCCCCTGGGTTTTACTATTATCTCCTTCCTTCTCAGGGTCATCACTCTCAAGGGCTTCACAATCGCCCGAGGGTGTACTAGTTGGTACCTGTGCAGCTTTTGCGGCATATGTGTTTTGCTGTGCAACATGCGGGTTTTTACAATCTCTGGGCACATGCCCAGTTTGTCTGCATCGGGTGCAGGGTCGGTGATATATACACCCCCTGTACCATGATTTTAGAAGGAAACCCATTACATAAAAAAATGTTGGCAAAGTTTTTGCATATTCGGTCTCCATTACAACCACCCCTAACCCCTGTTCCGATATTTGGATAACCCCAGTAGGTTGCACATTTTTCTTTTTCCCAAATTATTTTGAATTTGGTTTCCAATTTATCTGTCAGTTCCTTTGTTGGAACTTCCAATGGGAGTCCAGAAAAATGGACTTCTACCATCTTCGCCTCTATTTCTCTCTCTATAGGGGGCGCCCTGACCACTTTTATAGGTTTTCCCTTACAGAGGAACTCTCCTTCTGGTAGGATGGGAATATTTCTAACTCCATATAGGAAATATCGCCCTCTCCCTCCATTTTGAAGGGCGCCTATTTCTTCAACTGGTACTCCTTTCCTCACCAGTTCCTGCAATATTTCTGCAGGTCTGGGTCTTTCTGTTTCCGGCCACTCCTGGCAGTCCAACATTTGGCACCCAGAAGACCTGTGTGCCAAGAGGACTCTATTTCCTGCATTATTCTCAATCTGGGTTTTAAAATACTCTTCTAGTTTTTTCCCCATTTTGCTTTGGTTGTTACAATTCTATTGTTTGTCTCACAAATGCAAAAATTTCTATTTCTCTAGTCTCAATTATATTTTGGTTTCAATTCACATGAAAACGAATATCAAAACCAAACTAATGTTCAAACATTTACCTGGAAAAATTTTCCATGCAACACTCAAAAATTCAATCAAAAGGTGGCTTTTAAATAACCACTTCAAATAAATACATTCAAAAAGGCATTCAAACAAACATGGGTTTGTCCAAATATTCAAAAATAATACATATCAGAAAGAAAAAGAAAGAGTAAGACAAAGAAAGAAAAGTGCAATTGAATACAATTCTAACAATACCTCTAATAACCAAGTATCAGGGTTCCTGCAATCCTTATGGAATGTGTGAATTTAGATAGATTTTTTTCACAGATCCCTGGTGAGCGATCTGTGAGTAGAATTCGCTCAGGCCTTCTTTGCACCTTTGCTCGCCGCAGCTTGCTTTGGAGGCATTGTACGTTCAATATCTTGCGTCTCCATCCATCGAACTGTCGATTCATCGAGACCTAAATCTTTAGCTACATGCGATTGTTTAACACCGGACTTAATCCTGTCCAATGCTTCAATCTTTTCTTTAACAGTAAAAGCATTACGTTTGCGTTTCCCATTTTCCATTCTAAATGTATACAAATTAACACTTTTAATCCTATTGGTTTGAAAATCTACAGCAAGAATAATAGTCATTAAACAATGGGGGTATATTTGTAGTAAATTTACGACATTATTTACTGGCCAACAGATTGCATAAAACAACACCGCCAAGCCTTACGCACATGCTGGCGGCTTTGTTTCTTTGATGCTGTATAAATCGTTGCCCTATGATTTGAACAAGTATAGCTCGGTAGTTCACTTTGATGATAAACAATGTACTTAAATTAATTGATTTATACATTCTGGTGAGAATCTTTTATCAACCGCCACATTGGCTGCTGCTTAGTTGTGTATGAAATTAAGAGAACATATATCGGAGATTATTTGAGCAACGACTGTATTCGGAATGCATTCAAGACAAACAAAGTAGAAACGATGGCTTCATTACTCAGGAATCAGTAATTATAATATTGACACTTATGAGCTGTAATTTTTCAACAATAAACAAAGATCAAAGTTCTCAGTAGGCCCAGCAATTGGTTCGTATTTCCGACGTTTATTTTGGCACAAAAATAGAAGAAATTTGATAATACATTTTCTACACGTTCTTTTTCGCACTGTTTAGACGAATATGAGAATGATAATTAAACTCTTGACGTATTTAGTTTTTTTCATACTTAAATTTTTTTTTTTTTTTTTTTTTTTTTTGGTCTTTGAGAAAAATAACTGTAATAAATTACCCGAAATTTCGGGAGCCATGCTACGACCGGGTTATATCCGAATTCGGGTTATAGCGGGGCGGGTTATAGCGGGGTCCCACTGTACACATACTTTAGTTCAGACTCCAGTAACATTGCATACATTTATTTATACACATACTTTAGTTCAGACTCCAGCAACATTGCATACATTTATCTACATACATTCTTTAGTTCAGACTCCAGTAACATTGTATACATTTATCTACACACACACTTTAGTTCAGACTCCAGTAACATTGTGTACATTTATTTATACACATACTGGCGGTCAGTCTCCAGTAATATTGTATACATTTATTTATACACATACTTTAGTTCAGACTCCAGTAACATTGTATACATTTATCTATACACATTATGTGACATACTTTAGTTCAAACTCCAGTAACATTGTATACATTTATCTACACACATACTTTAGGTCAGTCTCCTGGGTATTTCGAGGTGACCTTTGACAGGAGGCACTCTAAAAAGAATGTCCTGTCACCATCAGTAGTATGGTATCAAAGTAAAAAAAAATATTTTTAAAAAAATTCAGGAAATGTTATGTAAAGGCAACACATTTCATAAAAAATTTCAAAAATTAAATTCATAAATTTAATTAAGATCTTTTGTATGCCTGAATTGTAGTAGATCCATTAAATAATTATGATTTATGATATTCTTATTTGATAATACATGGCATATTTGTAGTTAACCCCAACCCACATAAACTTTAATTGTATGCCCCATGTCTAGAAAGCATCTTTTATGAATTTGAAGGGATGAGAGGGTTCATTAACTTGACTTTATACTACTGATCTAAGAACCCACACTGAAACAAAACTCACGAGTTTGACAATGCACCCTTAATGGGGCCTCACAAGTTAGATAAATTTTTTTACCAAAGAGCTTAACTCATGTCACCAATTCTGCTTGTATTATTTAAATTGTGAAGCAGACGATTTGTTGACATTGTGCTTGGCACGATTTTATGAATAAAATGTAAAAAAAGAGGGATTGGACCTGGATATGGTTTGAATGGGATTTGATCACTTAAATGTGTACATGTAAGGAAAATAAAAGATTTCTGTTTACTCAGAATAGAGTATTTCTTCCAACTGTAAAATTTAATGGTTATGTGAACATCTTGAGTATATGTTTACATACAGGTCATTCAGATGTGACTTATGATGACTGCTGTTTTCGGAAATGCTCAAATGACGTGGTAATAGGCATGACATGGCAATAGGATGTTGTAATATACAGGGGTCATGCTACAAGGTGAATTGGGCAACTAAGTCTCCAAAAAAATGTAAACTTCACCTTCAGCTATTAGGATCCTAAAAGTGAAAACAACTTTGCCCTATGACTTTTTTTTACTGTAAACTGAGTGATGGTAGTTTATGGCTTTTCAAATACTCTCTCAACCCTGCCAAGTAGTTACAGTGTTGTAGCCCTAGATAAAATGTATTGCATGCAACCTTAGCAGGTGTTGATATCAATTATGCCAATAAAACATAAGTTTTGCTGTCACAAGCATGTATTTTAATAGCTAATTGACCATTAACTCTTTCCCCACATTTTATTTGTTATCACTGCCCAATTTCCACAAGTTATCATTTGATGATGAAAACATATCAACATGTGTTTTAAAACTTAAAACACCAATATGTAAACAACAATTTGTGTTTTAAGAAGAGAATCAGTCAATTTTCTAAATATATATTTTGAAGATTTTAACTACTGTGCTTGCATTTGTTTCTTCATAAAATCAATTTGAAACCTGTAAGTGAATCTGTCAAGGGGTAATAATGGTAGATATCGTTGTGTCTAGGAAGTACCTCTTCATTAGACTGTCTGTTTTCATAATTCTTTGGGCACATAAATCAAGGAAACTGCAATTCATAGAAAACAAAGTCTAAATATTATGTGATAGAAGATTTTGCCTAAAAAGAAAAAAAAAATCATGTCAGAAATGTATGGGACAATACATTTTTTTTAAATTCGAGAAGCTCTGTAAGGTCAAGGTTGATTTCTCACAAAACTCATTTTTGTGAAGTACAGAAAAGCAGCAAAGCAGATAATATCTAACCAATGCACGAAGTTATTACAAGTACGTAGACAAATATTAAAACCGTAAATTTACAATCCTATCTGGACTGTTTTGCCAAAGCTAGAAAGTGAGTGGTCATATTAAAAAAAATCCCTGTTTCTAAAAATAGATGCACCACACGGCATGCATGGTGCCATATTTGTTCTTGGATGTGTGTCGATTCAGGTGGAAAGAAGGATCCAGTTAATTCATATATTGACTTTAATGCTTCAGTTTGTCACTGATGAATAGCTAAAGTCATGTTTTATTAGCAACAATGAAATTAAACATCAAAGTTTAGATGTTATTAAATGGTCAGTCCATTAAGGTTTATGTGCCCTTCTTGGTCTCTAGACCATGTATTTTGGCCATATGACTTAACATGAGCACATTAGAAACTATTATAATTAATTCTAACTGACAGTAGTGCCAAGATAACATCATTGTAATTACAAATAGGTATAAATAGTTAATCAACTGTCACAAGATTAATCAATTTAATTTTTCTACTTTTAAAAACTTCACCAAAAATTGACAGTCTAAAATAATTTACATTTAATTTTGAATTAACTCGATAAACACGTAGTTGTAAAGTTCGGGTTACTCATCTGTAACATCAGTGAACAATGTGGTTTGAATGGATGAACAGTATGGTGTGAAGACACCTGTGCATTCTGGATTACATCATTGTGGTACATCAGGACATTCAAGACTTGTGGTACATCAGGATATTCAAGGATATTGGAATTCATTCAAAACATATATTTTTGGACTTGTGATTAGGACACTTAGGATTAGTTGGACTTTTATTGGACGTTATTGTAAGTGTCTTTTGAATTTTCACTTTAATTGTCTAGAATAAATTGCTTGTTGATTTTACTTTATTTTGTTGGTTTCACTTTCTTTCTGCTACATATTTTAGGCCATAGAGTCATAACAGAAATTGGAGGCTCATCTAGGATGTGAATTTCTTTAAATTACAATTTAATAAGACTTTATTTTGGAATTTTCATTGTCCCTGGTAAAGATTTTTATTTCACCCATTTGAGAAATCTTAAGTGAAACCAGCAAGCATTCACAATGTCATCTAAGGTTGAGAACTTTGTTTCAAGTCCTACCTAGGTACGGTTAGAGTCAATGAAAAAGGGCAAGCTGCTAGAGCTTGCCAGACATTATGAATTTTATGAAGCAAAAGCATCTTTGACAAAGCAAGAGATAAAGAATATTTTAATTCCATATTTGGTGGGAAAGGAAATTTTGGATAATAGTGCTTTGGGTTTAATTTATAAGTTTGTATCTGGTTTTTATAGGAATTACAGCTAAGAAAAACTGATGGAATTTGAATTAAGGAAACTTCAGCTTCAGAAAGAAATGATGGAAGTACAAATTCAGAAAGAAGAGAAGGAGTGGGAAATAAAGATGCAGAGGGAGAGAGAGAGAGAGGAGAGGGAAATGCAGATACAGAGAGAGAGAGAGAAAGAGGAAAGGGAAATGCATATGCAGAGAGAGAGAGAGAGAGAAAGAGGAGAGACAAATGTGAAGAGAAGAAAGGGAATTGCAACATAGATTAAAAGGATTAGAACTGGCAACCGGAGCACTCCCCCCCCCCCAATTTACACAAGTTCAGGTTTTGATGTTACCAGATATATTAGGTTAGTACCCCCTTTTCAAGAAAAAGAAGTATATAAATACTTTCTTCACTTTGAGAATATTGCTGAAAACTTGAAATGTCCAAGAGAGCATTGGACTTTGTTATTACAGAGTGTACTTATTGGCGAAGATCGTAAGTCAACACTTCACTGTCAGTACAACAAAGCACTGATTGTGATGTGGTTAAGGAGTACATCTTGAAGGGTTATGAGGTGGTATCAGAGGCATATCGACAAAAGTTTAGGAATTGTAGAAAAGAAACTGGACAAACTCATGTCAAATTTGCAAGGGAGAAAGAAAAGCTTTTTGATAGGTTGTGCTCAATCAAGAATGTTGATTAAGATTATGATAATCTCAGACAGCTCATATTGAAGAGTTTAAGAGGTGTATCCATACTGTTGCTAAGACCTATCTAGCAAAAAAGTGGAAACTTTGGAAAATGCTGATTGAATGGCTGATAATTATTCCTTGACTCACAAAATTTCATTTGTCAATAAGTGGTCCCTCACAGCAGTATTCTGGGAAAAAGTCATCTCAGTCTCAAACGGGTACTTCTAAATTTCAAAACAGCACAAATGTTAGAAATCAAACATCTGACAAGACTGATCAGAAATCCTTATCTCTTCCTACGTACACTTATTGTAAAAAGAAAGGGCATGTTCTGTTTGCTTCAGGTTGAAAAAAAAGCAACAAAATAAAGACAGAGCTATTCCAGATGCTCTTATTTCAAAGAGGTCAAGGTCATAGTCTTGTATTGAAAGCAATACAATTGTTGGGTCAAACAAACTCCAGTCTGATTCTATTTTGGAGACTTATGAACCATTCATGTCAGAAGGTTCAATGTCACTTATTGGTGATTCTGCTCGATAAAAATATGAAGGGAGACGGGAGCTTCTTATTGTCTTTTGTTGTCAGGTACTTTCCCTTTGTCTGAGAGGTCTTATTCTAGTGAAAGTGTACTTATTCAGGGAGTAGAGTGCAGCTATGTAAATGTTCCTCTCCACTATGTCAAGTTGGCATCAGACTTAGTTTCCAGACCTGTGACTATTGGGTCAGTGACTTTTTTACCTATAGAATGTTATCATTTATTACTAGCCAATGACATAGCTGGAGATAAGGTCGTGGTTAATCTACTTGTAACTGACAAGCTTTGTTGGGATCAAAAAGTTGATCCTATTGAGCTTGAAATCCCTGATTTGTATCCTGCTTGTGCAGTTACCAGAGCAATGGCAAAAAGAGCTCTTGTGAATGATGTTGATCATGAAATTATTCCTTTAGCTGACACATTTATTGGTCAGTCTTTTGATAAGGTCACTTTCCTGATATTGATCAATCAGAAGGTATTGATCACAGTGATTCTCTTTTTACAACTCATTCTCTCTATTCTAATCAGGGTGACAAAAGACAATAACTCATTGTCTTACAGGAACAATATCCTGAGATCTGTTTCAGAGGGCTATTAGTGAAACTGAAGCTACATAAGTCCCAGATTGTTATTTTGCAAAAAAGTAGTGTCCTTATGAGAAAATGGAGACCGCCTGAGGTACCCGCTGGTGATGACTGCTCAGTTAGATATCAAATTGTCGTTCCCAAGTGGTATCAAGTAGTATCAACAGGAAATTCTTAGTCTAGCCCATGAAAATTCCTTGGCGGGTCATTAAGGAGTCAATGAGACTGATCACAAGATCTTGAATTATTTGTATTGGCCTAAACTTAAAGTGATGTTTCTAAATACTGTAGATCTTATCACTCTTGTCAAATGGTAGGAAAATCCGATCAGAAGATACCTAAGGCTCATCTGCAACCTATTCCTGCATTTGACGAACCATTTAGCAGAATAATGGTAGACTGTGTCGGTCCCTTATCTAAGATCAAGTCGGGCAACCAGTACTTGTTGACCGTAATGTGTGCGTCCACACGATTTCCAGAGGCAGTGTCTTTGAGAAATATTAAAACTAAAACCATTGTAAAAGCTTTAGTAAAGTTTTTTTTACACTTGTTGGCCATCCCAAATCTCTCCAGTCTGATCAAGGGTCAACTTTTATGTCTGGTAGCCAGAATTACACTCATAAACTGCCAGAGACAAACCTATTGATATGTTTCTTCTGGTTAATTCTTCAAGATAGCGATTTCAAATCTCACTTTGTCAATAGCACATACCAATGACTGTGTATATAAATTGTGTAAATAAAAACAGTCGGCACATGATAGTTGCATGGTCGCAGAACTCTACATCTGGTTCTAAAACAAATTGACCAAATAGAAAGACAAAAGACACAAATGTGTGTATTTTATTAAAACATTAAGTTTATTTTCCAGTGTATTACTATATTTTGAGGAATAATCCACAGATAGGGCAAAAGTAACAACTCTGAAGCTGTCTAGGGTGTGTGATTTTAACAAGACATTAAGTTGACCATACACACAGATGGTATTGTGATTCTGACAATTTTCATGTATTGTAATTGACTAAGACAAAAATTAATCTGTTAATTAGCTTATGTTTTCATGCCAAAGGACCCTGAAGTTTTAGCCACTTGTTCAGTGGCATAATAACATGATGTTGCAGAAGTTGGTGTAATTTACTTTTTTAAATATTATTATGCATTATTTTTGTTGAAATGTCAACACTTTTGATCAATACTGCAAACAACTACAAAAATAGCTAATTGATATCTAGAATACGCAAAATGGCACAATCAGCCAAAAAGAAACAATTTGAAAAGGTGATTTAAAAATCCAGCTTATTACACTGCCAGTGATGTCGTACAATGAAGCTAATGCCTATTTACATAGCTCGAACAAATAATTAGCAATATTTGTTACGCTTTGTTTGACTTTGTCCACGAATGATTCTGTGCTGCCTTTTTGACTACTACCATTTGTTAGTCCATTACCACTTGTTAAACCTTGCATTAAATTTGTATGGATAGAGCAAGATTTGCTGCCATCATACCTA
Organism: Margaritifera margaritifera; assembly: GCA_029931535.1. NCBI lineage: Eukaryota > Metazoa > Mollusca > Bivalvia > Unionida > Margaritiferidae > Margaritifera > Margaritifera margaritifera. Next base: position 636,071 of record JAQPZY010001110.1, on the reverse strand, counting down.
TAGCTGTAAAAATATATAAATGAATTTTGAAAAATGTGTCAGTTGTAAAAAGTTTTCTTATTGAACAGTTTAAACCTTTCATCTAATAGTAACTTTTCTTTAACTTTTGAATTTATGTTTTTAATATTGTCGTTAAAGTTATTTCTGAGATCTGTTAAATGTACAACTTACATGTTCTCTTTTTCTTTCAGTTTTGCAACAAATGTTGCTTTTTTAGTTGCATCAGTTTATGTGCTATATCTTTCTTCATGTAATATATATGTTGTGCATTTCAGCATCTAATTTCATATGTTCTAATTTTGAATGACCTACTTCCACATCATTCACATAGCCTTTTAATTCTCTCTTTTCTTATATAGTGAATAATCTTTTCACTGCGGGTGGAAGTTCTCAGCTTTCAAGTTTTACTTAGCAATCATCTATTTTAGCCTTAGCTTCCAATACCTGTTATTCAGTTCTTTGCATCTCTGTTTTCTCTGCAATATGTATTGGTTGTCTCGTGGTAACTGATGGCTCTACTGGCTGTTTGCTTTGTGTTTATTTTAAGGCAGGAAACACATCATCTTCATATGCCGGTTTAACAAATATATTTCCTCAAGTCATTTGTTTGCCATTTGGTGGTATCCATTTATTTCCTTCTCTTGTCAAACCTAAAGATTTAAGATATTCACATTCACCTTTATTTTAAGCTTTTGAGTTAAGCGTGAACGTTCTGTTTGGAGTACCTTTTTTAAAAATGTATATTGGTTGTTTTAGGTTTCTGGATTCGCTTTCCGTCCATTTTTTTCCAACTCTTTGTTAATGTGTTTCGGTTATTTCCGTTTTGCTATACAAATGTTTAATTCCTGTTTGTATTCTTCTTCATTGCTATTAACTTATCTGTCACTCTTATCTTCTGTGAAACTCAAATATTTTTAAAGGTTTTTTTCTTCTTCATATTTATATAGTGTAACAATGACAGAAGGTGGTTGAAGGGAATTGGAAAATATGAATGTGCCTGAAGAAGAGTATCTGACAGATGATTATGAATATAATCAATCATTAGAAAATATCGAACCATATTTAGATGATTAAAACCTATCAATATAAGTGTTTTCAAGTCCTGTGTCTGCAGCTTAATTTGATGAATGCAAAGAACTTACTTAACACAATTTAAATACAGATGAAACACAATATATTTATGAGATATTTTTCACAGCAAGATTAGCTAAAATATCCAAGCCATTATCAAATGTTGTCATCATAGCAGTAACATCTATGGTGAGTACTTTTCTACCAATTGATGATGTAAATGAATTACAGAGTTAAAAGAAGATTACATGACAACAAATGACATTACTATTATTTCGGTTGGGTTACCTCTATCTATATTGAGTGTTAGGTGGATAACATTTAAACACATACATTTAAAAAAGTTAGCAGAGGAAAAACAGAATGTCGAGACACAGAACATGAAGAAAAGAGCAACTAAATGAACTGTTGTTGTTACAGGAGTGTCTGTCTGCCACATATTTAAACTATTTCATGAAAACAAGAGAAGAGATGAAACAGACTTAAACGTGCAAATTAAAATCTCGACAATGATAAAGTTATCTCATTTAAAACTTCGACTGTTTCATTGAGTTCTGATATCTCGTGTTATTGGTTTGATCGGACTTTATATGTTGTTTCATCGCCTGTAAAATTCAAATTCTTGACTCGTGTCCTAACTTTATAGTCGTTATGGTATCTTTTATTTTTGTACTGTTTTCATGTATTCATTCCAACGTTCTCTAATCTCAGCCAATTTTTAAAATGTTTCTTATTTTCTTTCGGTCAGTTTGTAAACTAATCTTTATTACGATTTTTTCTACTTTTTCATTAATTCTTTCCGGCAAGGTTTGCAGTAATGATCACCTTTGTTGAATTCAGCTATGTACTTTTATATTTCACATTTTGAATTGTCATGGTCTCCATTTGTATTTGATTACTTTTTTCAGTGAATTTTATACCTACCCACATATTTATACTATCACCTTTCAGTATAATTGTAAGATGAGGTTATGTCCATGTAAAGCTTAGCTAAAATATGGTGTTCAATAATTTTGCAAGTAACCTTAAAATCATGTTTACATTAAACTGATACATTTGTCACGAATAAATGGAAGAAGGTGAAAGCAAAACCGAAGAAATGTCTACGGTTGACAAATTGTCAAAAATTCACAAGAATTAAAAAATATCCAAAGCAGAAAGTTTAAAAGAAGATTAAGATAGAACTGAGATAATTGAACAAGTTCGTGGTATCACAAGATTATACATGTTCAAGTGGCTCAGACAATGTTTTACGTGATAGGATGTGATATCGTTGTATTCGGTTTGGCATTGATGTATACAAAGCATATAGTTGTCTCTGTTCTAAGACCTGTCAAGGAACAACCAGCTAAATTGGTTACTGGACGAAAAGAACAAACAAATCCATTTCTAGAAGGACACGACTAATAGTACATTGATTTGGCTGCCAGCGTCAACAATATACCGGGTAGGGCAACAACAGTCAACATCAACATTATATCAAAATCAATATTATTTATATCAGTCAGCCAACATCAACATTACATTAACAACATTATTTACAGCAGTCAAGGAAAAATATTTGACCGTGGTAAACAGAGTTCAATTGCAGATAACTTGAAATGGGGAAACAGTGGACAAGTTCTGATATGAAACAATACTTGTTCTCAATAAATTCAGTTTCATTTCGCTTCGTGTAGCGCAATCCGCCGTTCCGGTGCCGTGCTAGACTCAATCGTTTGACTTTATACAGTAGCCAACGTCCCTCACAAGAACATCGATTTATATGGTGATTGTGCCAAACTGAATCCTTTGATTTGTTCCTTCACAATAATATCAATTTCTTTTTGATCAGCGGTTTCCCGAGTCTTGATGTTGTAACGTCAAGAGACACTACCTTGCGAGAAATAAGAATAAAGCGACAAAATTATCCATTTCAAACCAACATGTAAAAAGAATAAAAAAAGGGAGAGTTTAGGGAGTGTTATTGTTTGTTTTTGAAGACTATTTTTAAGCTGATAAAATATGTGTTGTGAGCCACTTTCACTTGCCAGCTCCTAAGAAATTCTACAAAACAGTAATTATGCTACCTTTATGCTGTAAAAGAGAGGTAACTTTCTTATTTTTGGTACTCGTTTATTCACACAATAAAAACATAATTTCAATATTACAACATTTATAAAACAAGTCAGCCAACTTGAGATACAGCACATATCTCTCTCTCTCTCTCTCTCTCTCTCTCTCTCTTCAATAGAAGTATCTATTGTGAAGGGAATATATGCTGACGTTTTTAGAACGTCGAAATTTGACGGTAATTAATGGCAAGTGTGACAATCAACATAATAAAAATATTTACCATGCAGAAATGATTAAAACTTTAACAATCACAACTTGTACGACAATTTACAGCATATTTTTGAATAAGCTATTAACAATTTCAATAGCTTCACCAACAAGCACGAAATTTTTGAAGAATTGATGAATTTGATTATTCAGGATTCTTTTAGCCAATTTACATTTGACTACACATTTACTGTCTCGTGCCAGACCAAAATATTAAGTAAATAAGCAGCGCAAGCAATAAACAGCGTCGGATCGAATAAAATTTCTTGCGGACCTAAGGGCATAAATTACAAATCAACGCTAAAAAACAAACCAAGAAACCTGCAAGAGAAGCGAACAAGTTCGTAAAGCTAAACTTTGAACACACAATTGATAAATACGCAGCTGATGAATAGACCTTTAAACAACCCCAAAAAGCCTCATAAACCGATTACAAATCTTGGCTCTAAGGTGTATATTTCATACTTTTAATTACCAACTGCACCACCATTGTATCCACATTGCCTTTAGCTATACCACGAACGGACAATGCCATTAATTTCAGGTTGTTAAAAATTGACGTAAATAAGCATGATCGGATTAAAGAGATCGAACATTGCAGAGGTGTCAAGAAAAAAAAAACATATATACATTGTTAGCCGAGTAGAGGTTAGCATGGCGACTGATGTTAATGATAATAAAGAAAGTATTGATATCGAGTGCTTGAAAAACAATTCTAAAGGTCAGAGGTCAGGATCATGGTAAAAGTCTAATAAATAAATAATGGTTTCTGCACAATCCCTTTAGTTCAAGACCACATACCTTGACCAAAGGTCTGAGTGATTGAGACCCATTGGTCAATAATCTCCAGAGTCAACCATGCGCAAAATGTGCCCACATAGAGGACTATTAAACACGGGATGAGTGAATGATGTGCTCTTCATAGTACTCTTGTTGATGAACTTGACTTGTTTTCATAGTCGTTGGAAAAGAGAATTGTGGCTTAATGATAATTTTTATTTTGCTTTGCGCAATAACTGCTCTTGTTGGACTTCAAGTAAATTTGATATACGTAACATAAATGAACAGTGATATCTGACAGGTACAAGTTTTCTTTCTTCGTTAATCGTGATTTTAATTTTTAGCTCATCTGGCCGTAAGGCTAAGTGAGCTTGTGAATGGCCTGCGTCTGTTAAGCGTCAATCAACAATTGCTATTTTCAACTTCTTCACAATAACCACTAAACTATTTTCAACCAAACTTGGCAGACTGTATCCTGGGATGAAGGCCTTTAAGGTTTAAACAATGATGCCGATCCACCATCTAATATGGCCTCCATTACTAAAAGTAGAAAAATCTTTAAACAACTTATTCTCAAAAACCGAACAGAAAGACAAAAAGTATTATGTTATGAAAGCCTTACATGTTTAATCAAATGATTCCAAATCGCCATCTAATATGGCCACCATAAGTAAAAATAGAAAGTATTTTCAATTACTTCTCATAAATCAATAAGCATAGATTTGTAGTTGCCAGCGTTTGTAAGAGAAAGAAATTGAGCAACGTATCATGAATGAAAAATTAAGAAAGTTAAGATCAGGAGCGGATAATACACAAAACACTGGTAAAATAAAAGCAGCTCAATTTATAGTTTACAGAAGAAAAAAAAAACATTTGACTTTCAGATATTGACATGGCATTGCCCATGGTATATTTTTGTTCTTCCTGAGGACATGAGATTTACTACACTGGCAAAAGCTTCTGAAGTAATAGAAAGTGCTCACATGGATTACGAGTTGGAAAATATTAGTCTCCAGTATGATACAATAACTTCAGATTCAATGGTTCAATCCGTCAACGACAAGTATAGGAACTGAATTCCTTTCTTCTATGACTGCGTCACAAGAAAGAAAATTGTGGATGTGGCGGCTAATACCACTTCAACAAATGTAATACTTGATTAACCACGAATGAGTTTAAAAGAAATCTTGATACTGTATAAGACAGAGAAACTGATCCGGAATATGTTTTTTTCAATCCAGCAATAGCAAAGAAAATAATAACTCTGGAAGGATTACCAAACATGTTTTATTGCCAAGACTATAATTTTAACAATAGTTAAAATAAGCAACGAAATATTTCTTTGACGAGCAACAAAAACGCACGAAACTCAGCCGCGTCGGTGTTAAATTTATTTACATTGATCACTTGTGGTTCTGGCTTGATTTGAGAAGTACACATCATAATTGATTGCATGGTACTAATCATAAATTAGTTAATTTTCTACAAGGCAGATACCTGCAAATAAACAGAAAATATACCGTAGATCAACACAAAATGCATATTTATTTTGTGTCTGATGCTCAGATAAATGTTCCAAATGGCCAGATAAGGCTGTGCTATTTTTAAAATTACCATTTAAGAAATACAACTCTCGAAGCTCAAACATGGATCAGTTCTAGATTTTATATCATGGGGTTTCAGCTATGATTTTTGGTGAGTGTGAGATACGTAATAAGAATGGTGCAATTGAGCCAAAAGGTGTAAAAACGTGTATTATATGTGACTTGGAAATAATTACAAAATCTGAAGGAAGAAGAAAAGAAATAATTACAAAATCTGAAGGAAGAAGAATAGTAAAAGACAAAACATCACAAGTCAACAACAAATTAATTCACCTGAAAATGTAATTAGGCGACTACAAACCAATCAGTGTCTTGATGAAATTATGAAATATATTACAAATGCAGTGAAAAGGGATAACATAACAGAATTTAACTTCAACGACATTTTTGAAACTTTAAAAGATAAATGCAAACACAACGGACTACACGTTGGTATACGAGATACTGAAGAAGTGAAAGTGAAATGAAACAAATTGAAAAAAATGATATTTTGGTTATGGAGGTATTTCATTTATTTGCCAACGTTTTGCAAATCAGACACAGTGAACAAAGCATAAACTATCCCTTATTTTTAGACGATATTTACTGTTTATGATTTCGGCACATTTATAAAACCATCTAACACAATGAACCATCGTAAATTAAACCACTTCCACTTAATACGGGAGGACGTTCTTGACTACATCGAGGCTAATAACAAGATAAATTCCAATACCTCCTTTATGACAGAAAGAGAAACAAACACAGCTTTTGATACCCACATAGAGCTTTTTATCTCACATTTATATATTGTTGGGATGCATTTAAAAGAACCTCATACTATGATTATAGGTAGTGTTTCAAATTGCTGAAAGGCACACTTTGCTTCTGATCTGATTATAGTGGAATATAAAATCTTCTTTGACTTTGTTTTCATCATCTGTCCAGCCTTTATATACAACAAGATTTGCAGCCGTAAATGGCTATGGAGACGACAGCGTAACTGTAATATATCCTGGTGACATATCAGATCAGTGGTTAGAATCACTCATAAGTGTTTCCCATTGAACTAATACTTTGTGATAGGCGATCGTGCAAACTTAGAGGATGCGAAAAGTAAGTCAACCAACCTAACGAAATTAGTATTCAGGGGTAGGCATTACGGAATATTTGTGGGTGTGATAGTACAGAAATACAATTCTGTCATAAAGGACCTGCGTGAAAATGTTGAATTTATTGTGGCATTTTAGTCTAAAGATAAAAAGTATATGGACAATGTGTTTCAGGAAAACAATGGGGGACATGAGGTTACGAGAGAATAGATAGTTAAAAGGTTAAACAAATAAAAGAAATAAACTTTAATGAAGTCGGAATACCAGTTTGATTACAGCGTGGTCGAACATAGCCATATGGAAGTATGCTTATGGTAGCGATTAAATACAGTTTATCATCATAACAACTTGATGCAACCTAATTGAACGTAATATATGATTTTTTATGGTATAATCTAATTAAATTCATCTGTTATTGATATTGATTACAGTTTGGTTTAATACAGTCTTTATACATCACTAATTTTAGATTCATTTCGATTACACATATTTTGAATCCTTGCATACTTTCCTTATATCTTTGTTAGATATATATATATAAGTCTTGGTGCCTTCTTATTCATTAGTGGAACACCAAATATATTGTCTTTTTTGCAATCACTTGTATAAAAAAAACTAATATTATTCTTTATGTCAGTGTAAAAAGTTATCTTTCTCCACACGAATACATACGAATATGTATATTAGTTTTTAAACTTATTATAGTAGAAATAATGCATCAACCACTTACTTACTTCTAATACTGTCAAACCATTATAAATTGCTTTAAATAGTTTGATTGTCTTATTCTTTAAAATGACTAACACCAAATCTTTTTAGCGTCGTTCTCCTTGCAAGTAATACATGTCTTTGATATTTAAAATATTCAATTTCGTCAGTGCATATTTTAACATTAGTTCTCTTGCGTAGATTTTCCATCTGTTTACCGAACATAGAATTATTCATGAGTTTCAAGAAAATTTTTATAAGTCAATGATTGGTTGTTGACTCAATAATGTTTTTAATTCTATGTAAGATTTTACCCATGGTTCTTGATCGACAAGCAGGACTATATGTGTTTTCTTTGGTTTCAAACCTAACAGAACATGCAAATTAAAATGATGACAGTGGATAACGTATCTTTTCTTTGGTTTCAAACCTAATAGAACATGCAAATTAAAATGATGACAGTGGATAACGTATCTTTTCTTTGGTTTCAAACCTAACAGAACATGCAAATTAAAATGATGACAGTGGATAACGTATCTTTTCTTTGGTTTCAAACCTAACAGAACATGTAAATTAAAATGATGACAGTGGATAATGTATCTTTTCTTTGTTCTTCATCGTGCACAATAACTTAAGTATTAAATGTATTGTACCCCTTTTCTAATCTATTTCATTTGTATTTGTGATCATTCATATTCTTGTGGAGTTAGTTGTTCAGAGGCTAACTAGTAGTCTTTTAAACAGTCGTGTAAATATGTTAGTACTTCTAAATCTACTTCTAAACTACCACAAAACCTTTGTTAGTCGTCACTCCAAGACATTAGATTGTCTACTATGACTTTGATTTGTTGTTTGATTGCCCTCTTAAGGTTTCTAGCTAGCATTAATTTGAAATGGCTCAACCATAATAAATAAATGGCATCTGTCGTATTCTCCATCATCTTTCATTTTACTTACATCATCAACATAGTACTCGTGATTTATTTTACACTATCTATTTGGTATCATGGTAATTCCTCCTCCAATTCCTGATTTATCATCAGGAATACATCATATATCTGTTAGACATTCTATTCCTACATATTATATATATATATATATATATATATATATATATATATATATATATATATATATATATATATCATATAGTCTGTTAGAAATTCTAATTCTACACATATCATATAGTCTGTTCGAAATTCTAATCCTACTTTACTTGCATCATGAGCTATTCCATGTGCACTGAAATAATGTGCAGGATCCAGTTTGTAATTATGCACGAAGGCATTCCAAAACTCTTCAAAACTGTCGCACAAGATTAAAGTATCTTTCTTGACTTAGTAGTCATGTAAATCACCAAATGATTTTCATTTTGAAATATTTCAAGACATGCTTTACATACTGGTAATACTGCTGTTATCCCTAATCCTCGGCGATTGGAATAACATTTATCGAATGGTGGAAATTTGTTTTCAACAAACCTTTTAAAGTCATCCACGTATTTTTACAGATAAATGTATTTTCACAAATACTTATGTTTCACATAACTAAGTGTTTCATGGTTTCAGTAAATTTAATATATTTCAGATTCTTTCCAAGTTGTTTGATTGTACTCTTTATGATAACTACTTTGTTATCCTTTTCAAATCTATCAACTATAAAATCCTTACAAAACGAAAAGTATTTTTCATCATTATTTGGTTATGTAGTTATTTTGACTTCTTGATCAGGGTAGTTTTTCACATGAGAATCATAGTCAGACAAATTTTGGCTTAGGAGTTGTATTTTGGATGTCTGTAATTCAAATTGCACTCATTACGTGCAGGGCCTTGCTTTTTTAAAACCGGTGATCTCCTACTTTGTTGGTAAAAGTGTTAACTTCATCATCGATAATTTTCTTGTCACAAATATGATATATGTTTGTTGAATTAAAATGCTTTTTATCTTCTTTTGTGAGTATTATTTTATTAGTGTTTCTTGGCCTATATTCTTCGTATACAGTTTCTGCAATTTTTTGTAAATACTCGTAAAACTTGTTATGCTGTATGTTCCCCTGTAAGCTATAGGCTCATAATCTTTGTGAACTGATTTAATATGAAGGAAACTTTCTGATGGTATCCTTGTTCGTTTCTTTCTTTTCATAAATTATTTTTGTCTTGTTTTGCAAGTGTTTATCGATAACATGATACTTTCAAAATAGCAATACAAACCATACGTGATGTTTATGTAATGATGGTAGTTTTTGAATTAAACAACAGAACCCTTTTCAGGCATTGTGTCTGTTGTGTTATCGTTTTGATTGCATAATATTTTGTTTGTAATTTTAATTCGGTATTAAAATGATTTAAGCACTTATTGCAAAATATTTTTATTGGTGTATTTGTTCACTTGAGATGAGACCAATCTAGACAAATCCTTTATTCCACAATAATGATATTTGTCTCCATCAAATACGATTAGAATATCCACGTGACTGTCCCTCTCTATTTATGTTACTCCAGCTGGTCTTAAAGGTCTGTGGACAATTTCGTATGCATTTCACATATATGTTTATGAACCGTGCAGCATATATGTCATCCATTTTTTAGACTTCCATTCTCAACCTACGCATGTTTAGAGAAAATATATATTACAGCCAAAATGTATTTATAGCCATCATAATCCTTCTTATATGATTGTATGTCAACAATGTATGCCTGCCACTTGACATCCACGTGACTGATATAAACCATTTTTTACGGAAATATGTGTGAGTAGATTGTGGCATTAGTCATTCTTTCAATTCAGCGTATTTTCTTTTCTTTTTGTTCTGTTTATTATGCCACCACAATTGATTAATATTTGCGTAAGCAACGGGAGTTTCGGAGTTATAGTATATATACCTCGAATACACTTTTTAGGCTTGCTGTACAAATTTATTTCAAATTTATTGTTGCATTTTATGAAATTCAAAAATATTAGAAGAATTCTTATCTATATTTTCTGACATTTATAGTAAGGCATCAGAAAGTAATGTCTGTTTATTTTCAAGTTTGGATGGTGTAAAAGTATGGTGTAACATGACGTGCGAGAGAATAAAATTATCAATGCCCAGATCTAACATCAAAACACATTCTTCCATGTTTTGAGGAAGTATCAGAATTCCAAGGGATTTTTAATGATCATAACGTTGAAATTAGCGGTAATACCATTTCAAGTAAAATAACAAAGCATATATCATACGACATGACATTTTGTAGGATTGTTTGGATTTTTAAATGAAGATGACCTGATTATATTTACATCACTGTTGTATTGCTTTACACATTTTGTAGCCTTTTGGACTCTTTTTTACGAAACCTTGTTAAGCTAAAACCACTTCAGATATACAAATGAAATAGGGATAGCATGTATTGGTGTATATTTTGATGACATGAATAGATTTTCATACCATTATATCAAATTATAAAAATTGTATGCACTTTTTAACTTAGACGTTTTGGGGCAGTAGGGACATGCGTGTTTTACAGACATATATTTAGTTAACGTACAAAATTGCACCCCATAATTTATACATAATAAGAAAATGTACATACAGACAATAAATTAAAAATTGAGTCTGCAGTTAACAGTCAGTGACAACTGTGATGGGTGACAGTATGATTATTTTCACTGGTCTACAGCCAAAATGCTTCCGCAATAAATGTTGCCAAACTTTACTAATTCTGGGTCAATGAGAAAGAAAATGATGCTTAAAATTGTTGATTGGCTCTAGTTTTAAAGATATTATACTGGGTCAGTATATACGACCCTTGACTTGGGAATGGCGGACGATAAGTGAGTTATAAAGGGGAGGGATCTCAATTTAAACCAGAAATGACTAAAATACATCTTTGACTGGATCTATGAATAAATCTATGACTGGGTTTGGACAGTACTTGCTTTTTAGGCAAAACAATGAATGATGCAATCTGAAGCTGGTATTGCGTCATACATTATATGAATTGCATCATGTTATTCCTAGAAGTCATGGATGATGCAATCATAACTAAGCTTACATCACTCTGCTGAAGAAATTGCCCTATATCAGCTCTACAAATCATACAATGTCGTGCTCTCTTATTTGTCAGTGTTTGATTTTGCAAAGGGACACATTTCTGTTTAGTCAAAGTGAGCAGAGATGCCTCGTACTTGTGTGAACAATGCAGATAACTTCTGCTATGTGTGTGGTGAAGTGACTTTTGCATCACAAAAGCGCAGTATAACCACTATGGTTAAGAAAACCTATCACCTTTATTTTGGCTGCAAAATTGGAGATCAGGACAAGAGGTGGGCCCCACACATATGCTGCAACACTTGTGAAACAAATCTTCGCCAGTGGTTGAACAGGAAAAGGAAATCTATGCCTTTTGCAGTGCCAATGATTTGGAGAGAGCCAACAGAATCATATCAGCAATTGTTACTTCTGCATGGTGCCTCCAGTTGGGAAAGGTGTGTCAAAGAAGAAAAAGTGGACTGTGCATTATCCAAACATTCCGTCAGCTATACGCCCAGTACCCCATGGAGAAGGACTGCCGGTTCCTGATGCATCAGAATCATTCTCACTTGAGTCAGACGAGGAAGAGGAAGAGGATGAAACTTCTACTCCTGAACCATCAATGTCACATGATCCATATTTTCTCCCATCCTCCTCCTCTGAACCACACCTCATAACACAAGGTGAACTGAATGACCTTGTCAAGGATTTGGAACTATCCAACAATAAGGCAGAGCTGTTGGGCTCCAGACTACAGCAGTGGAATCTCCTGGCAGGTGATGTTAGGGTTTCCATGTTCCGTGACCGTCAAAAGGATCTTGTCCCATTCTTCTTCATGGGAGGTGATCTTGTAGCCTGCAACAACATCGATGGTGTGATGGCAGCCCTCAACATCGTTCATGGTCCAGATGAGTGGAGACTGTTTGTTGATTCATCGAAGACGAGTCTTAAAGCTGTTTTGCTGCATAATAACAGTGTTTTGCCATCAATTCCAGTTGGTCCTGCAGTCCATATGAAGGAAACCTATGAAAACATGAAACAACTTTTGAGGTGCATAAACTATGACCAGAATCAGTGGCAGCTTTGTGGCGATTTCAAGGTTCTTGCTCTCTTGCTTGGTCTGCAGACTGGATACACAAAATACTGCTGTTTTCTCTACGAATGGAATAGTCGTGCGAGAGATTCCCATTACATCAAGAGAGATTGGCCACTCCGACAGTCATTGGAGCCTGGGATGAAAAGTGTTCAGCATCCACCACTTGTTGAATCAAGGAAGAATTTGTTACCACCCTTGCACATTAAGCTGGGTCTGATGAAGAACTTTGTCAAGGTCATGGACAAAACACAAGCAGCTTTCAAGTACCTCCGTGGAAAATCTCCAAGGTTAAGTGAAGCTAAGATAAAAGAAGGTGTCTTTGTTGGACCTCAGATTCGTGAACTTCTTCGAGATAATGCATTTCACCGTGCACTGCGTGTCAAGGAAAAGACGGCATGGAAAGCCTTCCAGTTAGTGGCAACAAATTTTCTCGTAAACAACAAGGCAGACAACTACAGGGAGTTGGTGGAAAACCTCCTTTTTAATTGTCATATTTGAATTCAGCACATCAAAATCCCTAATAAATAGCACATTTTATCTCTGAAGTAGACGACTTAGAAAAAATTGTAGACCAGTGTAATCTCTCATTTGCATTGGTTTACAAGACTACACCTGTCCTCTGTGTTTGTGCCAACCACGATAGTGGTAGGCCGTATAGTGTTACCCATCCGTCCAGTTGGTGAAGTTTGCCGTTTAAGTCAGTTTCAGACAATGTGGTGGGGCATCCATGTTCCACTTAAGTGTCATAGAATTGTGCGTACCAAGTTGCAATTGTACTGCATTTTAACGTAAATATTGTATATGTCACGTTGCCGCGTAGAACATTACCCATGGTGTATGTTTTAGTTCTGTCAGACGATGGCGATATGCTATGTTTTGCTCACGTGGTCAATGGACTTACTGTGGTACGTGAAAAAAGTGTAGGCTGTAGGAATTCGCCTTCTTTGTGTTTTCCGTGCGCGGTCCCCTCCAAGTACCAGTATATAGAGCTCTCATTTTTCGGTGTACAGTTATACTGCACAGATACCTTTCCAAGAAGCTATGTTCTTCACGATAACAATCTCTCAGCTGTGGAGGTATGCATCAATTGTATGCGTCCATGTTTCTTTCTGTCTTTTGCTTGCTTGATATTGAAGTTATTTACGATAGATGATTCGAAATTTATCATAAATTTCCACTAGGTCGGACCAATTTCACATAACACAATGCTATTAGATTTTATATAGTCTGTTTCAGGTTACAGTCGTATTTTTATCTCAATTGACAAGTTGAGTTGAATTATGTATGTTGTTTATAATCAAAGATAAGAAAGGTTATAGCTTTTTTAATACCCCCGTGTGCTTATTTTTGTTGTGAATAGATTCATGTAGGAACTTGGTTATCATGTTATTTCACATGGTTGCTATTAACATAAAACAGTTTTAATTTTTAACCAGGTCTTTCCTCGTGTACGCATGCATAATATGTATAGCGGTGTTTGTACCAAAACAAGCTAGAGTTTATGGAACATGTAGTACGCCGTTCATTTGTGTGGATTTCCAGCTGAATTCCAGTAATATATGTTGGAGCCAATGATGCTGGCTGTAAGAAGTAATGTTTGACCGGTTCAGAGTCTGAGGGGTCGACGAATCATGCTCCGGCCTGTGTCTGCATGAATGTGAGAGGTCATGCAGGATCTTCGGCAGACTGGAAGGAATAGCATACATAAGATCATTCCTTGTGTTACGCCCTATTACAGTGGAATAGTGTTTTTTATGTACCTTTGATGAACGACGTAGTATCATAAATTCACTATCGTTAGATAAAAAAATGTAGTATCATAATTTCATTTTCATTATTTCAACACTGTGGTATAATAACTTTATGTCCATTATTGAATGGTGTATTGTCATATATATATATATATATATATATATATATATATATATATGTATATATATATATATATATATATATATATATATATATATATATATATATATATATATATATATGTTTTTTGAACCGTACAATTCCATAAATTCATGTCATTTGTGTGAATAACATAGACTCGCAATTTTATTAAATGAACCGAACAGTTTCATATCAGTCGGAGTGAACAGAACAATTCATATCTGTTATGTTAACAGATTAATATTATAATCCATGTTTGATATATGCACAAGCTAATAAGTATAGATAACTAAGCAACGTGTGGAAAACCTTTAAATATTTCATTTGGAATCTAGCATATGCTTGAAATAGCAATATTTAGTGCATGCGTAGACTATTTGCAGTGATTATTTGTGTAACCCCAATTTTGTACTGAATCAAAATTTGATTGCCTAGCTAGATGGCGTCAGAATTGAACATGTTAGAGTAGGTCCGAATTAATTTACAGACATATATATATATATATATATATATATATATATATATATATATATATATATATAGAGAGAGAGAGAGAGAGAGAGAGAGAGAGAGAGAGAGAGATTCTAAATAAATATATCATTTTCATAAGTGTTCTTTGTATCTTTACTAATCCAAACCCACTCGGTCTAACCTTGTGACAATAAAACACTTCTGGTTTTATAAACAAAAAGAGTTTTTTTTCTTCTTTCTTATCAGTATGAACGAATCGTGTTTCATGAAACCAAAAAAATGAGGGTGTTGGTCATGTCAGGTGGGGTAGGTAAGAACATTGACAAGAATATCATCACAACGGTCTTTATATGCAAAATATCACCAGCATTAATATAACCCCGTCAGTGGCAGTGCACACAAAGTTTTAGAATGTCATGTAATACTTCATTTTCGAAAACTATCTAGGAATGGCAATACATTTTAACATTTATTCTTTATTCAATTATCTGCATTCTTTTTCATATAATTTTACTTTATTTCACATATGTGAAATAGAATTGTATACATGTAAAATAGTTTTCACATATGTGGAATAAATCATTTATTTTCACATATGTACAAAAGAATATCACAGTTTTGGAAAAGAATTTCAAATATTTAAAATAAACCGTTATTTGACACGTGTACTAAGACTTTACATCACTTATGCGAAACTCTTTTCAGATGTGTGAAAATATATTTTTTGCGATTTATTTTACAAATGTAGAAATGAATGTGAAATAAAGTCGCATTTTAAAAATCTGGAATTCTTTTCACATATATGAAATAGAATTGCAAATACTTTAAATGAGAACCTCTATTTTTACATAAGTGAAATAGTTTGATTTCTTTAACATACGTAAAATTGAATTTCACATATGTGAAATAAAGGATTTATTCTACATGTGTCAAAAAGAATCTCACATATGTGGAAAATATTTTCACATATGTATTTTTATTCTGCATGTGCAAAAATCTGTGTCACATATATATAAAAAATAATTATAATTTTATTTATGAATCTTTTGAAAACCTAAAAACCAGACTGTCGTGTAGAGGTAGGTAGTTATACTCTATACTTGCCACCAAATATCACTATCATTTTTTTTCTTCGTTTATTCTTCTTGTGTCACATTGTGCACTATTATAGATGTTTTGTAAAACAAATGAATTGAATTGACTTATGTGCAAAAGATTTTACATATGTAAAAAAAAATTCACACATGTAATACAGCTTGCCATAGCTAGGTAGGTAATACAATATTTCGGCGGCTGCGATAATCTTTTGTATTAGTTAGTGTAAAACCTACGAAAACACTTCTTTGTTTATGTTTATTCGCGCGGGCACACATACACACACAGAGGGCCGTCGTAAGGGGCGGGCGAAAAGGGTGATCGCCGGGGGGGGGGGGGCGCAATTTCGCGGAGCTTGCGGTATTTTTCCCAAGGGGGGGCCTCTAAAGGTGACGCTCGCTTGCGGCGGCCCTGCACACACAGACACACAGACACACACACACACACACACACATATATATATATATATATATATATATATATATATATATATATATATATATATATATATATATATATGCCCAAATGTTCTATAGTAACATAACCCTTCCTGACCCTAGTAAAGGAAGCACATGTATTGCGGTGTCATGGCATGTGCTGGGGCATCGAGTGCAGTTTTCAGTACAAAGGACTCAGCACTCCTCAAGTCACCTGTCATTATCCACTCAATGATTTGTATCAGACAAGTGATTGCAAGTATAAAGTACATGTATACAAGCCTAACCCACCATGTCAGCCAAACGTGTCTTAATAGCATACGCCCACCAAGAACCGCAGTCCTTTAACGGGGCCCTTAGGGATGAGGCGGTACGAACCCTGGAGGAACATGGGTGCGAGGTGGAGGTATCGGATCTGTACGTTATGAAGTTTGACCCCACAGCATCTAGACACCACTTCACAGGTGAGGAGGGGTGTGGGGGATGTGGGGTCACACCACTTGATAGTGATATCCGGGTACTAGACCCTCATACAATTACATATATCATGCAGAGACATATAAACATATATTTCAAAGTTGATCCGCCCCCCCCATATTAGCTTCAAAAGTAGCTGAAACGTCCCATTTGTAGAAGTATTTTTTTTTTAAATTAATAAACTTGACATGCCTGTATGTTTTATCAATTCAGGTATATGACGTTCTCCTATAGTAAGAATGTTTAGTACTATCTCCTTATAATTGACCTTACCGCGGAAGACCTTTGTCTCTGTCCTATTTTATTATCACATTTATTTTTAACATCTGTTCACGAAATGTTCAAGTATGATAGTTCTTATTACAATGAGTTTAACCTATACAATTCATAACATTCGGCACTTTTTCGTTTAGATACCGATGTTCAAAGTTACTATATAATTCAACTAAAATATGGTCAGTTGTAGTGTCAAAGGTATGTATGCTTAATTAAGTCTTACCAGCAATTATTGCTGACTGACTAGTCAGTTCTTAGGGTTGGCAGACAGGTGGGTGGAGCGGGGATAGAATCAATGACGCTTTAGAAAAAGATGGCTATGACATAACGTGTTTACTGCCGGGTATTTACCAGAGGTCCAAAAGGTCGATCTTGTAACAGTAGACGCTGTAACCGACTGTGTTGCCTTAACAATATAAATACAAATATTCAAGGTAAGTCAATCTTGTGCAATCGAAGCATAGTCATAAAACTGCAACAATCCGAGGGTCTACAATTTCATAAAAAGGTAAATTGCAGATGAGGAGACACAAATGAGCGATTAGGTTTAAGGTAAAACCTTATGTACGCAAGCTGATGTCAATCCTAAGTTTAGATCAAATGGTCGATACCTTTATCTGCAGAAGACAAAATAGAAAACCACATAAACCTGCCAAACATTATTTCATAGATAATGAGCAATTAGGAAGTGTGGAAGGTTGCAAGATAATCGGGGAAATTAATTGTACGACAGTGACAGTTTATGGTTATGAAATAAAAATTAAATTAATAATAGCGTACCTTGGATCCAAATAGCAAACAACGGGGTCCCAGTCTCCAATTAATTTGCGCGAAAAAACTAAAATTTCTAAAGATATAGTTCTTTCTGAATCGCCAGTAGAAATGGTAAGTTAAAAATCTTTCAGTTTAACTGCTAAATTCATAAGACCTTGCAGATTTAAAAAAATAAGAGATAGATAACCATTTGTAGGCCTTTTTTTTTTTTTCTTATTCGATACATAATATAAACGTCTGAATTATATAGTACAACCTAATGAAAGTAAAGTTTCATTTTGGAACAAAATCATACATTTCACAGATCATGGTGCAGAATTTGTGGATTTGTTCTCCCGGAAAGACAGGCGATTGCATTGATTTGTACTGTTACTGTTGTCGTAGAATGAACTATACCTCAGGGAGATACCCGTATGGAAGGTAATGACATAACAGCATCTTTTCCTAAAGCGGCTGTTGGTAAGGTTTTACTGAAATGTCATCATATGAACTCAGCAAGAAAGTTTAAACATAGTTTGCTACCAAGGGGGCAGGGTTACTCAGTTCAACTGCAACAAAAATGCAGTCTTTTTTATTTTACAGCAAATGTATATGTACTCAATGCTTTTGTTATTGCTGCATCTTTACATAAGTTTGATCAATACAAATAATTGTACAATACCCCGTTCGGTATAAATAACTTTGCCCCCACCACGGCCGTGTCAAAACTTCATTCATAGCCCGATATGATATTGCGTATGCAGTTCCACTTAACAGATCAATAATGATTCGTGTGTGTGTGTGTCTGTGTGTCTAAATACAAATGATAGAAATGCAAAAAGCAACATACTAGTATCCAGTTCAGTTAGGTAGACGCGTTCATCACAGTTTGCGTATCACTAGCATCATAGAGTCATTTCAGATTGCATATTTTAGATATGCAGTCAACAACTGAAGAGACAAAATGTGACTATTTTTGTGCCCACAGCAGACGAAATTCAGTAGCCCCAAAAAACAATTACATAAAGGTGTAAAATTACGCTCACATAACGGAATAAAAGATACGAGAGAAAAAAAGTATTTTGATATGTCCAGGTCTATTTATGACAAAGTATCATCCACAATTGAGATGACCTTTACAATTGCTATGAAACACTTTTCAGTTGGTGAAGACAAAACCCCGAATAAAACTCATGAAAGAAACGGGAACAAGAGTCATTTAGAGATGATAGATAATTTCGGTATTGAATTAAGAGCATGATCGTGATTTTTAGCAATGTTTTTATCCCCACCCCCCGTGGAAGTCGGTCACAGCGACCAGTTTTAATTCATTTTACGTTTATTCTTCAGAATATAATTAATAAGACACGATTTGTCATGGCATATACGGTAACTTCGCTAACCAGTTACATGATTGAATTATTGTCCATTTAATCATCCAAATGATTGTTTCTTCACAAGTAAAGTTTGCTTTTGACTTAGTTTCTCAGAAACTGTTTCCATGAATATCAATGAATCCGGCTTGGTGTATTTATCTCTAGAATTATAACTTTCCGCTGCTTTAAGTAGGCCATAGTGACCATTATTTTCACATTTGAATGACCATTCTAGGATTTACTATGCATACAGCGAGACACTCCGCTGAATTCTTGCTTTTAGAAATTTTTTAATGAAGGTGTGTGGACATAAATTTCCCACGACTATTCAAGCTTCAAACTGGAATACCCCTCTGGCAGTCAAGCTTGCCAGTTACCTAAAACAGCATTTTTCCGCCCATCGCGTCAATTATAAGGTCCGTGAAAGACACATAGTAACTTCAATAGCCCGCACCTTTTTTCAGTCAAGTTGCCCCAAGCTAGATCTTGTGCAGGTGGCGTAGCCAGTGAACTGATTATCGTTTTTTTTTTTCCATGTAAATATGTGAAATTTTGACCTTGCTCTGCTAATAATAATAATAATAATAATAATAATAATAATAATAATAATAATGACTTTATTTCCAACTTAAGTCCATAGACCCCCTCCCCCCAGCAATTTCACACAAGATATGACACAAAAATCACAATGGTAAGTTCTTAATAACGAGCAAGTAGTGGCGGCGCGAGGGGGGGGGGGGGGCAATTACCCCCGAGAACCGGACAAGGGGGGGCGCCGTCGAGTTATTTTTTTAAAATTTTTTTATTTTGCAGCTGTAACTGGGGCGTAAAGGCGGGGGGGGGGGGGGGGATGTGGAGGTTGGAAACTGACAAAACTGTTCCTGTGGCAAAGTAGGAGCGCCACTAAAAAAACATAAAATCATGAGAGAGAGAGAGATAGGTCTACACGGTTAGGAATGCGCTGTATATTATCCGGAAATTGCGATTTTTATAAGTTTGTGTTTGCTGTAAAAGATGTGGCATTTTTTTAAGTTTGTGTTTGCTGTAAAAGATATGGCATTTTAATTTAAAATGTAAACGGATAAATTTAATTGAAGCTGTACATTTGAAAAGAGGACACACACACACACACACACACATATATAAGATATTTTGCTGTATCAGCTAAGTGTTACTACAATTTCATTCTTGCTCAAAGAATTGGGTTATCAATCAGTACAAATTACAAATTCGGTTGACGACTTGGGGTATCTCCATGTCAAATTATTTACACATGTATGCTGAATAAAGCATTTCGAGCATGTAAATGAGGTAGACTTCTAGGTATCCATTGATTTACCGTTTATTTATTTATTAATTTTTTTACATTTTATTTCATCGAAATAAATTTTATTTTATTTTATAAATAAAATTGGGCTTTAAATTCGGTTTAATATTGGAACTATGATTTACATAATTTAAATGCCTCACATATAGTGGCGGCTCTAGTGGAGGGTCGGTGGGGGCAATTACCCCCAGGTACCAGGCAAGGGGGGTGCCGTCGGGAGCTTTGTTTTCTTCAGCTGTAACCGGGGCGTAGATGGGGGCGGGGGTTGGAGGTTGGCAACTGACATTAAAACTGTTTTCCGTGGCTAAGTAGAGGTGTCACTCAAGACGATTGCCCCAGGGCGCCTCGGTAGGGGCACCACTAAAGAAGATTGCACCAGGGCGCCTCGAACCCTCTCGCCGCCACTGCTTACATCAGTAGCCTATATCATTTTGAATTTTAGAACTGGCATGGACATTTACAGATAATAGCCTACCGTACTTTGTTTTATAAAATGTACTTGAAATTCGGCTACTAATCAGTGTTAAACATCAATACGGACTGGATATTTTAAAGGTTCCCCCATCATCCTTTCTCTGTCTCTCTCTGTCTCTCTCTCTCTCTCTGACGCAATTTATAGGTTGATACTAAAGTCAAATTTGGTTTTGTTTTTTATGCAGTAAATATTAGGAATTGTTACCCTAGTGCCCCGATTCATACAGTAAATGACAACTGGCATGTATATATTGGTTAAGAAAAATATTTCACTGGCTACACCTGCAACTAGTTGCTGACAACTCGACTTAGAAACATGCTTTCGCTGGTTTTGGAATCACCGCTGTGGCGAACGATGTTGCATATGGCAATCAGCAATCTTGATTCATATGGTATGCAGTTTGAAGCTTTAGTAGTCGTGGGAGATTTATGTACGCACCAATGTCCTGCATAATAGTCATCGCAATGTTTGAGAATTTATCTAATTATATTTCCGCATCGATAGTATCGTCATTGCAATGTTTGAGGTTTTATCTAATTATATTTCCGCTTCCATTTGTAAATTCGACAGACGCTTATGATCATTTGTTTCATCATGTTGTGAAAATAGGCTCCAGTGGTCAATGGTCATACCAAGTCATTGTCACCTGACTCGTTATGGACATGGAAAACCGGAATAATCGAGAGGAGATAACTGCTAAATTAGTATTGTTCGCTTAATGTTATGCCTTTAAGACATTTTTAGGGACCTATGTGGAACCCTGTCTTGAAGAAGTCCATGTCAAAATCTGCATTCGATAAGGTGAGTTGTTTTGCACTAAGTTGTTCTCGCACGAGCAGTCATCGTCGCAAGACACGGAAGATAATCCGCTACGCCCTTTATCACACGTGGCTGCCTGTGCTGAGATTTCCTTGTGTTTCAGGTGTACATATAAGCAAAAATACGTAATCAACAGCACAATGTAACAATCACCTACACATCAATGAAAGTGAAACTTTGATTGGCTCATTCAAACAGCGTGAAAGGTCATGTTGGGTACAAATGATGCCGATCCACCATTAAGTATGGCCGTCTTTACTAAAAATATAAAAACATTTAAACAACCTCTTCTCAATAACTATTGAACTGTAGTTGACCCAATTTGACAGAAAACATCCTGGCAGAAAACCGTTTAACTTTGTACCAATGGTGCTTATCTGCATCAAATATTTTCGCTGTTACGAAAAATACAGCTATAAAACAACTTCTTTTCAAAAGCCGTTTAACACAATTTTACCAAATGTAACAGAAAGCAAATTGGCATGAAGTCCTTTCAATGTATTACAAATGATATATATATATATATCCTTTATAAAATATGACCGCTATTACCAAAATTAGAAAAACCCCGAAATATCTTCTCAGAAACTGCTGAACAGAATTCGACCAAATTTGACATGCTATCGATTATGGTCATTTTACTAAAAATAAAGTTTGAGTTAATGATGCCGATCCTGTATCAAACACGACTGCTGTTACTAAAACTAGAAAAACCTTTAAATAACTTCTCAGAAACCGCTGAATACAATTTGTTAAAATTTAACAAAAAGCACCCCGACAAGAAGGCCTTTCAGTTTTGTACAAATGATGATTGTCTGCCATCAACTATGACCACATTACTAAAAAATAGAAAACAAAACTTAAGATGACTTCTTCTTAAACACTGCTCAACAGAATTTAATAAAATTTGACAGAAAGCATCATGTAATTAAACCTTTTCACTTTCTACAAAAGATGCTGATCCATGACTCAATATGGCCATTGATACTAATACAAGAAAAACCTTTAAATGACTTCTCAAAAACCGGTCAGTAGAAGTTGACCGAATTTCACAGAAAGCATTCTGGGGTTAGGTCTTTCGAGTCTGCACACACGATGCTCATCCGACATCCAATATAATTGCCATAACTAAAAAATATAAACCCCGTTACATATCGAAAAGCATCGTACTAAGCCAGATTTATTGGCGAAGTGCCTTTGCATTTTCTGTGAGGTAGATGTCAGCAAGGTGAGCGATCTTAGGCCGACTTGGGCCTCTTATTCCCTGAAAGGAGTGAGGTAGTGCGGGACAAAGAATATTACTTGACCTCTGAGGTGGAGCTCTCTGTGACATGATATAATTCTAAATGAACGATAATATTTGAATGGTTCAACTAATTTGCAGGGGAGCTGGAGAATCCAGATCAATTCGACTTTCAACGGGAGTTGAGACATGCGAACAAAGAGGGGACACTTCCAAAAGACGTTGCCATGGAGCTAGAAAAGCTTGTGCACACGGACCTGTTGATTTTGCAGTTTCCAATGTATTGGATGAGTCTTCCCGCCATTCTCAAAGGCTGGATAGACCGCTGCTTTGCGGAGCAGGTCTGCTTCAATACGGACAACGGCGAGTGGTTTGACCATGGACCTTTTACGGTAAGCCTCGAAGCGGGAACGATGAGGTCGAAGGCCTCTACATGGGCCTCCACTCTTCCCTTGTATTATTTATACATTTTCATAAAGAAAAGATTTGAAGCCTCCGATGAACACACACACACACACACACACACACACACACACACACACACAGAGGCAGACATAACGCTTGGGGGCATATATTAGGATTAACAACTTTGTGGAGCATGAGACTGTTATAGTTTATACCCGCGGCTCACTTTTACGATTTTTTTTTCACAGCAAGCCAGCCAAATGTTTGAAATTGTAACCCGAATGACTTCCTTCATTAGAAACTAGATGGACATATTTATATATATATATATATATATATATATATATATATATATATATATATATATATATACTATAAATTATAATCTTTAAATATATTATTATATCATCAAGCAACCTAGGGCGTATTTTAGCTAATGCGACAATGCGACAGCAACTCGATAAACAAAACGACTCTTGAGTGACGGCTTTTTTTACGGTCTTGTTCTCAAATCTACTATTAACTCAAATCTACTATTAACTCCCGGTTCTTATCGAACTGGATTCACATACTAACATAAAGTTATATAATCACAATAAATGCCCCAGAAGCAACAGGTTTTATTCAAACAATTAAAAAAAATATAAAAAATAATAATTTAAAAGCAGACAACAGGCTCTCCTATTGACTTTTAACATCTGATGTATACTTGTGTGTAGCAAAATGTTCTAAATATTCACACAAAAAAAAAAAAAAAAAAAAAATGCTGTTTGAGTTATTTCCTCAAACAGAGAAACTGACTCTAAAGTAATCAAATAAGGAAATCGACCCATTCATCTACCAAACAAATAAAATTACAAACTACAAGTTTTTATTGAAAAGTAACGATGCCAATTGCTGGAGAGTGATTAGAGCTTAAATATAATTCACCATGAAGCACCTGGATGGGAAATTGAATTCACAGCTTTCCCTTGAATCACATGTTGTACACTACATCGAGCTTAGAGATAAGGGTTCTGTGTAGACAAGTAGTTTTCGAACAAATTCTTATAACAGATATTACTGATATATGTTTTACATAAAATATTTTATGTTTTTTATTAGGCAAAAAAAGCGGTGTTGTCGTTCACTACCGGCGGGACGGCGTCCTACTTCTCCAAGCGAGGTCTGTTTGGTGACATGGAAATTCTGCTCTGGCCAATACATGTTAGTAGACACATCTCTCTCTCTCTCTCTCTCTCTCTCTCTCTCTCTCTCTCTCTCTCTCTCTCTCTCTCTCTCTCTCTCTCTCTCTCTCTCTCTCTCTCTCTCTCTTGCCCCAATATTCAGACATCTGACCCAAACCTTTGGTCCGTTTGGTGAGACGGACGTTTCGCTGTGGGCAATTCATGTTAGTAGACATGTTTCCCACCCTCCACTCCCTTAACACCTTTACCTAAGACCTCTATCTTTATTTATAGTCGCCCATCCCTACCATACACTTACTTCCCCATGCAGGGTCTGTTGGGTGACATGGACTTTTTGCTGTGACTTACAGATATAAGTATAAATATCCACCACTCATTCTCCATACTCCTATCATGTGTGTGTGTGTGCTCCCCCACCCCTGTCCCCTCTCTCTTCCTTGCCCCTATACCCCGACGTCTGACCCAACTCTGCTATATATACCTACTTCTCCAAGAAGTCGGGTCCGTTTGTTGAGACAGACGTTCTGCTGTGACCAATACACCAGTAGTAGTCCCTTCCCCCGCTCCCACTTTTCTACCTTACACTAGTACCTTATCCCTACCATATCCTTACTTCTCCAAGCAGGGTCTGTTTGGTAATAGGAATCTTAATCTGTGACCAATAGATGCAAATAGACATGTCCCCCACTCATTATCCATATTCTTATCCCCCATCTCTGTCTCTTTCCGACTGGACTTAAATTAATATCTCTGATAATATCTATAAACTAATATCCTTTATGTGTAGAATAGTTGCACATCGTCATCAAATAAATATAACACATTATTCTACTATATGCCATACAGTCAGATGAACCTTCGTTACCTTAGTTGAGAGAAATGCATGTATTAATTGTGTGTGTTGTGCCAATTGTAACCCCAGATTAACCGGTCTTATAAACACCACGGTTATCCATGTTAAGCTGGATACTTTTCTTTTCAGAACACACTACGCTTCTGTGGATTCCAAGTTCTGCCTCCACAGATTTCGCATGCGCCGAATGACGTCAGCATGGAAGAAAGACAGACGATGCTTTCTGATTGGTCAAGTCGATTGAGCACGATCTTTACCGAGAAACCTTTACATTTTGTTCACATTGAGAATTTTGACGGGGAGGACGGCTTTCAGCTGTCTCAGAGTTACATGGAACAAGCAGACAAACTGGAATTTGGCCCCACTGCAGGTCAGAATCTCGGAAAACCTTTCAAATCAGTTGTCAAGGAGAAGAAAGTGATGATTAAGCGAGCCAGTGGTGATACATGATCATGACAAAATTAGGAATTGCTTGTTGAATAAAAATATAATTGATTATTTTTGTTTTATATAAATAACGATTTTAAAGTATATTTCAGGAGTGGCGGGACAAGCTGTCATTTCTACTGCATACTCTTTATGAGTCTTCTGAATGGTGTTCGATTCCAATATGAAATCCAGTAATTCAATATGGTATATAGATCTGTTTTGATATGATGGATGGACAACATGTAGGTCTTAGTAGAACTTGATCCTTGGATAGATTGCAAGTGCATGATGTTTACGGAATTCAGACGCGAGGCAGATGTGTGCATGATGTCTACGGAATTCAGATGCGAGTCGGATGCCGAGTACATCATGTTTACGGAATTCAGGCGCGAGGCATATGTTGTGTGTATGATGTCTACGAAATTCAGATGTGAGGCAGATGCCGAGTACATGATGTCTACGGAATTCAGACGCGAGGCATATGTTGTGTGTATGATGTCTACGAAATTCAGATGTGAGGCAGATGCCGAGTACATGATGTCTACGGAATTCAGACGCGAGGCAGATGCTGAGTGCAGGGATGGAGCCAGGATATTTGATAAAAACTAAAGGAACATGAACTTTGAAATAAATATCGATGTAAACTTACAAACGTGTAACCAGAGAATCCTTTACAAAAGTGTTGTTTGGTGCAACTTTGAATAGAAACGATAGATTTACAGGCACATTTACGGCCATTGACTGAGCATTGTTAGTATCACATCATACTCAGCTGAATTTCCTTCCAGAGCCGTAAATCAAGCTTTCATTGTGAAGCGCGAGGAGCAAATTTCTAGGTCACGTAGTTATCTTGACGGATAATCGAGGTTAAATATCACAGTGATTAAGCAATTCATGCACAGGTTATGTTTTGTGGTTGGCGGATAAGAAAGGTTGGGAATGATCGATCAAATTAAAGATTTGGTTTATTCAGAAAAAAGGACTAATGCCTTATTGGTCGTAATTCTTTACTAAGAAATCAGGGTGAACATTATTTATTTATTTATTAAACTTGTCATTAACCAGTTATTCGCTTATTCATTCATTCATAGTACCTTTCATTACCATAGTTATCATTATCAACTTTCTTTGTCATTATCTCTGTTTTTCATATCTAATCCTGTCGAGTTTCTAATGTATTTCGTGTTCTTATTATTTGTCTTCTTTAAACTATTCGTCCATCACATATGTCTATACGTGAATGGCTTGCAATAGGTCCATGCATTAGCAACTTAGACCACAGTATTAATTTGGCTTCAAAGTCCTCAATTAAACATGTGAATTGGTGAATCATTTTTTGCTAGATCTAGAAATCTTAAAAACCGGCAAAGACATTTTAATCGAAAGGGGGAAATTTTCAGAGCAAGTAGCGTCCAGAAAGTCTCGATTAAAATGCACGTTTATATCAGATTCCTGGTCATTTTTAAAGCAGACTATAGCGAGACCAAGAACGAGTCTCTCTCTCTTTCTGAATTAATCTCCGAGTCATGTTTCAGTCTCGCTTGGCATAAATCTCTCATGGTCAGCCCAACTTGTCATAAATCTCTCAGGATCATGCGAAAACCTCTTGCTTATCGTAAATATTCCAGAGTCGAGTTAGACTCCTTTTGAACGAGGGAAGTCGATAGCAAGGTACTGTTGTTGTTGGTCCTTAAAGGGCCATAAATTAGTTGTTTACTCCAACGTTTTGAATTCTTGGACGAGTTAGTCTTGAAT
Source organism: Margaritifera margaritifera (assembly GCA_029931535.1). NCBI lineage: Eukaryota > Metazoa > Mollusca > Bivalvia > Unionida > Margaritiferidae > Margaritifera > Margaritifera margaritifera. The sequence goes on along the minus strand of JAQPZY010001110.1, from coordinate 608,113 downwards.
GATGAAATCATTTATAATAGTAATTTTTGTATCTCGCAATTTGTTTTTTTAAAAAAAGGTTTCAATATTGCCGATAACTAATTCTTGCCCAGGAAAATAAACAGCATATTTTGGCTGCTACCTGAGGTAATCTTATAATAGACACGAGCGATTCCTCCACCTCACAATAACTGGGCAGCCGCGCATTTGTTTCCAACTATGTAAAGGACCGATCACTTAATTGGGGTGGGGGCGGGATGGAGGGGGGGGGGGGGAGAGGGCAGGCAGGCCTGGGATTATAACAAAAATTATAGCTCCCAAATACCTTGAAAAAATAGTCTTGCCCTGATTTGTAGAAAGGAACTAATTATATTAATTTTATTACCTGAAATTTCTTTAATTACCTTGAGATAAAATGAGAAAAAAGTAGTCTGGTTGCTAAGAAAATCTCAGCCTCCAACTCCCGCCCGGAAAATGAGATGGTCGGTCGCTAAAACTGGAAAAGTAGCTCCCCTCCCCCGAATAGCAATTTTACATATCCCTAAAGACATAGACAAGTGCACGTGTTCCTACTGTAGGCCTATGAATAACCACTTGTAACATAGATTCATCCAAATGATCACAAAGAACAAAATGCATATAGTTCACACGGGTCAGTCATAACGTACCGGCAACGATGCCAGCGCACCGGCAACAATATTTTTACGCAATGGCAAAAAACAAAATAAAACAAACAACAACAAAAAAACAATCCAAAAAACAAAAACAAATGGCGGAAGCAGGAGCCATGGTGGGGTTAGTTATCTATTTCTGTTTAACTTGTATAAAACAATAATGCTGCTGCTGGCAATAGTCACACGATATTTCTAAACGATTCAACTTTTGTTCCATTCCGTAATAATGAATTCCATAAGGTTTGGCTGGAAAAAAGAAAAAAGAAAGATCCCTTTTGACAACCATCAAGTTAAATTTGCAGTTCCAACAAAGATGTTCGAAATTCAGAAATTATTTCAAGACCTGTGGCCAAATGTATTACTTGCCAGGAAAAGGCGCGTGATTCAACATAATCCTAGCAGTTTTCAAAGATAGAGAACGTGTTGTGAACGATTTTTTGTTACAACGCAGATCCAACAGTACTGCATTATGGACGAAATATCACTCGTTACTTTGTCATTTATTTGTCATTTTGAAGTAAGGTAACCATACAAATTAACTGTACTGTCATGCTCTCCATGTTGTTTTAACTGACCATTAGGTATCGGTATGATGGAAGATCACCTCATTAATATCTGCAGATCTCGCCCTTAATAAAATACATGAAATATATATTGATGAAATACGCCTATCCACCACATTTGATCAGAAATAAAGATGCTAAAATGTTGACAAGGTCAGTCAATCAGATGGAAAATCACCTCATTAATATGCATGGATCTCGCTCATAATTGGAATCATCATTAAGTTTTGTCTGTTTACCAAGTTTGATAAAAATTGGATCTGAAATAGGTTCTCTAAAGAGGTAACAAGTTCAGACAGTCACATGCAAGATCATCTCATTAATTTGAGTGAATCTCGTACATTATCGAATTCAAGTGAGATCATCATTATATAAGCCTATATTCAAAGTTCGATCAAAATCAGATCAGAAATACATCCTCCAGAGTTGTAACATGCTCAGTCAATTAAATGCAAGATCACAGCATTAATATATACGAGTCTCTCATTATCGAACTCATCTGAGATCTTGATGATATAAAAGCATATATTCTAAGTTCGATCAAAATCTGATTAAAAAAAATATGGCAACAAGCTCAGTGAATCAGATGTAAGATCAACTCATTGATGTGTGTGAATCTCTATCATTATTAAGCCCATATTCCAAGTTTGATCAATATCGATTCAGAAATATGGCCTCCAGAGTGGTAACAAACTGTCAATAAGATGTAAGATCTCCTCATTAATGTGTGGATCTTGCTCATTATTGAACTCTTCTGAGATCTTAATGATATAAACATATATTCTAAATGTGATCAAAATCAGATTAAAAATATGGCCTCCAGATTGGTAACACACTCAACCAAACAGATGAAAGATTACCTCAATAATATCCATAGATCTGGCTCATATTCGAACTCATCTGAGACCCTGATAATATAAACCTATATTTCAAGTTTGATCGAAGCCAGGTAATGCACACATGGCCGCCAGAGTGGTATCAAGCAAAAGTTGACAAACAGGATGATGGATTCTGGGCCATACCGTAAGTTCACTTGGTCTTATGGCTATGTAAGGTAAATAAAGGTGTAAAACATTGAAACATTGCTGTAATGGCCTGAAAATCTCATCAGGACAATTATATATGGATACAAATACACACGCTAAAATTTCATTTGTCTACATTAAGTGTTTTAAGTGCAATCTTATTAACAGGCTTCTCAGGATGGACAGAGAGAAAGGACAAATCAATGTCCCCACAACAATGACAGAGTCAGGACCAAATCAATGTCCCCACTACAAGGACAGAGAGACAGGACTAAATCAATGTCCCCACTACAAGGACAGAGAGACAGGACTAAATCAATGTCCCCACTACAAGGACAGAGAGTCAGGACCAAATCAATGTCCCCACTACAAGGACAGAGAGACAGGACTAAATCAATGTCCCCACTACAAGGACAGAGAGACAGGACTAAATCAATGTCCCCACTACAAGGACAGAGAGACAGGACTAAATCAATGTCCCCACTACAAGGACAGAGAGACAGGACTAAATCAATGTCCCCACTACAAGGACAGAGAGACAGGACTAAATCAATGTCCCCACTACAAGGACAGAGAGACAGGACTAAATCAATGTCCCCACTACAAGGACAGAGAGACTGGACCAAATCAATGTCCCCACTACAAGGAAAGAGAGACAGAACCAAATCAAGATGCCCCCAATGCAAGTAGTGAAGACAAAAAGGACAAGACCAAATTAAGATGCCCCCAGTGCAAGTAGTGAAGACAAAAAGGACAGGACCAAATCAAGATGCCCCAATGCAAGTAGTGAAGAAAGAAAGGACAGGACCAAATTAAGATGCTCCCGCTGCAATGACGGAGAGACGGGAATAAATCAAGATGCCCCCACTGCAAGGATGGTGAGACAGGACCAAACCAAGATTTGTTGTTGTTGTTATTGTGGGCTTAATGCCATTTTTCAGTACATGATACACGGCGGCCAGTATATCTAGTTGAGGAAGAACCCGGGAAAGCCCCGGGAAGAACCACCAACCCACGGGAAGCTACTGACAAGCTTTCTCACATACCACATTGGCCGAACCCGAGACTCGAACCCACGCGGACAGAGGTGAGATGTCAGTGATCTGTAAAGGCGAGCGCCTTACACCACTCGGCCCCCCCTAGGGGTCCCCCAAACCAAGATGCCCCCAGTTCATGTAGAGGAAACCCCAAAAAGACAGGATCAAATCAAGCTGTCCCCACTGCAAAGACAGAAAAACAGGGCCAAATCACAATGCTCCCACTGCAAGGATCGAGAGACAGGACCAAATCAAGATGCCCCTCACTGCAAGGATGCAGAGACAGGACCAAATAATGATGTCCCCACTGCAAGGATTGAGAAACAGGACCAAATAAATATGCCTCCACTGCAAGTAGTGGAGACATAAAAAGACAAGTGGAATAGGAGATTTAAGCAAGGAGTTGGAGCAGAAAAATGGAGGAAAATTAAAACTACAAACAAAAACTTGACCAAATATGACATTTATTATTAAAAGATAAAACTGACCATAAATGTCAGAATAAAATGATAAATTACATTCAAGGCAGTGCATAAACTTATGCTGTCTTAATAATCACTCCAATATACACCATATATGACAAAGCCTAACCTTCATACTTCTGAATTCTACATAAATTCACAGTAATGGATACTACAACATTATGCTACATATTCTATTTACACCCCTAACCCACTTACTGCATATATTTCTTGCTTTTTTATTTAATTTTTTTTGTGGGGCAGGCTGAATTTCTCAAGTATATGATTACAATATATTTTGCTAATAATAATAGATTTAGTGACTTACAACAACTTGCTGACAATGTCATTAGCATTTGTATGAACAGAATATTTTCTGATATATTAAATGACCAAAGGACAGGTATTAATATTGGACGTAGTAATTATTATATACACAGCTTGTTACCTCCTATGCAAATACATTGCTTGGGATCATCCAATACATTTTCCACTTATTGGACTTTATTAAGGGTTTACAGGGTGCTGTTAACCACATGCAGGACCCATTATTAGATGTTGTCAAATACTTGCTGGGTATTGTTAAGCACATGTTGGACCCATTATTAGATGTTTTCAAATACATACTGCATGTTGTTAAGCACATGCAGGATCCATTATTAGATGTTGTCAAGTACTTGCTGGGTGTTGTTAAGCACATGTTGGACCCATTATTAGATGTTGTCAAATACCTACTGCATGTTGTTAAGCACATGTAGGACCCATTATTAGATGTTGTCAAGTATTTGCTGGCTGTTGTTAAGCACATATAGGGCCCATTATTAGATGTTGTCAAATACCTACTGCATGTTGTTAAGTACATATAGGGCCCATTATTTGATGTAATTAAGTACATGGTGCCATTAAGCACAAGTAGGACACATTAAGTTTGTTAATTGTAACATGATGTCAAAGCAGGTCAATGATGCAACATTATGTAAAATCATGTAAAGTCAAGCTATGTATTTATGCATGAATCAGTCATAAAAATAACTGAAATAATATTTCTCTTCAAACATATTAACATTCACTTTAATTTTATTTAAAGCATTTTAAATACAATTTATTATTTAACATATGGAATAGATATTAAATAAATTTAGTGTTTTTACTGCTAGTATTGCCGCAAGTATAAGTAGCTCACATGGCGACCCTTGTACTTCTGTTTCACCCACAATATCCAACAGTACAAAACACTATAATCTATCATTATTGTACACATTCGTTAACATGATTCCTTCTATGCAAACATTGTGCGTAAACTTGCTTGGTGTGTTTCATCTAGTTTGAGAATTACATGTACATTTTTTGACAACACTTAATTAATGGAATATTAGGTTGATGTATGGACACTGTACTGTGCAAACTTATTGATACTGTCATGATCAGTTACTCTGCTAACTTGTCAAGTACCTTACCTTTGAACTTTCTAAATTTGACAAGATAAAGGCAATCCTTAATATATGATAAACAAATACATTTTTATATAAATAAAACAAAATCTCATCAAACTTCTACTATCACTAAAATTTTGATTTTCATAATGAAAAGCTTGCATGTTACCATGTTAGAGGATTTGATACCCATGTAACCTGTAATTATCCACAGATAAAATTAACTTCAACACTACAAACTTACCAGCAACACTACAAACTTACCAAATAAAAGTCATTCATTAATACATACTTGAGTATCATAGTCAGTAAACATCATGCAAATGGTGTGAACATTATTGACATAAATTTTTAACTTTCATAATTATCTTCATCAACTCCTTCATCATTAACTTTTGTAAACAATGATTCGTAAGCGATATTAATATCCTTTATCAAGAAGCAGTCACCATGACAACATGCATGACAATAGACTCCATCCATATAGAGAGCTATACATAACTGTAAATAGCAAATCAAAAGAGGAGAATGGGTGGTTCAGGCAAGCTTGATGGGTTAAGTAGTAAAGCGTTGTAAGGAATGGGGATGGGGTGAAGGGTTGATCATATTTATTTGCTATTCAACTTTTGTACAAACATATGACCAAAAAGTGATAAAGATAGAATCTATAAACTGTCTTTAAAGTATCTACAACAAAATACTGTACTTACTTTAAACATGAAGTGAATTTACAAAGTATATCCTTCATGTTAAATTTATAAAAGGCACAACAGGAGCCATTGATTTACATTTGGTCCATATTGTGAAGGGATTACATTTAATGTGAAAAGTAATCCACATAAAATTCTTCTTGTTACATATATTCAAGAACAAGGCAGTAATGCACAGAACAGGATGCAAGAAATCTTTGATGTTTCTAGTAGACATACAGACAGATATCAGTATACATGATAGTTTTCTTGAAAATTGTCTTTAAAAAGTTAACGTTATAACAAAAGTATTTGAGGAAAATTAGGTCCCTAAGTATAAAAGTAGCATTAGCAGATCTAACCATTTATTGAGGCATCTGTTAACTATCTGACAGAAACTAAAAAGCGAAGTTCTGAGCTTCATAATTAATGAAGCAGAAAGAAAACACAGAAAGAAGAACGGATCTGTGTGCTGTTCTTTATACCAGGGACATATATAAATCCCATTCTGACTGATCTTTTTCTAGAAGCTACTTGCACAAGAGTGTCTGTTTATTTTTTTAAAACAGTATATAACATCTCCGCTAGGCAAGTAAATTTTTATATAAGGTAAGTGTTTCTCTTAGAGCCACTTGCCTTTGACCCATGTGCAAGAAAATCTTCTGATGAACTTTGCACTGCTCAAGTTGAAATCAATACTAATAAAAACAACCTCCAATATATATTACAAGAGTGAAGATGTCTCTTAATCATGGTTTTGTTGCAATAAAACTGAACAAAATCTCCTGTTGGGTTTTGATTGAAGAGACAAACTTGTTAATGAAAGTATCTGCAACTGTACAAATTCAGACAGAAATTCACTTAAATAAATTATACACATTTAATAAAACACTGAAGACTTGATTATACTTGATAAATGAACTTATCAAATTGTATGTCATTATCATGATCAAAGGCAAGCATCTGACTATCAAGAAACTGCAACATGGATCCTTATACAAAAAGCTTGATTCAGTCCACTAGAAAATTCACATAGCTAAGATGTGTAGGTCAGTAAACCTTAAAGCTCTTTTATTTGTATTTGATTATTTACAGTTGTCATTGATTTTTAAACTCTGTTCAGTCATAACTACAAACCGAAAGTTACAAGTTAACATGCATTATTTACAACAGACCCAAAACATATGGGGTCACAATCTGATTCTGAAGTCAAAGCCAAATGATGCCAAAGGCAGATCCTAAGTGTCAAAGAAGTTATAAGTTAAGATGAAAGAAAATTAGAAATAGGAGTACAAAGAGGGGGAAAGGCAAAAATCCTCAAGCTATTTCCAACGGAAATGGAGAAAGCTAACAAACAGCACCATTAAGAGATCAGTTGACGTCATAAGGCCAGTGTGTCTTTAATGAATTTTCTCATGGTGGTTCCCACAGAGTTGGAAGACGGACCAGTGGATTGGTGAGAGATCTGAAAAACAATAAGGGAGTGATAAAACCACACCAACAAATGACTGTAAAACAGGCCAGTATTAACCTTGATCCAGTCATCATATAATGAGTCCTTTATTTGTTATCTACTCTCTCTATCTCCTCTAAAAAACTTAGAATTAGGGGTAAGATAAATTAAAACATACTCATTCAGTTAATATATAGTAGGGGTGTGCAGTTTCACCGATATATGGGTATACTGTGGTACAGATCCAGCTGTTACATGTATCACGATACATTCCATACATGTATCGCGATACATTCTAAATGAACCACTTAGTACATAAATAAAATGTATACTTCAGCCCTCATTTGTTTCATTTGAGATTTTTGTCTCTTTCAATGTCTGTTGTTCTAAAACTCCAAAAGATTTCTGAAAGATGTGTCCACCAAAAAAATAGTTTAACTGCACTTCATATCCCACATGTTGCATAGCAACAAAGCAAAATTGCAGACATGGGGCCTGAAGACTTGTATGAGCTGATGCTGTTTGGAGAGGCCAAATTACTTGTCTGGCAGCATGTTTGGCTGAAATTCTCCAAGAAAGATGGAAAATTAATTGATAACCTTGTCATCTGTCAAAAATTTAATACGGAATTGAAGTTCATGCATGGTACAACAAACTTTACTGCCTAAATTCACTGACATCATCCCATCATAGCTGCCAATGTGGCCAGAGTTGAGAAGATGCAAATTATACAGATAGCCTGCTTCTCATTAACTTGGACTTGCCCACATATAAAGATGTTTCCCTATCATTGTTCACTTAAATAGAGTTAAAAGAAATTTATGTTATATCAAACTTTCACTTCCTGTTTAGTCATTATTATTATTTTGCATTTTCTTCAGATTTTCCCAATATATTGCAATACATATCACAAAAAACCTCCTGTATTGCAATACAAAAACTCTTGTGATACCCAACGATAATATGATAATATACAGTACTTTAAACTGTCACCAATACAATATGTATTGTAAGACATGCACATGTTTACATCCTTAAAGTCAATATCAAAGATCAATAGTGCATATCCTTAAAGGAAATATCAAAGATCAATAGTACATATCCTTAAGGAAAATATCAAAGATCAATAGTACATATCCTTAAGGGCAATATCAAAGATCCATAGTACATAGCCTAAAGGGAAATATCAAAAGATCAATAGTTCATATCCTTAAGGGCAATAACAAGATCAACAGTACATAAGGGCAATTTTAAATGATTAATAGGACGTGCACATGTTCACATCCTTATGAGTAATATCGAAGATCAATAGTACATATCCTTAAGGGCAATATCGAAGGTCAATACAGTGGTCCCACTCTTATAAGCTTCGCCCCTCCCCTCCCCGGACTAGCCACCACTGCTTTTTATGGTCAGAATCCCTTGGCACCAAGGAGTCTGTTTTCAAAAGTACTTTTCCTTTGTTTGCCACTAAGCTAATGCGAGTGGCAGCCAGCATATTACCACAAAAAATTTCAAATTTACCCCTCACAAGCAGACACACATTGGAGTTTACAGATAGAAATCTCACAAATGTTAGTTATTTTTTAAATTCAACACATGGACATTTGTTCCAACATGCCTAAAAAGTACCTAACTTTTATCTACTCGATGAGGCAATCCAATTATCATGAATGCTGTGTGTTCATCGGATGTCATGTTTTGCTGCCTTGATAATTACAAGCTATTACCACCAGTGATTATCAAGATGACAAAAGCTGATAGCTGAGAAGCACAGTATTGTTCAGATCAAGTCAGTGTGACGTCTGGTCACCATAAAGTAAAAATGGTATGTTAGACATAGTGGATTCCGTCTGTTAGATTACCAGATGTTTATGAAAGAGTACCAGACTATAACCGGTCAATCATGTGACAAGCTCATTTCCTTTGTAAACATGGAGCAGTTTGTGTAATAGTTAGGTAGGTTCGAGAGTTTACCATAATAGCTACAATTTAGTTCAAAAGTGGTATGGTTGCCAATGAAGAAATAACTGTTACCAAGAGCACAAAATGTTGTCAGACATTCTCAGTTTGGAAGGTAAAGTGAAAGCAACTGGACTAAATGAAAAAAGGGAGAGTCCTATGATCATTGCAGAGTAATCTACATTGGAAAGATTAAAATAAAAATCGTTAATATACATTCTGCAGCAGTGGGAAAATGAAACGGATGGAGATATCTATGATATTGTAGCCTCAACTAGGACAGAGAATGATAGTTACAGCCAGATGTTTGTACCCTAATTTTACTGACGAGCTTTTAAATGCTTTTCCACCAATTGACAATTATTCATTATTATTTTAAATAACATTAATATAAGTTTTATCACATTAATTCTATAACATACATATGATATTTAAATGAAAATATTAAATATTTAAAAATTAGTCATGCCTTTCTTATTTTTATATGTTATTATGACTCAGATCTGTGTGACTCACTGTCTTGAAAAGCCACTTTCCTCCTGCAGAAGGGGTGGCCTTATAATTGGGGGACTACTGTACTACATATCCTCAAGAGCAATATCAAAGATTAATAGTAAATGTCAGTATGGACAATATCAAAGATCAATAGTAAATATCAGTATGGGCAATAACAAAGATTAATAGTAAATATCAGTATGGACAATATCAAAGATCAATAGTAAATATCAGCATGGGGAATAACAAAGATTAATAGCAAATATCAGTATGGGCAATATCAAAGATCAATAGTAAATATCAGTATGGGCAATAACAAAGGTCAATAATACATATGTTTGTGTCTGTTCTCTACATGTAGAACAGATCTGGACAGAAGGTTTATTGTGGACAAAACCTAATGGTCTTATTTCCAGGGTCAATGTCTTTCTAAGTTAGCTAATTCTGCATCTTGTAAGAAAAATGTTTTGAAACCATATGCCATTTCTGATATTTTCACCTGGGTCTTGACATGTGCTAGTTTGACTTACCCTGTATGAACAGGCTAAACAAAAAATCCGCATGTTTGACTTACCCTGTTTAGATATGGCTGGACTAGTTTGAATTATCCATACAAATACAGCTGGACTTGCCTTTTCAGACACAGCTGGGCTAGTCTGATTCACCCTGTTCAGATTGACTGGACTAGTTTCACATATCCCATATGGATATAGGTGGAACAGTTTGATTTATCATGTTCAGATATGGCTGGACTAGTCTGATTTGCCCTGTACATACACAGCTGCACTAGTCAGACTTGTCCCATGCAGACATAGATGGACTAGTTTGACTTATCCCAAACAGATATGGCTGGACTAGTCTGAATTACCCTGTACAGATACAGCTGGATTAGTCTGACTTATCCCATGCAGATATGGATAGACTAGTCTGACTTATCCCATACATATATGGCCGCACTAGTCTGACTTATCCCAAACAGATATGGTTGGACTAGTCTGATGTATCACTTACATATATGACTGGACTAGTCTGACTTACCCTGTATAGATACAGCTGCACTAGTCTGACTTATCCCATGCAGATATGGACAGACTAGTCTGACTTATCCCATACATATATGGTTGGACTAGTCTGAACTATCCTGTACAGATACAACTGGATTAGTCTGACTTATCCCATACAAATATGACTGGACTGATTTAACTTTCACTGTTCAAATATGTCTGGACTAGTCTAACTTACACTGTTCAAATATGGCTGGACTAGTCTGACTTATCCCATATAGATACAGTTAGACTAGTTGAACTTACCCTGTACGGATATGGCTGGACTAGTTTGACTTATTCCAAACAGATACAGTTAGACTAGCTTGGCTTACCTTGTACAGATATGGCTGAACGTCCAGAAAGTTGGTGTCAAATATCAAATCCAGTTCAACCTGGTTTGGCATCTTGGGCACATACTCATGGCGGTTCATAATGTCTGCTATATAGATCACCTTTTCTGTAAGTATCTCTCCAAGCTTGTCCCGGCAAATCTGTCGATCTGGGAAAAATACATTCTAATAAGTAACAGTTTTGTTAAACTTTTTCATTTGTTTCAACATTTTGCTTTATAAATACATGTAGATGTTAAAGGCCAAATGTGAAAGTATCTAAAAAGTTGTGGAAGAACTTGTGCAAAGAAATTCTCTCTTACACTCCTCCCAATTTTTTCCAATCTGTGTATTTGCCATGTGTTTGTACATGGAAGAAATATCTGTGTTTGAATAATAAATGTTCTCATAATTAACATTTTTTCTCAGTTCTGCACTTTGTACCATAGAAGCTTCAAGTACAATAGAGATATGAGATATCAGACAAAATACCAATGGAACTTGATATTACAACATTACTTATTAGACATTAGACAAACACCCCTGGAACTTGATATTATATTTATTTACTTGATATTAGACATTAGACAAAATACCCATGGAACGTGATATTACATTACTTACAAGATATTAGACATTAGACAAAATACCCATGGAACTTGATATTACATTACTTACTAGATATTAGACATTAGACAATATACTCATGGAACTTGATATTACATTACTTACTAGATATTAGACATTAGACAAAACACCCATGGAACTTGATATTACATTACTTACTAGATATTAGACATTAGACAAAATACCCATGGAACTTGATATTACATTACTTACTAGATATTAGACATTAGACAAAATACCCATGGAACTTGATATTACATTACTTACTAGATATTAGACATTAGACAAAATACCCATGGAACTTGATATTACATTACTTACTAGATATTAGACATTAGGCAAAATACCCATGGGACTTGATATTACATTACTTACTAGATATATTAGACATTAGGCAAAATACCCATGGGACTTGATATTACATTACTTACTAGATATTAGACATTAGACAATATACTCATGGAACTTGATATTACATTACTTACTAGATATTAGACATTAGGCAAAATACCCATGGGACTTGATATTACATTACTTACAAGATATTAGACATTAGACAAAATACCCATGGAACTTGATATTACATTACTTACAAGATATTAGATATTTGACAAAATACCCATGGAACTTGATATTACATTACTTACAAGATATTAGATATTTGACAAAATACCCATGGAACTTGATATTACATTACTTACAAGATATTAGACATTATACAATATACTCATGGAACTTGATATTACATTACTTACAAGATATTAGACATTAGACAATATACTCATTGAACTTGATATTACATTACTTACAAGATATTAGACATTAGACAAAATACCCATGGAACTTGATATTACATTACTTACTAGATATTAGACATTAGACAAAATACCCATGGAACTTGATATTACATTACTTACTATATATTAGACATTAGACAAAATACCCATGGAACTTGATATTACATTACTTACTAGATATTAGACATTAGACAATATACCCATGGAACTTGATATTACATTACTTACAAGATATTAGACATTAGACAATATACTCATGGAACTTGATATTACATTACTTACAAGATATTAGACATTAGACAAAATACCCATGGAACTTGATATTACATTACTTACTAGATATTAGACATTAGACAAAATACCCATGGAACTTGATATTACATTACTTACTAGATATTAGACATTAGACAATATACCCATGGAACTTGATATTACATTACTTACTAGATATTAGATATTTGACAATACACCCATGGAACTTGATATTACATTACTTACTAGATATTAGACATTTGACAACACACCCATGGAACTTGATATTACATTACTTACAAGATATTAGACATTAGAAAATAAACTCATGGAACTTGATATTACATTACTTACTAGATACTGTAGTATCATTTATTTTTTTGGGGCTCAATTTTTGCGGTTTTGTAACAAAAATACATTTTCATGGGTACATAAATCTGTGGTTTTGCCTGTCAAAGTTTGCATATTAGTAGGTATTTCATTTGTTGTTTAGCCTCTATAAATAGCCAAAATAATGAATACACAAGAATAAAACTATGCAGACACAAATGGCGGTCACTTGAATGTTTAAGACAATACTACCACATGTATGAGCACAAATCAAAGACCCGACAAGCTGAATACTTACACCGTGTTTTGGTCTGAGTGAATAACATCAATGGAAGCTGACGCAGCCAACAACACTAAAACAAAACTACCAGCTCTATGAGCACAAATAAAACACCTGTCAAGATCAATCACTTACACCATGTTTTTGTCTGAGTGCTCAACATAAAAAAGGAAACCGATGCCACCAAAGTGCAAAGATGCTAACTAAATAAAAGTCAGCAGAATCACTCCTTGTTTGTGCCTGCCTCATGTACAGACCAACTTCAACCACTAGACTTGACAATAGATAAAGAGTACAATGAAGAATTAAAATCACAATTCCACAACTGGTATGCTAAACAGGTCATGAAGGCCATCACAGAAAAGGAAGATGCTACTGGTGATGATCAGTGCACTGTATTAGTGAACCTTGCAACCTCATTAATCAAACCAATTCACACTGAATGGATAATTGCAGCTCACGTGACAATGAGTGAAAGACAAGACCTAATTATCTGTGGTTTCGAGAAAGCTGGACTTGTTTAATTCTGCAATTTGGGGAATATTTACCTGACAAGCATTTATGTGTACCATGAGACTTGATTGACATGATGTTGATACAGTGGCTTTGTCAGAAAATCAGTGAAGTGTGAGCTTTAATACTCTGCTGTAATTAGTGTATATACATAGTGTTTCATTAATAATAGTGCTTCAAGCAATAGTTATAGTATTTTACAGACTTGTTGTTCTTTTGGATTGAAAATGCATCGATTAAATAAAATATGTTTTCAGGAGGATTTAAAATTTTCAACAACAGATGTACTCGAATGAAGGATTGATTTGAATAAGTATTAAATTTAATTTTATATACTAGTATTTTTGATTATTCTTTCTTTCATTTTCAGTATTACTAGTGTTTGAATAACTTATGCTTTTCTTGTTTTCTCTCTATCCTAACTTATCTCACATATCAATTATTTAAGGCAGTGAGTGGAAATTACAGCTACCTAATACCTTATGATCAATACGTGTGCATTGAAACAATATAAAAGTGTTTATAATTCTTTTTTCAAAGGGTTAAAATAAAACAGACATGTGCAAAAGCTTTTATTCTATTTCTAGATTACAGTATTGATGTTGATTTATCAAATACTTGTAGCTTTGTTAATCGTTAGAAATGAAAAACAGTAAGAAAATGGGCGGAGTGGGGGGGATCATCATCATATGTGGTTAATTTTTCGTTGCGTCTTTAAATTTGTGGTTCGGGGCAACAAGAAAAACCACAAAAATTGGTCCCCCATGAAAACTTCTGATACAACAGTAGTTGATGTTTTTTTAATGGAAGGTTTATAATAGAGAAATGAATTGAAATTAGCCCAAAAAAATATTAGTTATATGGAAATGGAATTTTATAAATAAAATTAATTTTTCTGTATCAGAGACTTAAGGATTTGAAAAATAATTATTTTAGTATCTCACTCCTTTATATCACAAGACAAAAAATATGATTTGACCCATGTCTTTGCCATTGCTACTAAAACATCCCCTGGAGTTTTATATTAAGTTTTTATTAAGCACAATCAATTATGTGATTTAAAATATGTCATTCTGACTAAAATAGTACCATTTAACTGAGTAACTTTTGGCTTGAAATAAAGAAATTTGCCTAGTACCACACTCCCAGTTTATATCTGGATAGAAACTAATTAACTAACTAGTTTAGTCATGTAGGATGTCTTATAATATATCCTAAAATTTACCATGTTCATTAGACAGTGTGAGGATGTCAAGTTTAACAGTCCAGACTTCCCAGGGTATACATTCGGCCTGGAATGGCCAGCGAGCTCGTTTCCGCTGGTAAAACTCCAGGGATATCTACAAATACAAAACAGTCATACTGTAATATTCTAACTTTCAGGTAATTGACCCTGGCTTATTCCAAAGTCACTGAATACATGTGTGTGTGTGTGTGTGTGTGTGTGTGTGTGTGTTTGTGTAGGCTACCTGAATGTTTTCTGAAAAAATGCAGTGAAAAGCTATAAGTAAAAATTGTTGAATTTGAGAATAATGGTTAATAATAGCAAAATATACTAATTATCAAAATATATCATACTAAATCTGTATGCATTTACCTGCCATTTATACATCATGTATGAGGACAAAAATTCTGTCTCATGCAATTGGAAGCGTGACTACATTGGAATAAAAGTGTCTATTTAATTGTTATCACAATATTCCAGCCAGAAATTTTGAGATGGGGTGGAAAGAGGTAAGACCACTGTAAAGGGACTTTTTGTGAGAAGAGGCCTTTGTTAACAGTCACAATTTTTCTGATTTTCAAGCCATGAAAGTAAACATCTTTCACTTGGCATGGTTGTGCCATAGGTGTAAATCTCTTGAACAACTATTGTAAAATGGTAAGGTTTGTAGTTGCCATGTTTTTGTTTTATTTTGGTTCTTAAAAATTGGCTTATGCCCAGATTATTTGGGCTTTGCCACTTATTACTTAATGTGGCAGAAAGAACAAGTGAAGTCATCTTTGGGGTTGGTGAAATTTAATGAGATAGACACTTCCAAGCCAGACCACTTGTGGTAACAAACTTTGACCATAAAGTTAAGCTCAGGCATGGACAGCATTTGGTGTTTAATCTGAACAGAATGTGATTTGCAATCAATTAAATGATTCAAGCTTGAAAAACAATTAAAACAACAATTAAACTAAGGAGGTATGTGAAAAATGACATAGTGTTTATAAAGATACTAATTTTGCAGTTCAAGAAGGCAGAGGGTGCACTGAAAAGGGCAGAACCTTTAGAGGGGAAGGATGGGTTGCCCCTCTATTTCCTTTTAGCTGGAACACAGACTACATCAGAATTATGCCCAAAATATTACAATGAAAAAAGTGCATTAAAAGTAAGTTATTCATTTTTATAGGTTTCAGATGTCCTTTGCAATAAAATAATTCCATAAATTATGTACCAACTCTTACAGTACATGGTTCATGATTTGCTAATAAAAAGAAGTATATTCCTTTGTAACAACAAAATATAAAATGTGTATTTCCTTGAAAACAGTATTTCTTTAATACAAACCTGTCCTGAGTGAGGAGTCAGCATGTTTCTCAGAGTGTCCCTGAATACACCAACTTCTTTCTTCACCTGAACATTAAGGGCCTCAGATGCCACACGCACCTACATAACACAATAAATATTAGACACACTGATAACATTAAGGACCTCAGATGCCACATGCACCTACATAACACAATAATTACACTGGTCTACAGCCAAAATGCTTCCGCAATAAATGTTGTCAAACTTTACTAATTCTGGGTCACTGAGAACGAAAATGATGCTTAAAATTGTTGATTGGCTCTAGTTTTAAAGATATGATACTGGGTCAGTATATACGACCCTTGACTTGGGAACGGCAGACAATAAGTGAGTTATAAAGGGAAGGGATCTCAATTTAAACCAGAAATGACTAAAAATACATCTTTGACTGGATCTATGAATAAATCTATGACTGGGTTTGGACAGTACTTGCTTTTTAGGCAAAACAATGAATGATGCAATCTGAAGCTGGTATTGCATCATACATGATATGAATTGCATCATGTTATTCCTAGAAGTTTTGGATGATACAATCATAACTAAGCTTACATCACTCTGCTGAAGAAATTTCCCTATATCAGCTCTACAAATCATACAGTGTCATGCTCTCTTATTTGTCAGTGTTTGATTTTGCAAAGGGACACATTTCTGTTTAGCCAAAGTGAGCAGAGATGCCTCATACTTGTGTGAACAATGCAGATAACTTCTGCTATGTTTGTGGTGAAGTGGCTTTTGCATCACAAAAGTGCAGTATAACCACTATGGTTAAGAAAACCTATCACCTTTATTTTGGCTGCAAAATTGGAGATCAGGACAAAAGGTGGGCCCCAAACATATGCTGCAACACTTGTGCACAAAATCTTCGCCAGTGGTTGAACAGGAAAAGGAAATCTATGCCTTTTGCAGTGCCAATGTTTTGCAGAGAGCCAACAGATCATATCAGCAATTGTTACTTCTGCATGGTGCCACCAGTTGGGAAAGGTGTGTCAAAGAGGAAAAATGGAGCGTGCATTATCCAAACATTCCATCAGCTATACGCCCAGTACCCCACGGAGAAGGACTGCCGGTTCCTGATGCACCAGAATCATTCTCACTTGAGTCAGACGAAGAAGAGGAAGAGGATGAAACTTCTACTCCTGAACCATCAATGTCACATGACCCATATTTTCTCCCATCCTCCTCCTCTGAACCACACCTTATAACACAAGGTGAACTGAATGACCTTGTCAAGGATTTGGAACTACCCAAGAGTAAGGCAGAGCTGTTGGGCTCCAGACTACAGCAGTGGAATCTCCTGGCAGGTGATGTTAGGGTTTCCATGTTCTGTGACTGTCAAAAGGATCTTGTCCCATTCTTCTTCATGGAAGGTGATCTTGTAGCCTGCAACAACATCGATGGTGTGATGGCAGCCCTCAACATCGTTCATGATCCAGATGAGTGGAGAATGTTCATTGATTCATCGAAGACGAGTCTTAAAGCTGTTTTGCTGCATAATAACAGTGTTTTGCCATCAATTCCAGTTGGTCCTGCAGTCCATATGAAGGAAACCTATGAAAACATGAAACAATGTTTGAGGTGCATATACTATGACCAACATCAGTGGCAACTTTGTGGTGATTTCAAGGTTCTTGCTCTCTTGCTTGGTCTGCAGACTGGATACACAAAGTACTGCTGTTTTCTCTGCGAATGGAATAGTCATGCAAGAGATTTCCACTACATCAAGAGAGATTGGCCACTCTGACAGTCATTGGAGCCTGGGATGAAAAGTGTTCAGCATCCACCACTTGTTGAATCAAGGAAGAATTTGTTACCACCCTTGCACATCAAGCTGGGTCTGATGAAGAACTTTGTCAAGGTCATGGACAAAACACAAGCAGCTTTCAAGTACCTCTGTGGAAAATTTCCAAGGTTAAGTGAAGCTAAGATAAAGGAAGGTGTCTTTGTTGGTCCTCAGATTCGTGAACTTCTTCGAGATGATGCATTTCACCGTATACTGCGTGGCAAGTAAAAGACGGCATGGAAAGCATTCCAGTTAGTGGCAACAAATTTTCTCGTAAACAACAAGGCAGACAACTACAGGGAGTTGGTGGAAAACCTCCTCAAGGCATACAAAAGTCTTGGTTGCAACATATCACTAAAGATACATTTTGTGCACCCTCATCTAGATTTTTTTCCACCGAACTGTGAGCAGTGAGCGACAAGCACGGCGAGCGATTTCACCAGGACATTGCAACAATGGAGAAACGCTATCAGGGCAAATGGAGCCCATCAATGCTTGCAGACTATTGCTGGACAGTGACAAGAGATGCTCCATTTAATGAATACAAGAGACAAGCCAAGAAGCGCTGAGAAGATACTGAATAAGGACTAAACTATGTATTTATATATATACATAATAGTTTTTTTACTTTTGTTTCAATATATTTTTTATTTATATAACCCTTTTGCTGTTTTTTAAAGTGTTACATAAACATGACAGGTGAAATATTATCATGTATAGCAACCATAAACACATGAAAATACCTAGGTTTACAATTTATGATTAAAACTCTACTATGTACACAATATACATAGACGTAAAATGTAACAAAAACCTAAATATCTTGGAAACAGTATCCAATCTGTTGTTTTAATTGTCATATTTGAATTCAGCACATCAAAATCCCTAATAAATAGCACATTTTATCTCTGAAGCAGACGACTTCTAAAACATTGTAGACCAGTGTTATTAGACACACTGACAACAGGGCCTCAGATGCCACACGCACCTACATAACACAATAATGATTACATACACTGACATTTTTGTATGAATACTTTTGTAAATATTTCAGCTGAGCAGGGTTAAATTTAGGATTCTGGGATATGGAGCCAATGGCCCTTGACAATTTCAAAAGGGGCCAGGTCAGATTTTGATGGGTCAATATTTTAAAATATTTCAATATTCAATGAAAATATTTCAATATTTTGTAAATATTTCAGCTGAGCAGAGTTCAATCTAGGATTCTGGGATATGGAGCCAATGTCCCTTGACATTTTCAAAAGGGGCCAGGTCAGATTTTGATGGGTCAATATTTTTTTTAAATAGGAAAATATGTTTTTTGTTCGTTATCAACTTTACACCATGTAATTCATATTACTGAATGTAAATAAATGAACACTGAACATTTTTTCGTCATTTGAGTCAAACCTTTGTGTGACTTCATTTGCACTGTTCCCATATTCACTGAAAGGAACTATCCAGATTTACTGGTAATTCACAGCAGAATTAAATGTTTATGATGGATTGCCTTTGAAAGATAATCAGGCCTAATGTAGAAAAGTCAAAACGTTTCTCCAATTGATGCTTTATTCATGTGCCAACCAGTATGCTGTGGTCATTACTCGCTGGTGATGTGTTGTTTTACTTATACAAAGGGTTCAACCTTAACACATGTTACAAAGAGAGCATCTAATGATATGTAAACAGCAACCTATGTCTGAGTTACAAAACAAACATGTAATGATATGAAAATGAGAATGTGTTACACAGCAAACATGTAATGATATGAAAATGAGAATCTGTGTTACACAGCAAATATCTAATGATATGTATTTGAGAATCCATGTTACAAAGCAAACATTAATTATATGTCAAAGAAAATCTGTGTTAAACAGGAAACATCTAATGATATGTCAATGAGAATCTGTGTTACACAGCAAATATCTAATGATATGTAATTGAGAATCCATGTTACAAAGCAAACATTAATGATATGTCAATGAGAATCTGTGTTACACTGTAAACATCTAATGATATGTACATGATAGATTATTTTCCAAACTCCCCGCTCAGATAATATTGTCTCCCAAATTCCTTGCTCCAATACTGACATGACATATTGTCTTCCAAACTTCCTGCTCAGATAACGACATGATATATTGTCTTTCAAACTCCCTGACCCAATACTGACATTACATATTGTCTTCCAAACTTCCTGCTCAGATAATGACATGATATACTGTCTTTCAAACTCCATGATCCAATACTGACATTACATATTGTCTTCCAAACTTCCTGGTCAGATAATGACATTACATATTGTCTCCCAAACTCCCTGCTCCAATACTGACATGACATAATGTTTTCCAAAATCCCTACACAATTACTGACATGACATATTGTCTTCCAAACTCCCTGCTCATATAATGACATGATATACTGTCTTCCAAATTCCCTGCTCAGATACTGATATGATATACAGAGGAATCTTGTTAATCCGGACTCCGTTTATCCGGAAACCTCGCTATCTGGACATAGTTCAACACGAACGGAATTCCTAAACGTTTATGTGCTCCGTTAATCAAGAAATCCGCGTTCCGGATCCAGAAATCAAAATCAGGGACCAAAGTGTAAAATTACTATAAAACTTGCATCGATAATCCAGATATAATCTGTCCAAAAATGAGAAAATTTGAAGAATCATATATGAAAATAAAGTCAGTCGGATAACACAGATTCACCTACACAAATTTGGAGGTGTGTCAATGTATCAATCTCTGATTGGTCAAATTCTAGTGTCACGTTCAAATTATAAATTGATCATGTGTGTGGATAAACTTCAAGTAGCTTGACTGTATTGTAACCAGCGATTGCATAAACAATGTCTGTTTTTACTAGTCACTGAAGGGGGTGTTATTAATTAAATAAACACACTGGGATCAAATCGTCCACACTTTTGAAATAACATGGTTAATAAATTAAGTGTGTCATTAAGTCTCTTTGTTGTTTATCAATTGTATGTAAAAATCACAGTTTGTTACAAATAAAGTTGATTGATTTAAGCTGTAGACAGTATAGGGCTTCATTTCAGAATAAAAAACGACGCCAATTATCGTCTCTTTAGCAGCTATAACAGTTGTAAAATATGACTTATAAAAATGACTGCATTTTATTTGTTTACCATAACGCATTTAACTGCAAAATATCAGTTTGTATTCATTGTACTTTTTACATTACAGCTAGCAAATACATGTACACGTATGGTACATGTATATGGTATAATGACATCGTAAAATAAAAATGTGCATGATTCAATTATCCGGAAAAGTCATTAATCCGGACATATTAACTGGGAATGAAGGTGTCCGGATTAACGAGGTTCATCTATATTGTCAATGCATTTATTGTCATGGTTTTGTAAAAAATGAATTTACATTGGTTCTTATTTGTGGATTGGGGAGAGGGAGAGGGTCTTATTGTCTTCACAGATTGATCAACATAATGTTGATTGGGCCTTCAAATTTCTAGCTTCGGGCAGCCAAAAATTCCATGAAAATTGCTATTCCTTGAAAATAAACTTACAGCAGGCAAAATACCCTACATTCTTACTGCATACATGTGTGTAACTAGACTAGTGTATTTGACTCATTACTACAAGGTCTATTGGCAGCTACATCAGGGCTGGACAAATCCACTTGACTGACACCTGGGACAAGCTCAAATCTGACTCAGACAAGCTCAAGTTTGCAAGACACTTGACTGCAGGAAGTGCCAAAAAAGAGAGATAGTGTTTTCCGTTTTGTAATGCTTTGTTTTGAAAGTGTTATACTCTACAAAGTCACCAAAGTACAAATATCAACACCTTTGTTAGGCAATTATATATACCACATGAATCTGTTACAAAAGTGCACATATTTTTTATTCATTTATTGATCCTTTATTTCAAATACACTGTCAAAGTATGTCACTTCTATTTTGTAGTCAATGTGAAGACCAATCTCGCATTTTCTCGTGCAGACATGAAAATGCAAATCTTTATTATTTGAAGCAAGTCTTGACAAATAGGGAATAATTATTTACATTTTAATTTCTTATTAGCTACATTTTTGTCATAATGTTTATAAGTTTACGGGACTTGCCAAATTTCGAGTTATAACCTTGCAACAGGCAGCTGATGAATATACTTCACCCTCATCTTTATACTTGCCAATGAAACTCCCCAGCTGACTTTCTGGTCCAATCAAATGTCTTGAGCTTACTGATTCTATAAAGTCTGCTTGTCAAAGATTGCTTTGAAGCATGTCACTGAATTCAACATGCACAAGGTAATACTTTTTAATGACATAACTCATAAGATTTATGCTACAGATATATTTGGAAATAAAGGCACTCATCTCTAATGATCAGCCATGTGGATGTCTCTAAAAATGTGATCAATGTATTGAAACATCTACCACCCATGAGCAGTGTTTATTTTATGTTATTTACATAGTCATAACAGGAGAATGATAATACCATACATGCTGTTACATGGATAATTACATAGATAAAACTGTTACATGGATAATTACATAGATAAAACTGTTACATGGAAAATTACATAGATAAAACTGTTACATGGATAATTACATAGATAAAACTAAGTGTTCTCAAATCATTTAGGTGTGTAAATAAATAAATCATTACAAAACCTCTCTCATTTCCAAGTATAACTTTCATTATTGCTGATGTAGTTGAAGAGATGAGTCTGTTGCTACCTGTCTGTCTTTGCTCTTCTAACTATCATGCTTTCTATTTTCCAACTATCAATTCAAACCCTTCCTTTTTCTAGCATCTATATATCTACGTGTACCATTAGATATATCTTAGATAATTCTAATTATTGACATAAATATTTAATGTGCAAATACAAGATAAAAAGAAAACAATGAAAACATCCCATATTTCATTTTACCTCATTTTTTAACTTTCACTCTGAATTTATTTTGTCATATTTTTGAGCAAGTTCAAAATCTCCCATAGGCAAGTTAAATTTTCCAGTCTTCTTGCCCTTGCCCTAGAGAAAGCTGACTTGTATAAAATTGATCTAGCTTGGGTTACATGTATCTACCATATATAAATGAACTACATATTTCTTCTCTTCATTTCTTAATGAAAGCAGCTGATGACCTTAAGTAGTTATCAACATAAAAGTATCTACATATATGAACTACAAGTTCTCTCAGGCATTGATGTGTTACTTACATAAGTGAAGTCAATAAAGTCGCAGTCTTCATCAACAAGACCTAGGGTTCCGATAGAATAGCTTCCTTCCTGCTTGTAATGAAACTGAAAAACGATGTAATAAATCTGGGTAAAAGGTAATCAACATCAGACATTATTTTTATAAATTAGTCAATAAGCTTCTTAATTGTTAGTTATTATAAGTAGGTCTATAATTATAATTTTGTACTTCCTAATTATGAAAGATTCATTATTTTCCTTCTAGACATTCTATCATTGGATTTATATTTTGTTCCAGATAGGGAAGTTTTAGTTTTTCTGGAACAATTAAAAGTCATCAAATCCATAATACACGCAATGTTAAGTGGGCTGATGGGTATAGGTTAGTTCTAAAGGGACCAACTGTAAACTTTCCAGATTAGTTTAAAAAATAAAAAGCTGCACTTTTATAAACTGAAGAAAATCAAGCTGCAACTCCTATGAAACAAGGAAACAGACTCACCTTTCCAAGTGTGCGATGCAGCAGGAGGGTATGAAATATGCCTGAAATGAGGAAGTAAAAGATAAACTTTGTATTCTTTGGAAACATGGAGGTTACAACAAGGGCAATCATAATTAAATAAATACACTGCAGGTACCACTATTAGAATATTGATGGGGGAAAAAAAGGAGAATTTTATAATTGTAAAATACACTTCTTTCTTCTTTGTTTATATTTAAGGGTATTATCTGAGTGGTAAGATGCAAGATCTCCCTCAATGCACCAGCTCGGTCCTTTTCAACTACCACTTCAGAGCTCACAATGGGTTCTGTAGATGACCTTGAGATGAAGTGTCCAGAGTAGACAGGGATTTCACTACAAAAGTCTGATTCCCCATCAAAGGGATCCTGTTCTTGGCAATGAAAGCAGGGACTGTCATGAGTGATACTGATCCATCCTGTCGAAACTGCAAGTATTTCAGGTCAACAGAAAAAGCATGTATCTCACTGATTCTGCCTACCATCATTTGTGCGAGTAGGAAGCAGGTCTTATATGAAGTAAACCAATGAGGCCTTCAAGAGCGGTTCAAATGGTGTCTTATTCAGCCAGGTTAGCACCCATGAAAGATTCCGATTTGGGCACAAAGCCAATGTCTTTGGATGTGTGAACTTGAAATTGTCAGCAGATTGGATAGGTCTTGTCCTATCTTCCATGATGATGCAGCATGTCAGAGATTGTGGAATGGTAGCCTTTTATCATTATTGCAGCTAACTGTTTCTCGTTAAAGAGCCAAAGTAGGAAGTTAGCTATTTGAGGTGTTGATGTGTTGTGCTCACACCATTGTGCAAAAATTCTCCATTTCCCTTGTACACCTCAAGTGGAGGGCTGTCTCACTTAAGCGATTCTCTCCACTACTTGATGAAAAAATGGTGTGTTCTTGAGGGCTTGTTTAATATGATCCAGACATGCAGGTTCAACAACTTGAGCAGATGAGGAAATTGATGAGGTTGTTGATCCACTATTTTTTCCCACTTGAGTGGAGAAATCAGAATGAGGCAACACTCTGATTCTCTTGCTTTCTGTATCATGTTTGGAAACAGGTGTGTTGGAGGGTGAGTGTAAGTTTCCAAGCTGTTACAATCTATGGAAAGAGCATCAACTGTCCAGGCCTTGAGATCCGGGGCTGGTGAGACAAAGGTTGGGAGTTTTGAATTCCCCTAGCATGTTGCCAACTGATGTGCCAGTGGTCGATCCCAGTGGGCACATATGCGAGTGAAAACTGAGGGATGAAGTGACCAAATGGGCACAAAGGCACTAACTGGCCATAGAGTGGCATGGAACCATTGTGGCACTATACAGTATGTTTCTACCAACTGGATGTCTTTTCCCAGTGAGGATCTGTGTACAGATGCAAGAATGGAATATGTGATATTAGATCACTGTAAGCAGTCCCCTCAGGCATATTTGAAAACTAGATTGGGTTCAGTATTGACTGTGAGCGATCTATATCTGATGGCATGTAGAGAAACTGGGGTGGAACGATTCCATTCTCTCTGCTTTTATCTATGTTGATTCTCGAGAACAGTGGCTTTGAACTCGTATTATCTTGGCAGGACTGTTCCCCCTGAGAAGAGTCTATATTGACTAGGTACTGTGGCACAACTGACCATGGAGCGAGATGTGGCACTATACGAGATACTGAACAGCGTAGTAAGGCCCATCATTCCACCTTATGCAAGATCTTCGATGTTGAGCTGGTGGGATCCGATACGGATGGTAGAGTCTTATAGTGAAGGAACAGGGCCATTTTATCCTCCATAACGTTATCAATTTTGGCACTGTCAAGGGTAGTGTTATGTATATTGAATCTACAATGTGTACTTAAATTTGTCCATAATAGTAAGGTTGCACTTATTTGTACTTTAAAATATGGTTACTTGTCAACAGGATGTTGACCAGCATTTGAGTTCAAGGCCGGTCTTATTTGCTATAAGGCTGTTTTTTTCCATAGAATTACTCACGTCCTGTTATGATGTAGGTCATTAGTAAATAGGTATATAATAGAGACTTGATATGCATTCACTTCATTCCTGTTTTAGATCAGTCTGTGGAAATCCATTTGTGATCAGATTTTACACTGTGCTGTTCAAATCTGATATAGTTCGAGAGGAATTATTTATTTAACATATATTCATTGGAATTACTAAAGTGCTCATTGACTTTTGAATTAATACATTCCTTTGGACTTTTGTGAACTTATTCAAAGACATTCTGGATTGTATCATTGTGTTATATTAGGACATTCAAGACTATTGGAACCCATTCAGAATATTCTATATTCTTGGACTTGTGATTAGGACATTTAGGATTATTTGGAATTTGATTCATAATATTGTAAGTATCTTTACAATTTCACTTTGTATTATTGGGAAATAAATTGCTTGTTAACTTTACTTACATTGTTGGTTTCATTTTCTTTCTGTTACTTATATTTTAGACCTAGAGTAGTAACAGTAGACTGAGACTTAAGAATGCCAGTACAATAATGTTGGGACATCATACAGGATATTGATCAACGTAAGCGGGCCCATAATTCAACATAATAGGCAGGATTGGCTTCATTATTGACCTCGTGCAGTTAGATTCAGATGGCAGAGTCTGATAGCGATGGAACAGGGCCATTGTATCCTCCATAACCTTGTCAAGTTCCTTATGCTGGAGCGGGTTATGGGATATGTAATCTACAAAAATGGTCTCTATTTGCACTGTGCAAGACATTGATTAGCATGTCAACAGATGCTGGAACTCTGAATCAAGCTTTTGACAGAAAAGGAGGACTAGAGCAAAACTCTGGTGGCATCAAGTGAAAGACTTCCTTGATTGACGCTTGGAAGGGAGATTTTTCTCTTGTCATGGTGAGATCTTGTGAGCATACTTCGTCATCTCTAGGTGATGCTGATGCCTCCTGTGCAATCTGAGATGAAGCTGGAGAAGATTGTCTAAAGGAGCATCCCACCATGCTCACAGAATGACGTGATTGAGATGCAGTTACTTCCAAACAATCATTAAGCGAGTGCTCCCTTTGAGTGGCAAAGACATGAGAACACAGTGAATCTATATCCTGTGTGTACTAAGGCACTAAACTGGGCACCAGGTGCATTTAGTGACCTGTGGCTGATCCATGAGAGTTCATTGTGGTGTGGAGTAGGCAAACTGGACTAAGACCTTCCATTTTTTGGCTTAAATGGTAAGATCGACTGTGATGGTGACCTGCTGTGATCTGAGATGTATGGCAGAGTCCAGTTGTGACAGAACAGTGCCATTTTATCTTGCATGACATTGTCCCGTTATTTGTGATGAGACGGGTTAGGGGATATTTGATCCACAAAACCGGTCTATTCAGCTGATATGGAAGATAATATCTGAGTAGGTTTGCTTTGATCTTGATCCAATGTTGTCGATAAAGGCCTCCCATCTTTTGGCTTACAATGTATGATCGACTGTGGTGGTGACCCGTTGTGATCAGAGCCATATGGCAGAGTCTGGTCAAGGCCATCGTAGTTGGCACGACATAGTCAAGTTCATTAAGTTGGGACAGGGTACGGGATATTTTGATCCATGTAGCTGGTCCATACATCTGAAGTGCGAGACAGTAATTGAGGTGGTTTGCTTTGATCTCTATCTCGCTCAATGAAAGGTGATAAAGGCGATTGGGTGTCTAGCCCACGTGGTAAATGGCCTGCTGGTTCTGGTTTATCATGATGCAGAGGTGAGGGAAGAGTCAGAACTGTCGCTCACCATGATAGCTTGGATTGCTTCATGGTTCATGAGATGTGTTGAGTGAGATATCCATCATGAAGCAAGTCATTCACTGCTGTGACATCAGCGTGTATACTGATGACGTCTTCATCCCTCAAGATGTGCTTCTGTGGCTTTCCCGTTAGTACCCCCAGTACTGCAGCCCATTGACTTTCAGTCCACGATGTGCAAATCTGACATGTATTCGTTGATTGGCAAATGGAGCAAGCTACACATGTAGAGTGGTTGTCAGTCCCGTGTTTCTAATGTTTACATAGCTTACACTTGGGCTTGTGAATGGTCTAAATCTGTAAGACAAAATAGAACAGACAATATATACAGGTGTAGCCCTGCATGCCTCTCGCTTTATGAACTGAGAGAGCGTATGTGCAGAGCTACACACTATGACAATTTACTTGCAAAAGGGCACACGTGGCAGCCAATACAGGTAGAGTATTGGAGCATTGCTATTAATACTTACAAAGTGGATGCTAAGATATAAATTCTAATAAAAGTTACGCTTTGAATAACTATGTACAGAAAACTTACCTCTACGTATCCGAACATGGCGGAAACTATACAGCAATATAACCGAGTTTCTAAATCACACACAATACCTGCACATAAAAATGCACTGAAGCATCACTATTGATACTTACGAAGCAGATGCTATAATATCAATTTGTAAGACAATGTTATCTGTAGGAAAGGCCAAATGATGACCTATACAGGCAAAATCAGTAAAGTGTCGCGCATATAACTACGAAGTGGATGCTAAGGCTAGATTAGTATAGAAAACTTACCTGTATGTATCTGACCATATCGGAAATTATACTACAATATTATACGAGTTTTCTATATCACACACCAGACCTGCACATATTTAAATACAGCAATAGCAATGTGAGGGTATACACTAGCGACCTCTGCAGGTACATATCAAGGGTACCTAAGTGTGTAAGAACAGCAAAGTGATGATACTAAAAAGACAGAACTTTGTCATTGAAGAAAGAAAAAAAGTTGGAAATTTATAGATGGCGTATACTTCCTTTCGAAGAGAACACTCCTCCAACTTGCTTTAAGGTAGAAAACTTCCAGAATACTTGTATGTGGATTGCGAGGCCTCTCTGTCTGTAGAGAGTGTGCTACTTGGCACAAGCGGAAGTAGTAACTGAAGTATTCATGGGATTTGGTGCTAATCCCTGTATCAAGGGGAGATCACTCTATCTAACTGCCACCTAGGTGGGCAGATAACTTTTAGCCTTTTAGCTAAAAAGTTTTAGCCTGGGAGGACCGGATTTGCAAGGTAGTAGTAGCTCTCCTAAGGTATTATGATTGGGTAATGTATTTGAAGAAATGTGAGCACAAAGTACAAGTGTTTATTCTTTTTCATAACACACACCAAGCTATGTTATATAGTATTTATCACACACTGATGCTCCCTTATTGACTGCATGCGACACTTAGGATCATGACTGGCTTCAGTATTGGGAGGAGTATTGAGAGTGTCAGATTGTATAAGAAGTTACAAACCCTAATCCCAGGCTCTCAGTCATTCTAAAATGCAGAACCAAGATAAAAGGGTCACTGAGCCATTCTGGGAATTGTTATAACCAGTCTAACTTTGATTTTGATTTGCTGGATATAGACCTGGACTGGAGGTTATTTGTTAATGTGTGTACTGAAGATAGTCCCTGGGGCTACTAATCTTCAGCATATGTAAAACAGGTTTTTTGAACAAAATGTGAAATAAAATAACCATAAAAGTTTAATCAGAGCTCTAGCATATTTGCATTTTTTAAATGAAGAAATTGACTAAAAGTATATAAATAAATAAATGTTTAAATGCATTCAAATTATGCGAAACAATTTAATTTTAAGCATTTAGTTCAAGCTGTCAGTGTATTGCTCCTGCTGTAAGCACAGTTCATCTTTAAGATGGCATATTCAGTCAATGAACTATTTTTTTATCAGAACAAGTTCTGGATGTTCAATGTATGTTTGAAATGATAGATCCTGATCATCATGAAAACAATCACACAATAAAATAGTCTTAGTCACTAAGTCCTTGGGCACATTCTTAAAGACCTGATTAATGTCACTAAGTCCTTTGGCACATTCTTAAAGGCATGATTATTGTCTTGATAATTAAGACTCAAATAGTCATAGTCACTAAGTCCTTTGGCACATTCTTAAAGGCATGATTATTGTCTTGATAATTAAGACTCAAATAGTCAGAGTCACTAAGTTCTTTGGCATATTCTTAAAGGCATGATTATTGTCTTGATGATTAAGACTAAAATAGTCATAGTCACTAAGTCCTTTGGTACATTCTTAAAGGCATGATTATTGTCTTGATAATTAAGACTCAAATAGTCAGAGTCACTAAGTTCTTTGGCACATTCTTAAAGGCATGATTATATAAGGCATCATTCTTAAAGGTATGATTATTGTCTTGATAATTAAGACTAAAATAGTCTTAGTCACTAAGTCCTTTGGTACATTCTTAAAGACATGATTATTGTCTTGATAATTAAGACTCAAATAGTCAGAGTCACTAAGTTCTTTGGCACATTCTTAAAGGCATGATTATATAAGGCATCATTCTTAAAGACATGATTATTGTCTTGATGATTAAGACTAAAATAGTCATAGTCACTAAGTTCTTTGGCACATTCTTAAAGGCATGATTATTGTCTTGATGATTAAGACTAAAATAGTCATAGTCACTAAGTCCTTTGGTACATTCTTAAAGGCATGATTATATAAGGCATCATTCTTAAAGACATGATTATTGTCTTGATGATTAAGACTAAAATAGTCATAGTCACTAAGTTCTTTGGCACATTCTTAAAGACATGATTATTGTCTTGATGATTAAGACTAAAATAGTCATAGTCACTAAGTTCTTTGGCACATTCTTAAAGGCATGATTATTGTCTTGATGATTAAGACTAAAATAGTCATAGTCACTAAGTCCTTTGGTACATTCTTAAAGGCATGATTATATAAGGCATCATTCTTAAAGACATGATTATTGTCTTGATGATTAAGACTAAAATAGTCATAGTCACTAAGTTCTTTGGCACATTCTTAAAGACATGATTATTGTCTTGATGATTAAGACTAAAATAGTCATAGTCACTAAGTCCTTTGGTACATTCTTAAAGACATGATTATTGTCTTGATGATTAAGACTAAAATAGTCATAGTCACTAAGTCCTTTGGTACATTCTTAAAGGCATGATTATTGTCTTGATGATTAAGACTAAAATAGTCTTAGTCACTAAGTCCTTTGGCACATTCTTAAAGGCATGATTATTGTCTTGATAATTAAGACTCAAATAGTCAGAGTCACTAAGTTCTTTGGCATATTCTTAAAGGCATGATTATTTAAGGCATCATTCTTAAAGGCATGATTATTGTCTTGATAATTAAGACTAAAATAGTCATAGTCACTAAGTTCTTTGGCACATTCTTAAAGGCATGATTATATAAGGCATCATTCTTAAAGACATGATTATTGTCTTGATGATTAAGACTAAAATAGTCTTAGTCACTAAGTCCTTTGGTACATTCTTAAAGACATGATTATTGTCTTGATGATTATGACTCAGTTTGGTATTGGTAAGTTTGTATTTTGTGGTTGTTCATAAAATACCCATCATATTTCACTAAATGCATTTTGTTCCAAGCCTGGGAGTAAAATACCCAATTTATTAAATTCTTATCTAGAGCTCTGTTTAATTCCTCTAAATGACTGAAAAGATAGAAATACAGCACATTTTATATTCATAAACATTATTATCAACAATATTACAGTACTGTAGTACTTACTTCCAACAACTTCTTCTATTTGTCTCCCTTCAACAGACTGAAATAGAGACCAACATGCATTTTTATACTTGTAACAGAAAGGGTTTTATAAAATTCTACATCAACTTCATGCAAAACTGCAGTCACACTTCACTGTTATGTTTCATTGGCACAGCATTGACAGAGGACAGAAAAAAAATAGTGGTTGAAAAATAGGAAAGTAAAGATACAAGAGAAAGGCAGATTCAAATTGCATTTTTGGTAAGGCTGCAACATTTACCAAAGTTTCTAAATGTGTACATGGTTTACAATAACTGAAACAATGCCATTTAATGGAAATTACTAGAAACTCAACCTTTCCATCTATCTACCCATTAGGCTTACTGAACAGCTGACAGCCATTATAATGGGCATGCTGTACCTCACTCAACTTGTGATTGTTCATTTGCTGTATGTCATTTGCCTCTTATAATGGCAGGATTCAGTTTGCAAGAGATGTCTTTGTTGAATATATCTGACAATTTCAGTAAAATATCCCTAGGATCATCATGATATTGTTTCCAACTACTCTGAGACTGATCATTTCATTTTATAGGGTGAGGTGGGGGAGCCTAGGACTTTTTTTAGAAACATTTCTGGCCCCCAAATAGCTTGAAAAAAATATTCTTGCTTTGATTTGTAGATTTTTTTGTTTGTGGGTTTTTAACACCATTTTTCAGCACATGATAGGTTATACATGGTGGCCAGTATATCTGGTGTCAAAAGAGCCTGGAAAACCCCCAAAAGAACCACTGACCCACGGGAAGCAACTAGCAAGCCTTCTCACATACCCACGTTGGCTGAGCAGAGTCTCGACCCCATGCAGACAGAGGTGAGATGTTAGTGATCTTTGAAGGCGAGCACCTTAGACCACTCGGCCACCTGTGGCCTCGATTTTTAGAAAAAAAAGAACTAATTACATCCATTATGTTAGTTGAAAACAATTGTCTTGAGGTAAAATGAGCAAAAAAATCTGGCTAAAAAACAAATCACATCCCTAAAAATGAAATGGTCAGTCTCATGTATGTACATGGTTAAGAAAATTGATAATGTAACTGGAGGTACTGCCTGTACATGCACATATGATGCATTTGTAGGATCTACAATGACAAAAATACAAAGCAATGGCTAACAAACTTAAAATGGTGTTTCTTTAAATTAAAATGTTACTGATGAAAGGTTCTATTAACAAACATGTTTCTCAAAGGTAAATAATAGAGTTTACAGAAATTTTTGGTCAACATTATCAGTAAATCAACCTGATGTGTAATGCTGCATAAATTGTAGGCTACACTTAATTATCATTAACTTCTACTTATTCCTAGCGATGCCACATTCGATATGACAATAATATAGCTGGTAAAGATACCAAGTCTGAAACCTTAGCTACTACAGCTAGTAAAGATACCAAGTCTGAAACCTTAGCTACTACAGCTAGTAAAGATACCAAGTATGAAGCCTTAGCTACTACAGCTAGTAAAGACACCAAGTATGAAGCCTCAGCTACTACAGCTAGTAAAGACACCAAGTATGAAACCTTAGCTACTACAGCTAGTAAAGATACCAAGTCTGAAACCTTAGCTACTACAGCTAGTAAAGACACCAAGTATGAAGCAACAGCTACTACAGCTAGTAAAGATACCAAGTCTGAAGCCTCAGATACTACAGCTAGTAAAGATACCAAGTATGAAGCCCCAGCTACTACAGCTAGTAAAGACACCAGGTCTGAAGCCTCAGCTACTACAGCTAGTAAAGACACCAGGTCTGAAGCCTCAGCTACTACAGCTAGTAAAGACACCAGGTCTGAAGCCTCAGCTACTACAGCTAGTAAAGACACCAGGTCTGAAGTCTCAGCTACTACAGCTAGTAAAGACACCATGTCTGAAGCCTCAGCTACTACAGCTAGTAAAGATACCAAGTATGAAGCCTCAGCTACTACAGCTAGTAAAGATACCAAGTATGAAGCCTCAGCTACTACAGCTAGTAAAGATACCAAGTATGAAGCCTCAGCTACTACAGCTGGTCAAAATAACAAGTTTGGAGCCTCAGCTACTACAGCTGGTAAAGATACCAAGTCTGGATCAGGGCTGAATTAAGACCTTTAGAGACCCTATGCACTGAAAAGATTATGGTGACCCCCCCCCCCCATGTAATTCAAAATAAAAACAATACTAAACCGTAATTTCTCTTTTTTTTTTTTTGGTGCCCATGCTTTGCTGGTGCCCTAAGCACGTGCTTAGTCTGCCTATTGGGTAATCCAGCAATGGTCTGGAGTCTTAGCTAATAGAGATGGTAAATATTACAAGTCTGGAGACTGAGCTACTACAGCTTGTAAAGATACCAAGTATGAAGTTTCAGCTAAAACAGCTGGTGAAGATACCAAGTCTGAAACCTCAGCTAAAACAGCCGGTGAAGATAACAAGTCTGAAACCTCAGCTACTACAGCTGGTGAAGATACCAAGTCTGAAACCTCACCTACTTCAACTGGTCAAGATACCAAGTCTGAAACCTCAGCTACTTCAACTGATCAAGATACCAAGTCTGAAACCTCAGCTACTTCAACTGGTCAAGATACCAAGTCTGGAGCCTCAGCTAATACATCTGGTAAAGAGTTCCAAAGAGGAAATGACTTTGGTAATAATCTGTATTTGAAAAGATCTGCAGCGGTTGTGTACTGCCTACACTTTAGAGAATGGTTTGATCTTGTTCTGGAAGATGCCGGGGTGAGTAATTATGGGGCTGAGATTTCTACAATGATGTTGATGAATTTGCAGAACATAGTAAGCGGTAGTGTCATTCTCATTGTTTCCACTGACTCACAGCCATGTTGTTGAATCATCTCACTAACACTTCTTCTGTTGTAATATCTATTGGCAGTGGATCTCACTGAATGGCGTGCACCATCTCCAGCTTGACAACATTCTAGAGACATAAAGCGATAGGCAGACTGAAATGCAGGAAATGTATGCACAAAGCACACACAACATGCTGAAGATGCATCAGGCATGGTGTTGGAGGGAAGTACCCTCCCACAGTGGGGAAATGTGAGGCCTTCACAAGAAAATTTTTATATGACACGATGGTCAGTAGTCAGATATATGTAAGATCATAAGGTTTGAAAGGTAGCCCTAAGTATTACGAATGTATTTTTGCAATGATGCAAGGGGCTTGATAAATCAGCTAAATGTCAGTTGGAAGCACAAATAAGATCTACTGCTTACTGAGCTATCATGAACATATTGCAAACACCAGCTTAGTAAAATAATTGTAAATTATTTTTAAAAACAGGAGGATAAGTCTACAAAGTCAATTGGCATTAAAAAAGACCCAAATATCGGTAACCTACCACATGAATCAGCAGTGTATAAGTCTGCCATCTCAACTTTATACTTATCCTGGTTAGTGTAAGGACTCCAAACAGTAGCACTGTACTCCAGATTAGTACAGACGAGTGTGAAACATGCAGAGGCACTGGTGTGTGGGTTGCTGATGCATACATTCTTTTGCAAAAATCCCAACATGCTCTTAGCCTTTTTCACTGTTCTGTCAATATGGTTTTGCCAGGAGAGATTTGATGAAATATCCACACCCAGATATTTAGTATTGTATATTATATTTCAACCATCATTCATATTCCATATAATTCAAACCACCTACTCATCCACTCATTTACTCTTTTTCTTCCATACTAACTTAAGCACCACTTATCTTGATGGTTTCTATCACTTCTACTGCAGTTCAAATTCCAGCAACGACATATTTGTCTCTTATGGTCTTTTTTCCTATGAATATGCTCACTCCCTATTTGCCAATCTATTCTTTCAAGTCTCGAGATGTTCAATGTGGAAAACAGAGTTAAACAACAGAGGCTAAACCATGCATACAACATTGTGAACAACAGTGATCCAGCATATTTATCTAATAATTTCCTTAGAATATCTGACCATCACCGTAATAATACTAGATGCAGTAATTATAACTTTGTATTACCAAAAGCAAATAGCATATCCTCATCAACCACTTATTATAATGCAATAAAAGACTAGAATGATTTACCAAACAATATTAAACATACTACAAACAGAAACAAATTTAAAACTGCAGTAAAGTCTCACTTAACTAATACAAAAGAAAGGAATTTTCTCTATTATTGATTTCAGGTAACTTTGTTTAAAAAAATATTTCCATTTTTTCCCCAGCAAATGATGGATTTATGACACCTATTCTTATCCACATTTCATCCTATTATCTTCCACCTTATATAGGGTAGTTCTTTCCATGGGTTGAAATGTGTGTGCTGTTTTATTTAACTGTCATTGAATTGTGTATCTTGGTTGTATGGTTTGTAATCTTTTAAGTATATCATCATGGTACCCTGTTCTTTTAATTTGTTTATTTCTTTTTATATGTCATTCTTTAAGTTTTTGCCCCTTAAATTCTGAACCAAAGCTAGGACCCCATTGGAAATAAGCCTCACAAAGGCTATATGAGTAATCCTAGGTTTAATAAACATCTTGTTTTATCTGTGTAACATGTACCTCATTTGTATAATGTGTTTATATGTTTTGTTGTATATGTAACATCTTAAGTGTTATATTTGCCTATTATATTTTTTGTGGGTTTTGTTGTTTGTTGCTTACTCTACTATATGTTTAATGTCTTGTATCGAAATTTACATGTACTACATATTAATTTTACCAAATAAATACTTACTGCTATACTTCTGAACATGTACTGCAAGCAATACTCTATAAGAAAAGTACAGTCTTTGAAAAGAAGAACATTAAAATACTTAATTGATTTTGAACTCAAAAGGAAGGCTTTTTATAACAGAGAGATAGAGAGAGTCTAGCATGAATCAACAAGAGATGCAACTCTTAACGCATAAAAAATTCTGCATCATTTTCATGTCTAGGTTGACTGGCTGATCAGGGTTGTTCAAGGACACCATTTCTTACGTCTATTTTCATTTTTTGTTTAAATTTAACAGCCTATAGCTTTTCTTCATACATTAAACTCTGAAGTTACAATACTTCCAAATACATTGTGGAAAGGTGGGAAACAATCGGTGTGGAAACTTCTAGAAAGTTTAATTTCTTGCTATATGCATCTGCACCAATTTAATATTAGGATATTTTTGAAGCACAATCAATGCACAATTTATAGCTAGAAGGATTTTATCTGAAATGGGCATAAAGTGTTAAGATTTAGCTTGATTTCTATCAAGGGGTTGGCCATGTGCAAACTGGAAGTAAATATTTTCAAGATGGTGGCCCCCATGATAAGTGCAGTGTATTGAACAGCCATTCTAAGTTTTAGCATTTAACGGATCTGAAAAACATTTGGTTGAACAACTGATAGGGACAAACACTATTAAACAGTCTTCTCAGAATACATCTGCTCATGATTACTCACTGTTCAGCTGATTTTAAGCTCAATTGTAGTTCCAATCAAATTAAAACGACTATCAATTTTTAACTTTCAAATGTTCCTTCCACATTCTACTCATGTTTAAGATTAATATCTTTATTTTTTGAGCCTGTAGAATACTAAATGGAGTTGACATATTGTAGAAGCTTTTCAGAATTTTATTTCTTGAAATGTTATATGAGAGTTTCAACACAAAAAGATTTATATATCACAAATTAATAGAACAAATCACAATAACAGGACACACACAAACAAACATTTAACCAATAAAAATTATAATATAAAATTGGACAATCAGGATGATAGACTAACAGTAAGACAATGGCCATCTGAATCTGAAGGGTAGGGGTGGGGGAAGGGTGATTCAATATAGAAAGAACAAATCTGGTCACAAAGAGACCATATTTTTTTAATTTCAATCCTTTTCTAAATAAAACATTTGTTGCTGGGGGTAGAATCCAAGCCACCCCACCCACACAAGCTCCTCAGCCCGCAGCAAATCCCCATCTCTTCTCAGATTAAAATGGTTGCTGCCTAAATATCTTTTCTTCTGAATTACAAATCACAAAAGACAGAAGAGAACAGTCTGCATATCACAAACTAGAAAAAATAATTGAAACACTTTGCATAAGTTGCTGTGTTCTGTATGCAAGTGCATAGTAAAAAGACACTGATCAACATTTTTGTGAACATTCTGCAGCTGCACTGCTGTTTAAAATGAAGAAAAAAAAAATATGGAAAACCCTAGTGGTGTAAAATAAATTATGTTTCCGTGTCTGACTTTGGTGTGTTGTTAAAAGAGGATTCAACATGGTTGGTAAGCTGCCACATATGCTGAACAAGATTTTGGAAAGAACAATGCCTGAATTTTTATTTATCTCGTCATAAACAGAACAAACTATGTAAAAAAATTAATTGCTATACTGTTTTTAAAATATAAACAAACACATGTTTCTTTTTTTTAAAAAAAGAAGCTTTATTAGTGTGCAAAATTTGGAAAGGATATCTAGAGAATAAAATCTTGGTCCAGACTATGAACGAGAGAGAGAGAGAGAGAAGTTTACCAATTCAAAGACATGAGCTCTTGCGTTCATATTCGGCTTCACAGCCTTACACTCAAGTGGCAGGAAAGCTGGAGTCCATGTACATTTAAATGGCAGCTATAAAGATTTTCTCGTGTTTCGATATTCGTGGGTATGACGAAGTCTTAAATGTGCTTTTGTTTGTTATTCTCAGGTGATAAAACTACTACCGTAAAACGATCGAGTGTATTTGTCGTTCAAATTCATAAACCAAAAACCAAAAACCAAAATCGTATTGTTGAAACTTATAATGCACAACAAATATTTCAAATATTTAATATCATATTTTGAACAGAATTTTGCCAATCATGGTGAACCAACATAAATATATATACTTGTACAAGCA
Organism: Margaritifera margaritifera; assembly: GCA_029931535.1. Classification (NCBI taxonomy): domain Eukaryota; kingdom Metazoa; phylum Mollusca; class Bivalvia; order Unionida; family Margaritiferidae; genus Margaritifera; species Margaritifera margaritifera. The sequence goes on along the minus strand of JAQPZY010001110.1, from coordinate 569,613 downwards.
TAGTATTTACGACAAGGTAGCTTAAAAGTCGGTGAACTCTAACTGTTCCCCAGATGGCGCTCACGATGCTCTTGAAATGTTATTTACTACGTCATTGGAGAGCATTTGTCGGTGAGCTGTGTCGCGGTTCCCTCCCTTGAGAGAAACAAGTCTTATATTGAGTTGATTCCCTTGTCCTATGAGAGAGAGAGAGAGAGAGAGAGAGAGAGAGAGAGAGAGAGAGAGAGAGAGAGAGAGAGAGAGAGAGAGAGAGAGAGAGAGAGAGAGAGAGAGAGAGATCTGTTGTAGGATTCCCCAAAGTTATGTTGACAGCTTCCAAAAGATACATTCATTATGAATTGACACTCCCATACTGGCACAGAAAATATGTGCTTTTAAAAATATTAGTGTTTTTTGTCTCAGTGTCCAGAGTAGATGTTGTCTCATGTGGAAGGTTGTACCTGCATGGCTCTCAAAACTTAACAGACCAATGACCATTTCATGTTTAGACTATTAAAGCTACCAAATCACCTGATCATTATAATGACTCTAGAGATGTATATATTAGTAGGGACATTGCAATACAATACAATGCAATACATCACAATACAATGCAATATCTTTTTTTTTTTTGGGGGGGGGGGGGCGGAATAAGCAGTTTTACGGTGTTTTCCAGATGTATTTAACAAATATAAACAGTCCTTGGGATCCAGTGCATGGAATGACCTTACCATGAAATACAAGTATCCAACACCTACCAAACTTTTAAGAAGAAATGTTAAAAGAACAGTATGTCCTAAAATTGTTAACAGATTAATATATGTCTAGAACGTAATTTTTTATTACATGTTTCTTCTTGTTTGTATGTTTTCCCTCTTTGTCCCATATGTGTTTAAGGTCCAGTGTGTTTGCTTGATGTGTATTTCATGTATCTAGGTCATAACACTTACGTTTTGTCATATTGCTGTTGTTGTTGTTGTTGTTGTTGTTGTTGTTGTTGTTGCTGTAGAGTAAATCCATTCGCTTTCTCTTTGAGCACCCAGTTCACTGGGTACATGTAAGCTTTCATAGAAACCAATGTAATTAATTAACTTAAACTGTCTAGGACTAAAACATATGCAGGTATATTTCTTATTCTATACTGACACGTCCTTAGTTGATTATAGTGTCTGTATTAAATTTGTCTAATTTCTACAGACTTGTTCTTCTGCATTTAAGATATGCATATTGTGTAGTGTTCGATACATTTATTATGTGCTGATATGTTTGGTCCTGAGTTTATGTAAAGTTACGTTTCGTTTTTTTATATGTTAGTAGCACACATCCTGAAAAGGTTGGACTCCCCGTTTGTGTTTTTACATCCCTTATACCAAAACATTTTAAAACAAATTTTAAAAAATGACTACACCAGCAAGACGACGTAGCCTCAAAGAAGGTGAACTTACAGGTGTTTTGAAAATCAAAATGAACAAAATCACTCGGCCACATATATTTGTTTCATATTTCATTTCATATTTTTTTTATTATCATCAATTTTTATCAGGGTTTGATAACACTGAAAAAAAACAGTACAAAATTACTGGACCAGCAAGATCCTAGTATATATTTTCATAAATTAAAAAAGAAAAATTGTACTGGATCACTGAGTTTTAAGACAAGTATCGAACACCAATTTGATTTTTTTCTACACAACATAAATTATGGAACAAAACTACATCGTATCGAATTCAAGAATTTGTAGAGACGTGATATAAATTGTTTTTGAATTGAACGTGAAAGCAACAAGGTCGATATCTAGAGATAAGCTTGTTTGTTTGCAAGTTTGGACAGGATAAAAGCGTGGTCGAGGCTAGTTGTGTTACAAAATAACTCACAAGAGAATAAAAGTGTTAATTTGTTGGTGTAAAACACGAAAAGATATCCTCCAATGTTTAAAAAAAAAAATGCTGATTCACAGATTACATTTAATGATGCCAACATTGAAACATGTAGCAACATCTCTGATGCCAAGATCGTTAAAACAGAACAATACACTGAAGGAATAAATTTCATATGGCTAATTACATAAATTTGGATTTGTCTAAATTTACAGAACATCTAGAAGACTTAATATATTTACAAGGTCAATCTACATTGATTTGACAAAAAAAAAAAAAAAAAAAAAAAAACAAACAAACAAACAGAGATTTAAGTTATGTGGAACAAAGTTCGGTTTAAAACAGTAAATGGTGAGTGACTGCAGCAGAGTCAACGATTGGAATGGCAAAATTTGATTTATTTTAAAATCATTTATACGTTTGAAAGAATTAAAGAAATGTTGCAAATTTTTGAAAATAAAAGTTCATGTTGCAGATGGGTGTCTTGTTTGCTTGACATGCTTGTTGATAACATTTAAAGATAATATGAATCAGTGGATGTTTTATTTCGTTTTCAATGACGACCACTATCAGTATTGAAGACATAGTTACTACGATCCTGAAAGTCCAGTTGTTTATGCAAATATCAATCAATTGTGGGAACAAATTAAACGGGACAAAAGGAAAATAAAATACAGTGAATTGAAACTGAACAATCTACCTACACATTGCACAAGCAAGTGAGAACAAAATCCCGACAAAAGAGTATATCTCAAGCACGTCGGTGACCAGCACAGGCAGACATAGTTGACATGCAAGCATACGGAGAACAAAAAGACAGACAACAATGGATATAAATACACTTTGACCATAATATATTTTTTAAATATACTATTGGACTAAAAAAGTGAGAAAAAGATAGATGACATTCACGATTCTTTTAGAGAAATCTTCAAATAGTGAACAGTTGAAAAGATACAGTTTGATGACGGAAAAGAGTTTGAAAACAAGAAAGTGGCGGATTAGTTGGAGAATGAAAACATTTGACTCTTTTCAATTTACTAAGACAAAAACAAAGTATCTGTAGTTGAAAGGTTTAACAGAACACTAAAGGCTAGAATGTGAGGAATGTCACGCAAAATGGAACCAAAAAAATGGGTTGACATTTTACCAAATATAATAAATGGTTACAATAATACTGATCACAGATCCGTAGACATGACTCCAGTTGAAGCAAGGGAAGAAAATAAATAGATAGGTATGGATCAACCTAATTCGTTGCTTGGCAACTGAGCCCTTTGGTATGCCTAAATTCAAAATCAGTGAAACGATAAAGAGTTTAAAAATACGAAATAAATTTAGTTAAAGACTACCTTTCTAACTTTATCCAGAAAATATTTAAAATCAGGCAAGCAATTTTAGGTGATCGAATTGTGTACAAACTGAAGCCTCGAAGAGAGAGTAGATAGAGGCTATGTTATACAGAAAGAATGATCTCTATACGACCAACAAGATGACATATAAAATGTTGCAAAGAATTTGAAAGCAAAACGGATGAACTGTAAAACGTTTGTACTCGTCCAATGGAAAGGATACAGATGAACTGTAAAACGTTTGTACTCGTCCAATGAAAAGGGTACGATAACATGTTTAGAACTTGGGAACCAGCTGAAAATATGTTATGATATTAAAATAAATAGAGGAAGCACAAGACATATCTAGAGGTATTAAAGAACATCAAAACTTAGATTTTTTTTAAGATAACAAGTTTTTCAAAGGTGATTGATATAAAGAGAAAGAAAAAAATAGCGTATTAGAGCGTGAAGGGTTTAAAACATGCATGACACGTGCATTTGTGTTGATCACAAATCCAGATGGAAAAAAGAAAGTGCATCCAAACAGATCACAGGTAAATAACATAATGGTACAAGGGAAAAGCGTGATAAGGCGTCTACAATGTAGACAATGTCCTATCGGGGTAATAAATGAAATTCCTGAAGAAATGAAAAGAGACAACATTAAAATATATGAAGCTGATTTAAACTGCATTTTAAAATGCTAAAAAATACAATGTTAAAGACTACATTTTTGAACAAAATATAAGGTAATTAAAATCGCTTAAATGTTGATGCAATCATGATGACATTTAAACTTCTTTAAAAAAATTAATTCAAAGGAGAGAGAGAGAGAGAGAGAGAGAGAGAGAGAGAGAGAGAGAGAGAGAGAGAGAGAGAGAGAGAGAGAGAGAGAGAGAGACAGGCAGACAGACAGACCGACCCCAACCCCAAAAATTACACATGAATGAAGAAAAATGGCAAACAGTCGCACAATGTATTTGTAGAAGAAAAAAAAATTCCACATTAATTTCTTGATTTTAAATAAAGAACTTCAGTTTAAAAATAAATATAAAAAGTTGTAAGGCACCCTATCTTTGTCCTGCAATAGAATTAAATACAATATATTGCTGATTTTGCCTTAACCAAGTTAGCATATCAAACATATTTAAAAAGAACAAAAAAATCATTATCCTGAAATTTTTCATGTGTAAATTATTGAACGTTTTCAAAGAAGAAATCAGGCTTTCAAACTTGGTTACACTTCGCTAATCCTCATTAAACCCTAAGCTATTGAACCAAATTTCAAAGTTGTGCCTATTCAGATAATAAAGATAAAGGACGAAGTTTAATTAGAACCGTGCCGGGCCATGTTGGCTTTATCTAGGCACCCTGAGACGAACTGGGTTAGACCCCCTTCTCGTCCGATGACGTCGCACCGGCAATCTGGCTGGTGATAATTGTTAGCATGTAAACATATTTCTTCGTATCTACATTCATCAGATTGCTTCTATATGTTTGCATTTACAAAAGGTTTGCAGAATATGTTTATTAAGATGTATATTAATTGAAACACATATGTATGGATAAGAATTCTACATTTTTACAAATCAATACTTCGTCACACATAGTTTATACAAAATCCACACAATATACACTTTTCTCAATCTAAACCTTGTAAATGTCGGCGACTGATTAAATAAAAAATAGAAACGTTCATTTATGCATGAAGAATATACAAATACTATTCATCCTATGTTTCTTTTCCTTGTTTAAGTTTATAGTAGTTAGTATGAGTAGGCCTACGATCTAAGATGTCGAAGCGCATTTCACAAACCAGGTCAACAGATTCATCACAGATAGATTGACATGGTTAATTTAACTCGTCATAAATCATTCATAGTAATTGATAAACATTTTATTTTTAATGATTGTAGGCATTGTGAATAAGATGAAATTGGTGGATAACAGTTGCTCATTCTTCACGTCATGCATTTTTTTAAAAACAAGGTATCCTCACACACACACACACACACACACACACACACACACACTCGGGTCGAGTTCAAAAGACATGACAGCGTGGACATGGCAAGAATTGAAAGTGTCTGTTGCACGCCACAAATGCAGCAGATTTTTCGAGAGATTAGCAAACCTCCAGTATCAGAAACATTGAGAATGGCTGAATTTTACTAAACTTGTGGGCCAAATGTACTCAAAATCTACATGTATGTAATAAATAAAGTGAACTCTATCGAATGAGTGCATATTTTACCTTAGCCGGAAATATCCCTTTAATAAGAGCACTTTAAAATTTAACAACGATGCTCTGTATATAGATACAGAACACAGTGTGAAGTGAGATGTTGGCAGAACCAGTTAAACAAGACGATGGGAATGACAACAGCCGTTTGTGGAATTTTTGTCTGAAAGTAAAATACTTTTTTTTACTGATGATGATGCATTCGAATTAAACAACAGTAGAATATATATGAAACCATTTTATTTGATTTGTAAACAGTCTTAAATTTCCAACACAACATGACTGGAGATACCTAAAAAAAAAAAAAAAAAAAAAAAATTACACAAATAAAATAAAAAATGAAGACTTGACCAGTAATGGGCTAGAAGAGCATAATTCGTACACCAGGGTTTTGTGCAGTCAACACTCACTGTTGTGTTAGCTTCTTGCACACGTAAATATAACTATAGAGCATGTACTGTTGAATAATGGAGAACATTGTCAGCTAACGAAATTAACTCATTAGTAGAAAAAAAGGAGCAAACAAGCTGGAAATTCCTACATTTGTTCCTCCGGTACATGTCTTTTAGAAACGTCAAAGAAAACAAAGAACAATATTTACCATAAAAAAAAAACAACAACATAAAAAAAAACACGGAGAAAAATAATTGTTTATATTGATACCGATAGTGGCAGCTGCTGCTAGAGTTTACCTTTTGAAAAAGTTTGTGTACCTCTAATCATACTCGTTGCTTTGTGTACAGCTTGTATCAACAAGGCAAATAACATACCCACCGATGTCAAAACAATTAACATGACGTGATCAGCTGTAAAATAAACAATCTGTCCAGCACTCTTAAAAAATAACTTATCAGGCTACAAATAATACCAGGTATTGCCAATCCTTGAAATTTTTGCTAACACATAGAAATAATTGACTAAATTGTTCAAGTATAGTTTAATTTTTTCAAAAAATACTTCACTTGGAGTACGGGAAGTAGGAGGCGGAGTAGGGGTAGTAGGGAGTAAGATGAGATGGATTAGGTGGAGGATGAAGAGGCTAAGGTAAAGTCGGAGGTTTAGATGGAGCAGAGGTAGGAAATACACCACTTCTTAAAACATTTGTTCTAGACCGAGCAATTGTTGATATAGTTATTGGTATCACTGTAGCTATAGTAACAGTTGTTATACCTTTTTTCATGAACATTGTTTTCAATCTTTCATTATGGTATTGGTTTTCCCTAACTTTTCACTAATTCCGTAAATGTTTTCTCTGGAAATTCCATCCAACTGTTTTAAATGTGGAACTGTTTGCACTCTTTTACTTTCAACACTTTTCAACTGTTCTTGCAGTACAGTCCTTTTGTTTGGGCCAGTCTCTTTGCATGTGTCTTTGTTAAATGCTTTAATATGTTTTTCACGCGTTTCAAAAACAGGTTTCATTGATTCTATTTTGAAACTGAGAACTTTCACAGCATTTACATAAACCCTTAATTCTATTTCCTCTTGTGTAGTGAATACTATTTTCACTACAGGTGGAAGTTTTCCGCTTTAAACTTTTCCGTGGCAATCATCTATTAAAGAATCTACTTCTCTTACACGTTCAACAAACGACTAATTGTTGCCTTTTGATATGCATAATGTTCAATTGAATAATCAAAGTCATCACCAACCTCAATATTTTGTGTATATTTCAATAACGAAGATTGTACCGTCTTCATACATGCAAAACATAATTTTATAATTGATACATTGACAACCAAATGGAGAAAGAATTTGAATCTATCGAAGACAAAAATGACAATAACTTAGTTGCTACAAAAACTGAAGAGTACCAACATGAAATTAAATATGTATCGCAAATAAAACTTACAAAGGAGAAACAGGAAAACATTAAACAGAAAGAGTCAGAAAAGATGGACGAGAAACATACGAAGGAGATATACCAAATCTTTATCAATGCTAAAGCTTCTAAAAGTTCTAAATCATTGTCCGATATTATAACTTATACTGTGACATCATCGATAAGCAGATTTCTTCTGATCGATATTTTATTTTTAAGAAAATTATCTTAGAGATGATTACAACTACTTCAAAATGGTATCAGATATATCAGATACGGCACTGGATTTGTGTCATTCGAGCTGGGATTGCCTTTTTCTGCATTACGTGCAAGTTTGATTGCATTCAAACATCATAGTTAGAAAAATACAACAGAAAGCAATGGATTTGAATATACTGAAAACATGCTTAATAAATGTGCACTGATTACTTTGTTGTTCATGCATTTGTACGTATGAGAAGCATTGATATAACAACTCATATTTTAAGAGTGTCTTTCTACTATGCACAATTCATAAACAATATTGAGGAAAACAATTCAAAAGTGAGAGAAAAAGGTGTAAAAAAATGCTACTATAATGATGACAACGACTATATCAACAAAAGCTCTGTCTATAGCACATTTGGCAAAAAGTGTTTTTTTTATATATATATTATTTATCTCTGATCCACTTCAACCTTCAACTCCGTCTACTCCTCCTACTCCCCCATACTCTAACATAATTATTTCTTTGACAAGTCATAAATGGTTTGAAAAGTGTTGCAACTCGTTTCTTTCTAGCTGATCACGTACTATTGCTTGTTTTGGCATTAGTGAGTTTCTTATTTGTTTGTTCATCAAAGGTCTAAGGAAAGGAACGTTAGAGTGAGCGAAGTTTACGCGCATAGCACGATTGTACCTCCAGTACACAATTATGTCAGAATTAGAGGTTCCTAAACTATTTCAAGAGTAAACTATAACAACTCCTGCAACCATTAGATTGTTTTGTTTCTTTCATGGTCAATATACAGTAGGCTTATCATCACAGGAGGTGAGGTATCCAAGAGGAACATCATTATAGCTCACTTTGTCTTGTTTTATGACCACTACAATTTCTGTATCCGACAATGCTACTCATTGTCAGAACCATGTTACTTACTAATAGAAAGACACCATCACCACCAACAGCATAGTCCAATTTCACTTTTGCATCTCTTGTATAGTATTGGAATATGATCATACCGGTTTCGTCTGAGTCTTAATCTTGTTCACCTAATGTCGATGTTGTTCGACCTTCGAAGATGACCATGCCATCACTAACTGGTTTGGTTTCTGTGAGCACGTGAGTGGCTGAGCTAGCAAATCTGTGATCTGAACCGTCTGTGGCACACTGGACAGGGGATGCCGCTTGAGGTCGCTTGATCAACAGAAGACGTTTTACAGTTCCTCAACAATTATCCTCAGCTCATAATCTGTAGCTCCAGTATTGACGAGACTGCGCCAGGAAGAACGATCCTATGCGAGATCTTCCCAAGACTGAATTTTTCAAATAACTTGTTAATAGTGTCCGATACTGTGGAGATAGATAGTGTGATAGATGTTCTTTTTTACATGTGCACTTAAAAAATAAGATTACATAAGACCTTAGACTATGATTCAATCCAGCGTTTCCCCAATCTTTCAATTCCTTGCTATCTTGCCGAAAGAAGATCGTTGACTCAATAGATTCATATGTATCAATATATTTTCTTGAAATAGCTGGAAGGTATTTTAACACTTCAGTACCACACAACCAAATCTACGAATTTATGTTACCCCTCTTACATTTGTTTTCTTCAAAATCATATAAATCCTGTTACGGTTTCCTGTAGTAACTCTCGTCGTTTATAATAAAGTTTTCCCCCATTAACGTACGTCTAGTCAAGATGTGGCAGAATGTTGACATTGTTTCAGATCAAATTAAATTGTTTAAGATTTATGCTATTTATAATCGCCAGGTATTGCGTACCATATATACTAGCATATAATCCGAATCATTTAGGAAAAAATAAAAACCTGGAAGAAGGGAGGTCGGCTTATCCGCGGGCCAAGGTGCGTGTGTGTGTGTTTTGGGTTATCTTATTTTACCTGTTTCCTCTATTTCTCATTATATGTAAACTCGGAATTTTGGGTCGGCTTATGCGCGGGTCGTGCACTTTTTATTGTTTTTACCTATTGAGTTTGGGTGGTCGGCTAAAACGCGAACCGGGTTATTCGCGGGTATATACGGTACTCACTGAATAATTTTCTAATCTGGAAGTTAACATAAAATTTGTATGCTGATTTTACTAACTTTGGAATACTTTTGTATATTAAATGCCAGAACGAAATTCCACAACCAGCTGTTACCTTCCACATTGTCCAATTTATTTGGTTCTGCCTCAAATTCATATTACACTGTACTCTGTAACTGTTAAGAGAATCTTTGCTATCAAAATTTGGAGAATAGCTATACAAAATGTTTAATAGTTTGTATATGAAAAACTGAGTTTCAGTATAGTCAATATTTATCTCGGTAAATCTGTTTGATATCTTAACTTGTTTAAGATGAGTTAACTAATTTACTGCATTGAACTGAATCGCAAGACCAGAGGACACAGCTGTGCTTGCTATTTTTTTGATTTAAATCTCGAATTCGATTTATTTAATAGTTTAAGAAAAGAATGTTGAATGTTCCATTTTTTTTTTAGTTTGCAAAAGGCTTGGTTTCCTATAATTGCAACCCTGATTTTAAATGTTTCCTCGGTAATGTTTGAAAGGTAGCCATTTGCAAATATTGGGTTTTTTATATAATTATTTTGAAATTCTAAGTGTGTCACCAATTTTAAATTTCGAATATCCTCTCCCTTCGATTTGGTTTAGTTTGTAAAAGGCTGGATCTCCTATAATTACAACCCTGATTTTAAATGTTTCCTCGGTTATGTTAGGAAGGTAGAATTTTGCAAAAAGTGGGGGGGTGGGGTGGGGGGTTGAAATTCTAACTGTCACCGATTTTAAATTTCGGTGATCCAAATGTATCAGTCGTCAAGTAACAAAAGTAGGTTGATCCATACTTTTGATCTGTTTTCTTCCATGCTTTCTTCTACTGGAGCCACGCATATTAATCTATGATGAATGTTATTGCTTGGTTTTATTTTGAGTGCAATACTTCCACATTATATTCTTTAGAGCTCTTTTAAACCTTCCCACTACAGATGCTTTATTTGTTTTGTATGAGTGAATTGAAAAGTGTTCATTGTTTGTATTTTCCAGGCAAATCTGTAACTTACCTGTTATAAAAATGTTTTCTTCATCAAGCTGTATCTTTTCGGGCTTTCGCTCTTTGAAAATGTCTCCAAAAGCATCGTGAATGTCGTCTCCCTTATTTGTTTTCACTTTTTAAGCCCAAAATATATATTACCGTCAAAATGTATTTGTGTCCACTGTTGTCTTTTCACATGCTTGCATGCCAACTATGTCTGTCTGTCACTTGTCATCCACATAACTGACATTAGCTACTTTTTAGGGAAATATTTATTTTGCTTGCTTGTGTCACATATAGATAGACTGTCAGTGAGCCATTCTTTAATTGCGCATATTTTTTGTTTGGTTTAGTTTAATTTGTTCCCAAATTGATTGGTATTGAGTAAACGACAGGACTTTCATGATTGTCAAGATTGTTGTAAAGATACAGTTCTTTGCCTTGTCCTGCAAAGTCTCCTGCATCAGTCATTTGAAACGCCATAAAACACCCAGATAATACATTATGCTTGAGAAATCAACAAGCCAACAGGACATTTGTAACAATTTGCAACGTTTCCCCAATCCTTTCAATCTTATGAATGATTTCAGATTTATGTCAAATTTTTAATTCCTATGGTTGAGTCTAAAACAGCTACTTCATATAATGAGTCAGCATGTGTTGTTTTTAAATCGAAATTAATTAATTTTTCTCTGTTTAATAATTGTAGAGTGACAATGTCAAAATTGCGAGATCTTAGAGTTGTACTATACATTTAGCCGAATACAAATTTGCGTATTTATCCACATCAAATACGAAATTCCTTCCTTTTTCACGCTGCATTAGTTTAACCATAGTACTTTGAAAGCTGTTGCTGCTTATTTCAATGTTATTATCATTATATGTACTTTGTAAATCTGCATTGTTTACTTAAATTTTGCAGAATATCATTTTTTGATGTTTGAAATCAACAAATCAGCATTTGAATTCTCTTGTATGTTATTTTGCAACACAACTATCTTTTCATCCCATCCAAACTTGTAAATAAAGACACATTGTCTCTCGATAGAAACATTGTTGCTTTCATACTAAACTCATTAAATATTTATATTACCTCTCTGAAATCAATTCCATTGATCACAATGTATTTATATGATGCGTACAACCACAACAAAAATCAAATTATTTCGTGTTTTCTCCACCACTTTACTGTTTCGCAGCACTGCGCTTGCGCTCAGCTCAGTAATCAGCATCTGTACTGGTGAATGTACAAACTGAGAGAACTGGAATTATAATTTCTCAGTGCAATCTTTTTTTTTTTTTGTCGTATTTATAATGTGGGCTACGCCCACGCCAAAGAGGGTCGTACTAGATCGTACTATTTAAACTATCAGTGCGTTAGGTCTGTCTATTGGTACAATGCTTTGCTTTGGTAAAAAAAAAAAAAAAAACTTCCGGTTCACGAAAAATGTACAAAGCATGCAGTATGGTAAATCTGTATATGATATACTCGTTATCATAAGAGCTGGCTATCAAACACATGGTGTACACAGGAAAAGTACACAGCTTTCCATGAAACACATACTGTACACAGGAAACGCACATAGCATGCTATCAAACACATGTCGTATACAGGAAAAGTACACAGCTTGCTACCAAACACATCATGCACACAGGAAAAGTACACAGCTTGCCATCAAACTCTTGGCATGCACAGGACGAGTACACAGCTTGCCATCAAACACATGCCGTATACAGGAAAAGTACACAGCTTGCTATGAAACACATGATGTGCACAGGAAAAGTACACAGCTTGCTATCAAACACATGATGTGCACAGGAAAAGTACACAGCTAGCTATCAAACAAATGATGTGCATAGGAAGAGTCCACAGTGGATTTATTGGAAGATCAAGCATCTAACTTTGTTCGCACATAAGTGTTAAATTGAAGATTTCTGCTGAGTGGTCCATGTGAAAAAATCCAGTTTAAACATACTGAAGGTAGTAAACATGATCATGATCATGATCATGATCATCATCATGATGATGATGATCATCATCATCATCACTAAAGAGCGGGAAAATGACTATATTACATTCCTCAATATTTCAATCTACAAACTGCTTTATTTTCTTCCGTTTCCTTTCATTGTTCCTTTATTCTCTCTCTCTATCTCTTCCTTTTTTCTTTTGTCATTTTTTTTTTCGAATGTAGAATTTGGACATCAGAAACAACGTTTGCACCGTTATCACATATAAGTGAAATATCAGAACAAATTCAAAATTACACAGCAGCGAGCGCACTTCTCAATATGGACTCCCTTGTTTGGCAACACGACTCTCCCGTTATTGTACGGGGGTCGGGGGTGAGGGGTTCCCTAGGAAGTGCTATAACTCTTGTTTACATAATCTAGAATCAGTGTATTCAGTTATCATTGATGATACTAAATAAAGCGTGTGTGGAAATTTATCATTAAAATACGTTAGCTTATGTAGGGTGCTTGAAAAATATTTTAATTCTCATGGGGGAATTACTAGCTCATTCACTGGAATTATTATCTCACGCATGCGAAATACCTAATTAGCGCACACAATTTATTTATCTTTCGCGCTAAAAACCAACAACTTTCGCTTACAACTGATTTTATTTCCGTGCCGGAGTTATTTTATTTCAGACAGTGACTTATTCATTTGCGAGCATGAATTAAATCCTGTGCCGAAAATTACACTTATGCTGGTTTGAAAATGCCCGTAACAGTGTTCTATTTTGGCAATATGCCGAATTCTGATATCCAAGACAAATTTTCTGATGACCGAACCATCACGTAAATATAGATGTGTTATATCTGAAGTTTGGTTGACTTGTGTTGTGAATGTTGTAATATTGAAATTGTATTTTTATTGTGTAACCATGTTCTTTGACAGTTGGTTGATTGTCAGCATCGGTGTCACTATTCTGTGAAAAAACCAGTATGCAGCTTCCTCTGTCGTAGCAAGTCCAGGGAGCATGAAAGTGGAGGTGGCTCGTGGCACCATTGTTGTCAGTTTAAAAATTGTTTTCAAAAACAAAGAAAACTTCTACCCTTCCCCTTTTTTATTTCTTTTGCAGGTTGGTTAGAAATGGATATTGCTTCCTTTCTTCCGTTTTTCTTCCAGGGTAGTGTGTCTGTACATTATAACATCAAGATCGAGGGAACTATTGATGAAAAACAAGTTGATCTTCTCGTGAGGGGCAGTCGGCTACCGTATACAGATGTATTTTGCACTCATTAGTCAACCTTTTATATACATATATGTATTTATGCATGTATGTATGCTTATATATACGGAGTAAACATTTTAACATAAACAGCCATCAAAACCCCTTAGGAACTTTATGAAAAATTTAAGTTTGAAAAACAAAAAGACCCCCCCCCAAAAAAAAAAAAAAAAAAAGAAAAAAAAAAAAAAGTACAGGTGATAAATGTTCCCATTTTCATTAATATTTATGAATTCAAATGAAAGACACATAAATTCTTATTCAAGTTGTACAAATCCTTTATAACACCAATCAATGGTAGTCTCCATGCATTTGTTAAAATAAAGGTAAGTATAAATTGGTATTAAACATTTGGAAAATGACAAGTACGCTTCTAACAAAATAAATGATAGATATTTTAATAGATTTAAATAAAATTCTTCAAATTTACGAATGCACTCACTATCTACTAGATGTTAGCACAGATTGTGTTGAACATAAAAGCACATACATTTCTTGTAAACACTGTTGAAATATTTTTCAAATTATTTCATTTTTTTATTTTCCTTCACTGAAACGTCATCAAACACAGAAAAACGTAAGTGGATTTGAGTGAAACGCTTCCTTGAAAACATCTTAAATGCTTACAACTCTAAAACTGTGTGATTGATGTGATCAAATTTTCTTTGATTTCTTTTTGTATAGAATTTTGTTTGCTATCAATATATGATTTTCAATATGAAACGTGTATTCAAACGCCAATGTCTCTTTAAACTATACCTATCTACATGCTTACATAATACTTACTTACTTACGTATTTACTTTCCTATCTGCGGCGGTAGCTCAGTTGGTAGAGTGTCAGACTCTAAATTCATGGGTCGCGGGTTCAGTATCCTCCCAGGTCACCCTGGATCGGCTGCTTAGTGTGTCCTTGGGAAAGGCACATAGCTGCCATTTCCTCGGCATGGTATAGCCAATAATGTGTTAAAAGTGCCACTAAGACCAACATAAAGAAACAACACTATCTATCTATCTATCTATCTATCTATCTATCTATCTATCTATCTATCTATCTATCTATCTATCTATCTATCTATCTGAATAAACACATTTTTGACAACTTGGCAGATACGGTATATTTAGTAGGTGACTGCCAATAGGCATCAGCTCGCTCTCACAGCGGCAGACAAAGTTAAAGAAAGTTTAAGACTGGATGAGAAAATTCACACCTCACTTGAGACAGTCACATTCTGACATTTGTTTTGATCTCCCGTGGACAGTCTTAGTCACAGTACCCACTGCATGGACAGTCTTAGTCATAATACCCACTGCGTGGACAGTCTTAGTCACAGTACCCACTGCGTGGACAGTCTTAGTTACAGTACCCACTGCGTGAACAGTCTTAGTCACAGTACCCACTGCGGGCTCAGGGTTGTAGAATAGGATTGATGTGCCTTCCTGCATAATGTAAGAGGAGACTAATAGAGGAAACCTTGTTGTCTTTGGATGCATCTCGTGATGATGTTCCAGCTGTCTTGGACTTTTTGAAAAAGTAGAGTTTATATCAAACATTTTACTTTGAATATTAAGGATATTCCCTTTGTTGCCTTTATCTTTAATTTGTATGCCTTTTTTTGGGATATCTAAACTTAGTCGGCACTATATAGACAGGATCGTGATGATGTGCCATTAAACCATCTGCATACATCCAGTACATGCATACTCAGACACAGTGATATTACAACGGTGGAACAATCCAGTCTTAGGAAATACTAGTCTTTATATGTATCAGAATCTTGATAAAACATTTAAGATACGGAACACACACACACACACACACACACACACACACACACACACTATTGAAAGTTGGAATAGAATACTATTGGGTGCAGTTGTCGAGTATAGTGTCTGCCAAGCGAGCAGGTTGATAATAGTATTATTGTCGTCATCATCGTCATCTTTGTCATCATCATCAGCAGTATCACCGTAGTATCGCTGCACGTTATTGTAATCTTTTAACTTGAATTATTAGATCTCATTTTACAACTTTCTACGTGTCTGCCATTTTCCAGATGTGTCAGATTCCTGTAGTTTAGTTGTCTGTCATGTTCAAATATGTGCATTTTCGAACGTTGATGTTGAACGTTTGTTTCCAGGGGTTACATTTCCAGTGATGGTCTACTGAGAAAGGTCTGTCAGTTTTCAATGTAGACATTTTCGTGGGCTGTATTTGTTATTTTCAAGTTAAAACAATTTCAAGCCAGAAACATTTATGCCAAGGTGTCTGAGAGAATATCCATTCACTATATCTGTTATGCCAAAGTGTCTGACATAATATCCATTTACTATGTCTGGCATGCCAATATCATTCATTTTAAATATCAGGAATTTTCAAGGGTGTGTAAATTTCAGGCGAGCCCAGTTTTCGGAGCTAAAAAGCAATACTAATTATAAGAGAATGTTGTCATCTCAGACATAAATATTCTGACTTGTGACTTTGGTTTGGGCCTTTATGAAAGGAAATATTATTCCACATAGTCAAAGGCTTGTTGTTATGTGTTTTCTGTCTTTACAGATTTATTATTTAAATCCAATTTATTTTACAATTTTAATTTATGTTTCATGTGACTTTAAGTCGGTTGGCCATACAATATAAAAGCAATAAATATTCTGGAAGTTTTTTTTTTTAAATCAACGTGGGAATAAATATTGAGCTCTTAGACTATAATTGAGATTTACTTCTTTTTGTCGTTGATGCCATCTTATCAATAATCTTGGAGTACTGTATCTTAGCAATTTTAAAGATCTAATTAAATGAAATCGATCTGAAAAATCCATGTAAAACTATCTAAACAACACTTAAGAACACTTGCTTGTCCGAAGTACTAGCGACTCGTCTTTGTGTATTTGTCCAGAACTAGATGTAGGCTACTTGGCAAGTACTGTAATAAATAAATTAGCGAATAAATAATAAATATTTATTCGCATGATTTACTTTCTTCGTTATTTTCTTTCATTACACCCTACTGATCCAAAAACAAATGACTACGTATTCTTGAAAAATTGAACGAATGTGCAAATTCAATCCGATATATAATGTTTCTTTTTTTCTTTCTTTTTTTGTTTGTTTAATGATTTTAGCAGGTACTGACGAAATGTTTATTTTATTGATTCGGGTAATCCAGACTCGATAACTTAAGATAGAGTAGACATTTTCTCTAGATTAGCGAATGTGCACGTTGTTTGTAAGTTTCTGAGAGTGGCGAATATGATGCGGCAAGAAAAAAAAGAAGATATTAATTGTAAGTAGGTAAAGCGCAGTTATATACCGCTTTGCTGCAGACTCTATTTTTATTTCATCATCATTCAAGGCTTTTTTAAAGGCATGTATCTAATTGAGGAGGCACCTAATTGAGGATGATTACCTATAAACAATGTATTAAAACACTTTGTGAGTATAAGCAGGTTTTTCATCCGTTTCAGCTGTCTGTATTTTTCTCGAATCCAGTACTCTTAAATCATTGCTAGCTGTATATCAGTCATCGTTTTGACGGTAGATACTAACAAACGATATACCAGACTTGTTCACTGGCGGATGTGACTTTGGCCACCTGAGTCAGTAGCACCCGATAGTCCTCACCTTCCGATCACGGCGACATTATCAGTTGGCGTATGTACAGGGTACGCATATTGGACTTAGTACCCTATTGGCATATAAGTAGGTTCACTCAGCCACACATGATCTTTTGAATAGACGTGTAGACGGTCAAGGGGTTTCTCGTATCAAACAGTCCAGAAAGGCTCTGAGAGGAAAACAAAAAGAACTGTGCAAGGATACTTGCTTTTTATCGGACATATGTTTTGACTGTTTCTGCATAACGCGGGAGCGTACATTTACGTACCTCACGCACCTACAGAGTCACAAGTTCCACAAGATACTAATATAAATACATGCGAATCTGTTGTATGAGTATGTAACAGAAACTTGCCAAGAGATGTCAACCCTTTATTTGACTCGTCTATTTATCATACTGGTGTAAAGACGTCAAGGGAGCACACATTCCACGTATATTTTAGGGTGGTCTCCATAAACAAGAATGACAATTATACGAGCGACCTTTTTACTCTTCATGCATCTGTCTGTTGTAGCTTCCTTTTTCTGGGATAATTCTAATGACACACGGTCATTGGCTGCTACGACAAAATGTAAGTACAATTTAACTGTTTTAATGTTTAACATTTTATTCACCGAGTTTTACCATGTTGTAAACATGACGTATGTTAAACACTCTAGCTCAATTTCCTACTGTCCCATTATTACACTGAACCTGTTAAACACACTAGCACAATTTCCTACTGTCCCCATTATTACACTGGACCCGTGCACAAGTATTCTGAAGAAATGTATGAGGTCACGTCCTGCACCAGATTTAGAGAAGACAGTATCACAATAATATTATCTGTACTTTTTCCCCTTGGGAAAAGAAACCTTTACGAACAATCATTTAGAAATAAATCCAATTTTTATAGGTTCAGCTATTAATAGCGCACATATTCTTCTACTCAGACTGCTCTCCATCCAAATCAATCAATCAGTCAATCAATCAATTCAATTGAATGCAATTTTTTGGTATAAAATCCAAGGATAGGGTTATCACCAAACAACAAATGTTTTCACAGACATACATGCAGTAAATAAATATATTTCGAGATCACACACACACATACACACACACACACACAATGTGTGTAATAGTGACATACATTAAAGCCTTTTATTTATCAATATGGATCTTACTAAAAGAATATGTTGTTCTATATGTTCTATATCCCATCTCAGAGAGAGAGAGAGAGAGAGAGAGAGAGAGAGAGAGAGAGAGAGAGAGAGAGATGTATAATTGCACACATCCAATCACATCATAATGCTCATATTCTACTAGAGAATAAACAATTTCCTTTAAATCAGTACAAATAATGTCTAAATATAAGCTAAGGATCACCACCAAAAAATAGAGAAGAGGAAACAATGCCCTAAAAGTAGATTGGGACTACATTCTGGGTATTGACCCGGAAGTAATAACTGCTTTAAAAAGGTAGACAACCAAATGTATGAAGGGTGGAAAGATGTGACAAGCACGATTGAGGGATCCTATGATGACTTGTTTATTATAATTCAACGAAATCTAAAAACTGTGCTCGTCCTTTCTTATATTAACTGAAAATAACGAATATCAGCATTGTTAGATTATGGGCGACGCAATTTATTAAAATGTAAAAGCTACCTTTTCATTAATGGTAAGTGTGTTTTAAGATTTATAGCTCCCGGTGTGCGAGCTAGCTTGTATATGACTTTCATCTTTCCAATCCTAACAAGTGGACACAAAATAAACAGACTTTGAACCCTCACAACGTACAACATGCTCGAATGTGTTAGAGCCGATAAATAAAGTCACATAGTAGACAGATAAAGGTTTAGAGTCAGAGAAACTCGGACATGAAGCTGGATCATGAAAGCAGAGACAGACAGAGATAATAGGGAATTAGTTGCCAGCTTTCTTTAACTCTGGATACGAGAGAGAGAGAGAGAGAGAGATCTTTATTTCCTCCGTATATTACGAAGAATACAATCAGTAGTATAAAGAATGCGACAAAAATGGAAAGTAACAGTAATTAAAGGTTAGAAATAACATACATTTACAAATGATCATGCGTAAGTAAATGCATATGTGGTGAACATTCACCATTAGAACCAAAGAAAACTAACTTGATATATCGTTGGGTCATAATTTGTTTTCAGCATTTGTTTTTCTACACATTATAACAGTAGAATTACCATTTACGTGAACACAACTGGCACAGTTGCAAAGTAGCTTTGAAGATTTTCTGCTACAACGAAATGAAAATAAATTTCTGAAAATTAATTAAATGATTAGCATTACTAAACCTCAAACAGTTAGCAACACACACGGAAGTAACAGCAAATCTAATTAGCATTAGAGATAAACACAATATACTTATTATAAAATTCTTTATCAAATACAACCATTGCTTCCTTCATATAAAAGTATTGGGATCGTTTTCCATTGCGATGATATAAATACTACTAATGATGAACTGCACAGAATGTATGATGTTAATAGACTAAATCAGAGTGTTACTGACATTGTGATGTTAATACACTAAATCAGAGTGTTACTGACATTGTGGTGTTAATACACTAAATCAGAGTGTTACTGACATTATGGTGTTAATACACTAAATCAGAGTGTTACTGACATTGTGATATTAATAGACTAAATCAGAGTGTTACTGACATTGTGATATTAATAGACTAAATCAGAGTGTTACTGACATTGTGATATTAATAGACTAAATCAGAGTGTTACTGACATTGTGATATTAATAGACTAAATCAGAGTGTTACTGACATTGTGATATTAATAGACTAAATCAGAGTGTTACTGACATTGTGATATTAATAGACTAAATCAGAGTGTTACTGACATTGTGGTGTTAATACACTAAATCAGAGTGTTACTGACATTGTGGTGTTAATACACTAAATCAGAGGGTTACTGACATTGTGGTGTTAATAGACTAAATCAGAGTGTTACTGACATTATGGTGTTAATACACTAAATCAGAGTGTTACTGACATTATGGTGTTAATACACTAAATCAGAGTGTTACTGACATTATGGTGTTAATACACTAAATCAGAGGGTTACTGACATTATGGTGTTAATACACTAAATCAGAGGGTTACTGACATTATGGTGTTAATACACTAAATCAGAGGGTTACTGACATTATGGTGTTAATACACTAAATCTCAGAAGGTTACTGAGAAAGCTTTAACTAAAACTATGCTCATTATCAGCATCGATAAGTCAAAAGTTTGTTGTATATTTTCTCCACATGGAAGCACAGTTAAAATACATGAGATGGAAATACATCAATTGTTCATTGCTTAAAAGAATTAATAAATCACGGGTCATCATTCCTAAGAGAGTATTCACCAAATCAATATTGGACATTGAATCTAAGTGCATATAAACATGCACCCCAAATCAATAATATGACACCAAAACTTGTCACAATCTTGTGTAAGAAAACTACATACAGATAGAAAATGATCAACGATAAAATCGATGGCCTCTCTCTTGTACAAGAATTTTCTGAGGGCTTGGGTTAAACCAAGTTTAACAACCATACAAGACTCAGGGTATTGCAAAAGTTTCATATAAAATCTTAGCTGTGAGCGGATTAAATCCATTCTTATTTACTCCAATATCAATAAAACTGAATAACGCATATACAAATTTATCTTTAGCCTCTTTAAGTTTGGTATCTATTCTGCTATACTTTGATACGTTGACACCTAAATGTCTGCATGACTCTGTTTCTTCAACACTCTCAGAACCCAAGAACCATTGCCTGTGGTTTCTTTTGTAGTCAGATGAGCTTTCGTTGAATACTATAATGTTAGTTTTCTTGGAATTATATCCAAAACTCCACTTTATGGAGTACTCATTACATTTAATCATTAACTGATCCAAGCATGACTTAGAAAGACTTAAAAGAAGCATATCATCTGCTACAGTAGGACACGGGCAAGGATTATAAAAACATAGATAACCATGCTTACATGTTGATAAAACATCAAGAAGTTCATTTATAAACTCAATGTAAAGCCACGGGGATAATATCCCACTTTGGCGTGTTCCTTTTAAAACAGGAAATCTTCGCGAAACTCTTTTAGAAAGAATAACTCTGCTAAACATATTCGAGTATAAGCTGACAATCACTTTCCATATTCTGGGATTGATACCAATATGATATAATTTGTAAAATAAACCATCATGCTATACGTTGTCAAACGCTTCTTCTGTGTCAAGAAAAGCTGCATACAACTTGCTTTGATTTTCATTAGCGTAACAAGCTAGTTCAGAGACTAAAAGAGATGTTACAACCCAGACCCTTCTGAAAGCCCCCCCCCCCCCCCCGAGAGGATTAATTGAAAACTCAGAAAACTTAAGATCATTATGTATCCTATATAAAATCTTTTAAAAACCTTACAAATAACTGGTAGAAGCTTTATAGCCCGATAATTATTCGGATCACGTTTTGTTTTATTCCCTCCCTTAAAAAGCATTATTATGAGACCTTCTTTTGGTTGATAAGGAACATGCACGAATATCAGCATAGAGTTGAAAAGAGTAACCAAGGTTGACCTAAGTGTAGTTCCACCGTACTTAAGATGTTCATAATTTATATTATCTACTCCTGTGTGTGTTTGTCTATCTACACACATATAAGATTGCATTTTAGCTTGGGTACACATATGCAGACAAATATCATTAATTTATTTTAGAGTCATTAGTAAGAAGCTTGGTCTAGGAACACTTCTACGACAAGACTAACGTATACTTTAAAAATCTCTATTTTTGTATTTGTATATATATATATATATATATATATATATATATATATATATATATATATATATATATATATATATGTATATATATATATATATACACTCTTGTAGCTGAAGAAGAATATTCATGCGGTATCGTTATCAATATTTCATTATTTTGCACTATGTGGTGTTCAATTTATTAAACAGTGTGAGTATATGTCTATGTATGCATAGTGTGTGATGAGGAATATTTCAATTTGAACACATATAAAATATAAGTCTCTTACTACTGTATGCATAGTGTGTGATGAGACATATTTCAATTTGAACACATATGAAATATAAGTCTCTTACTACTGTATGCATAGTGTGTGATGAGACATATTTCAATTTGAACACATATGAAATATAAGTCTCTTACTACTGTATGAATTCTTATATTTTTCTGCATATTATTCACGGAATTGTCTCCTTGCCTGTTTGTTTGCACGCCTTTTGGCTTATTAAAATGATTGATTGTTTAACAATATATATATATATATATATATATATATATATATATATATATATATATATATATATATATATATGTTTCCTGTATTTTCTATTCATGACGGTTGCAGCCTAAACATTTCTTTAAAATGCTGTATGTTTCATTGTTCAACTTTTAGCACGTGTACTCTATAGTCAGGTTGTCGCGTGACTCAGTTGGTAAAGCCTCGGACTCGTAATCCAAGGGTAGCGAGTTCGATACCCGCCTAACGTCGGCATCCTCGGTGGTGTGTCCTTGGGAAAATCATTTAGCTCCCATTTCCCAACGTAACTCGAGTTTTTGTTGTACTTACGTAAGCACGTATTTTTGAATATATTTTTCTGCTATAAATGATCTGGCGTGCGAAACTTCTGTCTGTACTCTGTCTCCCGTCCATTTCAACTATTAATGTCGTAGAGGGCATGTTTGTGTGCGCGCATTTCTCTTCTTCTCTCATTCTTGAATGCTTAGCTAAACTCCCTTTCATTCTTTCTATATTACCTAGCAACCTTGTAATCACACACACACACACACACACACACACACACACACACACACACACACACACACACACACACACACATATATATATATATATATATATATATATATATATATATATATATATATATATATATATATATATATATATATATATATAATAGGTAATATTAAATATAATTTCAGTTGCGGTATATTTGGAAGGGGCCAGTATTAATACCTTCGACAAAGAGGCAGATGAAGCAGGTAACCAAGTCCCTCCATCTACTCCTATTTGCCCGCTATCTCTATCTGTCTTGCCGTCTGTCTGTTTCTGATTTCATGATCGAGCTACATATATGAGTTTTTCTGACTCTGAACCTGTATATGTCTACTCCGTTGCTTTATTTTTCTCTGCTCAAACACCTTCGTGCGTATTGTACGTTGTGAGGGCACCGGGTCTTTTATTTTGTGGAGAATTATTAGGGTTGAAAGGCTGAAATTAATTTTAAACAAACATTGAAAGACATACACATGCTGACTTACACACCAAAAACTATGGATCTTACAACGTTATTACCGTTAATGAAAGGGTAACTTTAGTATTTTAATAAATTGATTCGCGCATACTCTAACAATATTAATATTCGTTTTTGCTAAAATTGTAAAAAGAAAAAAACAATTATAGGATCCCTCAACATTGCTTGTAACATCTTTTCGCCCTGAGTACATTTGGTTGCCTATCCTAGAAAAAGTATTGTGGTCATAACTTGCACGTCGTACCCTCCCCCCCCCCCCCATCATTTCTCTCTGAGATGGGTTATATAATATATAGAACTATATTCATTTAATAGGATCGAAATTATTTATTACTAAGTAAACGACTTTCATGCATTTCACACACATATGCGCATGCACACACACACACACACACACACACACACATATATATATATATATATATATATATATATATATATATATATATATATATATATATATATCAGTTGCGGAATATTTGAAACCAACGGAAGATACCAGTTTTGACATGGATGATACAGATGCTGATGATGATATAGGTAATCAAGCTGTACATGTTCGTCTCTTTCCCTGCTATTTGTGTCTGTCTGTCTGTCTCTGTTTTTTGTGTGATCTAGCTTCATTTCTGAGTTTATCTGACTTTAAACCGGTATCTTTCTACTCTGTGGCTTTATTAATCTGCTTGAACACATCCATGCATATTGTACGCTGTGAGTGTTTAAGGTGTTTTTGTTTTCTTGTTAGGATTGGAAAGTTGAATTTAATACAAATAACAATCAAAGACATACACTTGCTGACTCACACACCAAAAACTATGGATCTTCCGACACACTGACTGTTAATGAAAGGGTAGATTTCACATTTTAAAAAATTGTTTAGCACATAATGTAACAATATTGATAATCGTTAGTTGCAGCCGATATAAGAACGATTAAATATAGTCTTTAGTTTAGGTTAAATTGCAACAACAATAACAACAGCAAAGTGATCATAGAATTCCGCAACTTCGCAGTATCTTTCCACACATCATAACTTTTGGTTGCCTCCCTTTGATAAAGTATTGAATGTACCTCCCGCCGTCCGACCTCTCCTATCTGAGATGGGAGTAGTATTCCTGACATATGTTGACCACCATCATCATCATTGTTTGGAACTTCAAAAGATCTTCCTAAATTTACCTTATTTAATAGCACTTATTTCGTCCATATCCACGGGCTTCCAAGCGCAAAATATATGATGTTTATTGATGCTATAAAACCATAAGATTATTTTTTTTTCGAGACTACTGTGGTCATCTATCAATTTTTGAAAACCGTCAATTATTGAAATATTACGTCAAACAAAAATGGAGGACAACAAGAGCAAAATAAATATTAATGAAAGCACGATAAGATCTGTGAATACGACTTACGATTGATAAATCACTGATTTAAAATCAAAGCATTAAATGACGAGACATTACCAACTCTCAGAAATGAGCTTATTGCTGGTATAGAAGAAAAAAAAAATAAAAAAAAAATAGATAAGAAGGAATAAGAAAGAATATGTTAATGGAGAAGTGGCTAGAAACATAGATGTGACACAACGTAGTACATGTATCAATGAACTAGATAAAGAGATGAAACGTATTAGGCACAATTGAAATGATTTAGAACACATGTATTTGACTTATACATATGCATTTTAAACTGAAATAGATTAAAAATACTCTCGCATTAAGTGGTAGAAACGATACAATTTAAATCGAAATAAACAAAAACACGTAGACATTCTAAACCGAATTAAACATGGAAATGGGCGTATATAATATTGCGTTGTTTGATAGAATTGAAACATTGAGAGAGGAAATCGATATTAACAAAAAGTAGTTGCGAAAAAAAAAAAAAAAAAATTAAAAAAAAAAATTAAGCATGCTACATGATTTTTGCATTATACCAAGTCAGGAATTTCCTGATGGGATAACATTAATTGTAAATCCAAAAAGGGAATGTACAAAATAAAAGAAAGATACTAATATCCATGGTGTCATTCGCAACAGTAATGCAACAAAAGAGTTACTGTATATTTTATAATCTCAAATTACGCCTCATATATGATTTAACTTCATCTTTTGCTGAAGAAAAGGTTAGACACAACAGATAATTCACAGGAAAACGTCGTTCGAAGAAATATAAATCACGACATTTTTAACATACAATTTGAAATGGTTGGTCCATTACATCTATAATGTTATATCGGATTAGAGGTAAACAATCAATGTTTTGCTTGTTCATTAGACGTTAAACAGGAATCTGTAGCTAATTTGTACAGTGTAAAAGAATCATGTACATTCTATCTTGAAGAAAACGACATATTATTAATTAGACCGAGACATAAAAATCACGTACATTATTATTATGTAAAAGGCCCCTCCCCCCCCCCTTCCAAAAAAGCATTATCAAAATTTGTTACTGTTATATAGAATAAGGCAACAGCAGCACAGTAATGATTGGAGGTGCAATAGCTAACGGTATAGCATTCACATAACTGTTTAAATTTTTTAATCCAAATAAATCGGATAAAAAAAGAATTATACACGATACATCATTGAAAAATTGCACAAGAAAACTGCAGAGAATAACCATAACAGGACAAAGACACTAGTCAACTTAAATGAAAGATTGAGAGAACAAGGTATAGTTACTCAGTGCTTACATAATTTGGATGAATCTTTTTCTCTCTATTCTTCTGCTCACGCTGATGCTCATACTGATGTTATTTTAGTAAAACATAAACTTGGTGATTTGTACCAGCCTTCTGATAAGCAGATGAAATTATGAGTATGTGGTTTATTTTTGCTGTTGTAATGAGTGTCAGTATTCATACTGGTTACACGTTTGTTTAAAAACTGTGAATAGTTTTTGTAGCTATTAAGTAAAAAAATGACACCCGGTAGTAAATACATAAGTTAACAAAAGCAAGAGGAAGCACAAAGGTACTAAACATTTTAAAAACGTAACTGCATAACACATACTCCCATTAGTATAAAACATAACTGTATAACACATATTCCCATTAGTATAAAACATAACTGTATAACACATACTCCCACTAGTATAAAACATAACTGTATAACACATACTCCCATTAGCATAAAACGTAACTGTATAACACATACTCCCATTAGTATTAAACCATAACAAACACTGAAGTTGTAATTTAATCTCACGATTCTACCTGGTAGGTTTTTCTTATTGTTTGATATAAACGAAAATGGAGATACTAATAACTCAGTGGTTAATAATATAGGTCGAATTCTGGTTCACGACATAAACATTGCTTCTGGTAGTGATGATATTTTCAAATGAAATGACTTCAACATGTTATAACGATTTCTGGTTACCAACGCTTCTTAGAGCAGACAAGATTGAACGCGGTATCATGAATGAAAAACTAAGTTGCGATCAGGAGCTGCACAAAACATAGATAAAAAAAATCAATTCAGTTTACAGAATGCTAAACGAAATTCAGAATAGCACTCGACTTCCATATACTGACAGACCATTGTCCACTATACTCTTTATTTATTCCTTGGTATTTTAGATTGGCCATTACATTGGCAAAGAGCTGTAAAGTTATATAAGGCTGTAACCCTGATTACGAAATGGAAAATATTTATCTCCAGTGCAATACGGCTACTAATGAGCCAGCTAGAGAAATAAATATTGACGTGGCAGCTAATACAACTTTAAAAAAAAACATACTTTATTCACCACGAATGAGCTTAAAAGGAGTTTTGATATTATTCAAGAAGGAGAGTAAAACTGATCCAGAAAAGTAGACAATTCAGCTGTAGAAAATATAATGATTTCCTAATATGTTTTATTCTAAAAGGTTATAAATTAAGACAACAGTTTACCGAACAAAATATTTTTTTATGAACAACAACAACAACAAACATAAAACAGACAGAAATTAGTAAATGTTTTAGTGTAATTTGTTTGTGTGCAGACTACGGTTGTTTATAGTTTTTTTGAGAAGTAAGCATGTAAATAAATTGCACTGTACTGGTCATACATTAGCTAATGTTCAACAAAGCATACAACCGCAGATATACAGAAAAGCAATCCCAGATGCACATAAAATGTACATTTACATTGTTTCATACGTACAAAGAAATATTCAGAACAACCAACTAAACTCTATATTGTTTTAATCAATTAGAAGACATAGAAACGTATTTGATATGTGAGATGGAAATAATTGCAAAACTTGAAGGAAGAAAAAAGTTAAAATGACAAAACATTACAAGTCAGTCACAAATTAATCCATCTGAAAAATGTAGCGATACTATTCCAAACCAAGCAGTGTCCTGACGAAATAATGAAGCATGTTGTAGATGCAATGAAAAAAGAATACATAACGGATGTTGATGTTAATTTAGTTGACATTTCTAACATACTAAAAGAAAACCACAATGTGTTAGATTAGAAATTAGTTTATGAGATACTAAATAAGTTTAAAGGCAACGAAATAGACGGAAATGACCTTGGTGTTGTCATAGGGTTATTTAAGTTTTTGACACAATTTTGTCAAAATCTTCCACTGCGAGCAAAACATAAAACATATTTTCTTGTACTATATTTTCATTGCATGATTTAGGTATATCTTTAAAGCTTTTTAAGGCATAAAAGACCATTACACATTATACCATAAACAATTAATATGGGAGGAATTTGTACATTACGTAGATTGTAGAAATAAGGTAAATTGGAGAACCTATTGTTCAACAGCTAGAGAAACAAATACTGTCTTTTGTGCGCACACATAGATTTTATCGAACATTTAAATAGTTATGTATTTCAAAGAATCTTATAAAATGTTTGTCTGTGGTGTTACAAATTTTAGAAAAACAAGTTTGTGCAATTTTTTTTATAAAAACTGAACATAGGTACTTCTTTATATCTATGTTATCATTTGTACATCAAGAAGACTTACAGGGAAAAAAATGATTATTCAGAGACGACAAAGTAATTGAAAGTAATTGTAGGAGATTTTGGTTATAACTTAGAAATTTTTTTTAGAATTGCTTGTCAATGTTTACCAGGGTACTTATATTTTATTTGTGATAGACAATTGTGTTAACATAGATGCTGAAAAGAGGAACAACAGCAATCTAACCAAAATAGCTTTCAGCGGTAGATATTCCCATGTGTTGATGATAGTACATTTCTGTCATTAAGGGTCTGCATGAGAATGTTAGTTTTTTTGTGTGGCCTTTTAATGCAAAGATAAAAAGTCGTTGGAAAATGTGTTAGAGGAAGATAATGTTGTATCTGTAGTTATGAGAGATGAGATAGTTGAAAAACGTAAGAAATAATATAAAAGAAATAAACTATTAATGAAGCTGGAACTCCCGCTGTATTACAAGGTTGTAGAACACATTCCTTGAGGTTGAACATAACCACAGAGGTACAGTTTTCACTTTATCAACTAAATATCTCTTGTCGTCATACATATATAAAGCAATCTTATTTACAGGAATGTTATATAGCTCATGATGGTATGACCTCATTAAATTCATTTCTTGGTAATTTATATTTGATTAAACAAACACTCTTTGTACATATCAAAATAGAACTTCTTCTTGACGACACATTTCTTAACCCATTTGCATACCGTTTTCTACATCTGTGTAAGTTCTAAATGAATATCGCTCAATACTAAGACCACAGCATTCTTTAAGAGGTTAATTTCATCTTTGAATAATCCAACAACTTTCTTGTTTACTGATGGCATGTTGTATATGCTGTCTTTCTCATAATCACGAGTGTCATAGCTCTGAATGTTTTCTTTTATATCGTGAAAGGTAACTTTTATATCGTGAAAGGTAACTGTTTTGTCTTGAATCCATAACGAATCTGTGTCTGTTATTAATAATGAAACGGTATCACCATATTTGGTTTCGTCTTGTTGTAGTAACATTCAAACATTGGACATTTTTCAAAGTCTAAAACTGTAAATCCTTCATGTTAATTTGACTTTCTTATTCCTTATACGTACAAAAACTAAATTCTCATCTAGTATTGTTCTACTTTGCAAATTATAAGTTGTTGTGGTATTTTAATTTTTTTTTGTATCTGAACATATATTTACAACTGTTCATCTGTTTAATTTAATGTATAGGTCTAACAGTAGTCTAACATAGGTTCTTGATAAAATAATCCTAATCTATACATCTTTTTAACTTTAATCCTAACTGAAAGTAAATTGTTAAATTTAGATAATGAATTACATATTTATCGTTGCTTTTCAGCGCACATAATATCTTAGGTAATGATGGTTTTGCTTCTTTTTTATCATATATCAAATGTTTTTGTAGTGGTGATAAATCTTTGTGGTGCTAATGGATAAGCACTACAATAATCGCATAGATGTGTTGGTACTTTAAAATTTACTTATACAATACCACATGTTTTATCTTCATCTTTTCATTTCATGAATTTATTTTGGATTGTTTTGATATGTCTTGTTTACTCAGTAAAGGTTTTGACTGGCATACACGACACAGTGACAATCATAAAGGTTATTAATATCTAGATATATAACAAATGACCTTGATCTTGACCTGTCGCATTCTTCATCATTTACAACCTTACCTTCATCGTCAACACAGTGCACATGATTGTATTTAACATAGATATTTGGTATCATCCTAATTCCTCCTCTGATACCATACACACTCATTAGAAATATATCATAATCAATGAATAACTCAGCCAATCCCAGTGCCCTATACTAATGAGCTGGATCTAGTTTATAATTTTTAAAGGAAGCATATCTAAATTATTCAAAAATATCACATAACATTAAAATATCATATTTAAGAAATAATCAGTGTTAATTTAAAGTTAATTCATGGTGAGATGATTTATACTGAAATGTTTCAGCTGCATACTTCTTTATCTGAGATGATATCAATCTTGATATCTCATTAATCCTACAGTAATTATACACATTTTTACCATTACATTAAATCAACATCTCAACATTAGTTTCTTTCTCTTTCTCTAATTCTAACCGGTCTTATATAGTTACTCACGTCACTTTACTCCTGTCGCTGACCATTTATCTCATGAACATTTACGGATAAATACAATTCTTTTTCAAGCGTATGAATATGGTTTATCCTTTTGGGGCATATGTGAAACTAATGATTATGCTTATAAATGTTATATTTTTGTTTGTCTGTTTTCTTTATCTTTGCGAGGGGATAGAATGTTTTCAGCGGCATGAGAAATTATTTATTGTCAATATTTTGGATGTTGAGGAAGGCTTTTTGGGCCTTCACCCACTCTCTATATATGATGCTCATATAATTTGCAAGTTTTTATCGATATAAACCTGATTATTTCATTGGGAAAATATGTACCTATTTAATCGAGGATTATATGATTCCCCAACTTTAGATGCAATTATAATTGATTTTATTTTTTTTTAAAAATAATTAATCTTTGAATTTCTTTTCTAGTGGGAAGTTGCAATAAAGTTCTTGATAATTTTCTTCTTTCATTTTTCAGTAGCGGTACATCAATTAATGTTTTCATTAATTATACGATTATTATGAAACTTACTTTATCTGTCAGCATAAAATGATGATTGAGGTATATTTCCTCATTTACATGTAATAACTTTGATACTTTTCTCTTGTAATTTTATTTCTTCCATGAATAATGCCAGCTTGATTTCATAATGTTTACACAACTTTTACATCGTTGGTAGTATGTGTTTCTGTTTATTTTCTTCCATTTGATCAATTGATTTGTCCATGTTACACTTATAAGATCCAATATTACTCATTTATGTAACTTGTATTTTTTTTTATACAAATGAATCGAGCATTTGAACTACCTTCTAAATTCATTGTAGAACAGCCATAATTTCATTGTTTTCAAGTCATGAATTATCTCACTTATTCTATTTTGTTTGGACTCGTTAAAAATAAAAAGGCAAAATGTTAAATCTATTTTCTTAACTACATTTATGACATTTTTTGCCAAACCTATCCTTATCTGTTTACAAATGACTGAACAAATTAAAAAAAAAATGTTTCCCTTATTGGTGATGATTGAAATTATATTGTTATTCAGGACATTGTTAGAATACCAGCAAACATTTATAGATCGATTCAGAAAAAATATTTTCATCGTAAAAATATAAAAATATTTTTTTATCATGATTAGTCTCACTTTGTTTTGAAGTGGTTCTTTAAACTTTGGAATGGCCAATTTTATGTTTTCCATGTGCTATATATCTTAACGACACAGTATTAACAGTTGGTTCCTAGTTGTTTGAAAGAATCATCACATCCTTTCTATTTTACCAGTATCTATTTTTATATATTTTTTGCCGTTCAGGCTTTCAGTTTTAATGTTTTTCAATCTTGTACAAATCGTCATTTTTGTATAGCGACGAATCCTCATTTTAAAATATATCACAACTATTCTGTTCCTTTAAGTCTTCCAATTTGTATACAACTGGATTGTCTAATATCACCTTTATCACTTTGAAAATCTCTTCTGTTAAATGAAGTAGATACACCTTTGTAAACAAAATAGATTTATATTTTGAAATTCTAACCCTAGCACCCTGGTACCTATTTTAATTTTAAGCGTTCGAAATGTATCAGTTGCTAGGTAACAAAGTATAGTAATAAAGAGTTTAGGTCTATATTTTGTTTGCTTTGATTCCTTCAACCAAAGGTGCCTGTGGCTCTATGATAAGTTTATTATATTACTGAATCAATATAGGCGATACATCTCTCCATTTTTTTAGTTTCATTCTGAGTAAAATACTTGCATATTCTAGCTTTCCAAGTTCTAATAAAACGTTCCATTACGGATGCTTTTATATGAGGGTATATAGAAAATCGTGTTCTCTTTTTCGAGCAATTCCTTAACTTGTTATAATTTTCTTTCCCTTCATCAAACTGTATCTTTGCTGGTTTTCGCTCCTTGTAGATACTTTTAGAAGCATTGTATATAACATCACGTCTTTTGCGACGTCAGTTTTTAGCCGATGCATATGTAGAGAAAATATATATCAGAGTCAAAATGTATTGTTATCCTTCTCGTATGCTTACAGATCGCCTATATCTACCTTCCGTTGAGAATCAATGTCATTTGCATAAACCCTTTTGTACAGAAATAATTTTCTCACTCGCTTGTGTAATGTGTAGGTAGATTGTTCAGTTAACCATTCTTCCAATCCATGGTATTTTCTTTTCTTTCGACTTTATTAATTTGTTTACACAATGACATTAAAAAAATCCATTTGTGACAACTACATCAGAAAGGATATTCTGCACTGGTTTTCTTTAAAGACGAGAGACTTATAGATTGCTTGCAATTATATTGAGATTGATTTAATTAGCTCTGCATTCTTTACAGTAGACTAATTACAGTCATTTGAACTAAAGTACACAGACAGTATTATTTTTTCATTCGTCAAAACTTAATTTCGGGAATTGTATTCAGCTTAATTCGTCGCGTGATTGTACGATTTGAAGCAGTTATTAATTTTTCAAAGTCTCTGTACAAATGACTCGACATAAACCGAGGTGAAATTTACAGAAAGGTTAGATTTAAAACGGTTTCAGAGACTTCTATATATAAATTGCCTCTAAAAACTAAACGTTAGAATGACAAAATGTAAATTCTATATGAAATCATTCATTTGTCGTAAAAGTTAAAATACCTTCTATTCCCGCCATTAGGTTTTCAAATTTTAAGTTATAAGAGAGAATTCTGACAGTCCCTTATTTTCACCTGTAGACAGATTCATTCTCTGGGGATATCTATATTTGAAGCCAAATACTTAACACACTTTGGGGATGGTCACTTGCTTATGGCAGATTTGTATCTACAATCCAGTACCTTATTTTGTGACTTGTAAGTTAGGTATTTTTTTAATTATTTTTTAAAAGCCCTTTCTACATACGACTTCTTAGTGAGTTTATTTCGTACACATCGTGACTGTGTCAGGTGCTCGTGCTTGTAAGCCACACAATGTAAATTTCTCACATATTTTGCATTGATGCATTTCTTATATTTTGTGGGCACATTTGTAACCATCTCCTACAGCACCTAATTTTTATTTTGATAGCGGAGTATATTTGATCTGCTTATGTATGTTGTTACCATCTGTAAACAGCGAGGTTGTTCTCAATAAAGAAAAATCTGAGAGCCTGTAATGAGACTCGATCCTACATTGTGAGAGCATCTTAGATCTACAGACAGGGCGTCTTTCCATAAGACCACGACTCAGTTAAATGACAGTCCTAAAACAATAAAACAATAGCTTTCCACTTCAGGCTTATATAAAGAAACATAGGCATTTTAATCTAATTTTCATGTCATATACATATTAATGTCATAAACTTTTTAAATCTTCTTATCTCTGTTTTAAAGTTAAGTATATCACTGAAAGAAATAGCTAATAAACATAATGTATATGAATGCATATATAACGTATCTCACAATATAAAATGTGTCAATACTGAAATTAGACTTCGCATAAGTCAGTGATTTCTGGATAATTTTGAAAACGATTTACCATAAAATAATGATCACTTTTTATAAATGATGAAAATGTAATTACTCTTTGCTATGTATGACACACAAATCACTATGAAAGCATTATTATAATTTAAGATTTTCTTCAACACGTATGGATACGACTTGGAATGTTGCCATTAGTGGCGTACGGAGCTAAAATTCCGCCTGGGGCGGAGGTCTGAGATGCCGCCCTCTGCCGCTTATTTTATTTAGCTATACCCTTATCAGTTATTTGAAAAACAATCTTTAACAAAGAAAAATGTGTTAACAACATTGTAATCATGTATGTCACAGTGTCACTGTAATTGTTTAATTAAGAGTTTATATTTAGAAATTATCTAATTTAGAATTCAAATCTATATCTAATGATCAACAATATCTAATGTTGTATGACCTTGTGTCGTTCAGGTCACAATGTCACAATGTAATTTTGCGCGCTTTTACGGCTGCGAAGTCAAGAATGACGTCATCAAAGTTAATTGTTTCAGCCGTCTCCCTTCAAATAGACAGCATTGCCAAGTTGGTGAGCCGTGCCTCGCTCATTTTGGATCTTAAATATGTCTTAATTAGTTTGAGTTTTGAAAAGCTCCTCTCGCAGCTAGCTATGCTGACACACCTTATTAAAAATATGCGTAGTGCAATGGTAAGGTCTGGATGATATTCTGCGTATTCCCACTTGACAGTCGACTGTAAAAGTTCCGATGCTTCCCAGTTTTTAGCTTTCCTGCCTGTAATTTCCTCATAACTCTGAATGTGACGACAAAGACTTCGGATTTCGTAATACAGACTTAAATTTCGCCATACTGCTGAGTAAGATTCGCACTTGCAATACGAATTTCGTCATTATTTGCAGGATTCATAAAAAAAGTCAAATCGGGTGAGAAATCCGAACATAGAGTTAATTTCGCGCAGCTGCTGAGATCTACCCTCAATTTCCACATGCAGACGATCGACAATTTCTATGTGCTCGCGATTGATTTATTGCGGCCAAGTCAATCCAACATCGTCAAACCTTTCTCCCGGCATTCGACGTTTCTTTCGAACACGACGCTCTGTACTTATATCATTGTCTTTGCAAAACTTGGCAGCAGTCGTCTGGGCCTTCATAATTAGATTGTCTCTTTCTTCGTTGAAGTATATACTTAGAGCATTCATCTTAGTTGCACAACCATCCATTCCGAGACCTTGTGTTTGTAGATGCTTCTGCGTTTTGTCTATCTTCCCCAGTATTGCGTTCCAAAAAAACAGATATGATATGAAGGAGTACGACAATATTGCTGTGAGTACTGTTCCTGCATCACCTCTGGTTTCAACTGTCTCTGATTCGCCATCTCTTAGCTCCTCCAGTGAATCAACAATTTCTTCAAGATGTGAGGCCACAGCCTCCACAGCATCATGTTTTTTTGCACTCCAGCGAGTTTCACATATCCATTTTACATTTTTTGGAACATGTTTCTGAAGAATGTCCACTCGATGTGTGGAAGAAGAGCAAAATACATAAAAATTTTCGACAGTGCCAAAAAATGTTACTGCATTTGCACTGAAAGCGGCCGCATGAAATCCAGCTAATTCAAGATATGGTTTGTGCATGGAATAAAGATAGCTTTTTGGTTTAACTTCAAAATTCGCTGCTTAACTCAAGTGTGAATCCCTGCCATAATCGCAGAATGAGAACCGTGGCCTCTGCAGTCTGACAAATTTAGACCATCCTCTTGAAGCTTTGTCAGAATTGTATCCGTTACAGCTTCAGCTGTCTTTCCATCAAGACTAAAGAAATCGATCAAAAACTCTTTGATCTCTACTTCTCCTTTCTTTATGTCTACACAATGAAGTATCTGACACATTTGGTCGATATGTGAAAGATCGGGAGTACTATCAAAGATGATAGTAAAGTATTTAGCTTTTTCACAGAATTAATAATGGTGGCCCGAACACAATTTCCAAGAAGTACAATGGATTCATTCTGAATATTAGGTGAAAGATATGACACAGCCGTGGTGAGATGCTCTCTCATAACAGGATCGTATTTTCCAAGCAATTTCATCAATTCAAGAAAATTCCCTGAGTTAGTGTCACTTTTCAAAGATAGGGTTTCCCTGTGTCTCTAAACCGGAGGTTTTGTTTAGCCAAGAATATGATGCCATCCAAAATTCTTTTGAGAATATCTCTCCACTTTGCAGTTTCTCCAACAATATGCTTCTGAACTTGTTGATCAACAGTGGCACCAACCTGCAGTCTCATTGCCATATCTTTCCAGTTGTTGAAGGCAGTAATATGATGCCGGCTTATCTCATGTTCTCCAATTTTTGGACTGAGTTTTCTCCAAGCACTGAAGCCTTGGATTTTGCCAAACGCACTGTGATTTGAATTAAAAAAATCGACAACAAAAGCAGTAGAGGGCTCCCTTTGAGCGGGAGTACAGCATCCAAGACCTCAAAATATTCTCTCCATTTCCTAGCTTTTTGAAGAACCAATCTTTTGACAATGATCTGTTCTCATGTTCACCTTCACCAAACTCGCGTTTAACTATGGCAAATGGTCCATCCTTATTCTGGAGAGTTTCAGAGCCTCTCAGAACGAGCTCAATTCTACGTTCATCCCTTATAGTTTCGGGCCAACGGCCAGCATCACTGAAAACAACCAAATTGGCATCAGCTGAGCCATCATTTGGTATTGTTTCATTCCGACTTCGTTCTCCTTCAGCTTCATTGGCATTGATAATATTGCTATCACAAATGTCATCATTGTTGTCAACTAAATACTCCAGGTCCGGGGTTGCTGGTGTTGTTGCTTGAACCTGAACAGCCAGAACAGGATCATCATTAAATTTATGTTAATAATCACTGCACCCGAAATTACCCACGTCTCTAATAAGAAATAATTTTCATTGGTCCGTATCAACTATTGTATTTGGCTAAAGTACACATGACTGTCGAATTTGCCTTTAGCACTAAAGCCACCCAAGCATATCAGTGACTTGATCTCTGTAAACACAGATCACAGAACTCAAGCCGTCGAGGGCCGCACCTGCACCACCACAGGGCGGCGGGATCATCAAGGGCGGCATCACCAAATTGTCCAAATATTATCCTCCTTTACCCCCCTCTCTCTCTCTCTCTTTCTTTTTCCTTTTCTTTTCCTTTTTTTTGTCTTACCTTCTTTCTTTTTTCCCTATTTTGCCGCCCCTAACAGAAGTGTCGCCCGGGGCGATTCGCCCCCATTGGCCCCTATTCGGTACGCCAGTGGTTGCCATGCACTGACCGGTTACGTGCTGTATATAAATATATCGAACTGTATACCTGTTTGCATCCTGTGATAGCTTTACTTAATCAATGAAAAATAATAAACTAAAGTTACAATAAATCCCAATTTGTGTGAATTCGCTCATTATCACGTACATAAAAACAAAATCCTTTGCGGGTGAGCAAGACAAACGTTCCATCCTCAGCTCCACTATCTCGACGAGTCTTAAAGCGATAGTTGCCTCCCGCCGCAAGGTTGCTCGCGAGTACGTCCAGGCTAGAATTGAGAAACTGCAGCGAGCCTATGACCCAGCTGAAACGTCATGTACATTGCCATGTTGTTGGGAATGACACTTATTGGTGCATTTTATACTGTGCGACCCCACGTATGATCAAGTGACCATCATACCCGCGCAGGTTATGTAGCACAACCAGAATTATGATTTTGCCTGAGTAAATTCGCAGCTACAGGTTGCATGTGCTGTGTGCGGCTCCTGTGAACGCGCCAGTGATGTGGCAGTGATCACGCACTTTTTCATCAGTGGAGCTGAAAGCTCCGTCACAGATCCAGCAATGAGTGACTGTAGAAAACTCACGAATATTATCACGGGTCATAATCATGTCCACGGGCGAGGCAAGCTGTTGTCGGATCCATTTCTTTGTAACCTAGAGCGATTTAAGAAACACATCAGCCGAGTCCTTGTCACGATACAACATTGGTGCGCTCCTTCGCATCTGACTACTGGGTAGCAAAACCCGCATGGGACTTTATTCCAAACAAACACATTAACAGCGATATCAGGGTTGAGTCGTTGAAACTTAGTGATGTCAGTAACTTGTACAGGAAATTCAATGTTACCAAAATTAAGTTAGCCCAGGTGTTGTTTGTATTTTCGAGGCTGGTCTGTATTATCGTTACAGGATGCAGCGCTGACAAGAGCTCCCATTCAAAACACTGGTTGTCAGTATTTTTCACACTGATTACTGACCGTGGTGGAATACACGCTGGTGTTGGGATGTAACTCGATCCGCGAAAAGGCTTGCACGAGGAAATATGAAGCTGAACTTCCATGCATCTGGAAAGCATCCATCCTTAACCTCCTCTGGAGTATTTTTCAAACTTCTCGAGAATCTTTGCGTAACTTTTACCAGTTTATTCATTGATGGCCTCAGTGTCTTTG
This sequence comes from Margaritifera margaritifera, assembly GCA_029931535.1. Lineage (NCBI taxonomy): Eukaryota > Metazoa > Mollusca > Bivalvia > Unionida > Margaritiferidae > Margaritifera > Margaritifera margaritifera. The sequence goes on along the minus strand of JAQPZY010001110.1, from coordinate 530,886 downwards.
TTGTTCAAGATTACACAGACACCACTATGAAACCATGGCTGTGATGTTATAGATGGTGCAGAGCCGTCTTTGGTTAAATGACCAGGCATGGTAAATTCCACATTGAGAACAATGTCCACCTTGAATCCGAACGGCAGCGCCGTCTCGCCCACATGCTACAACGTTGATACTATTCCCGAGCGCATATCTGAGAGAAGTTTCACAGCGTCTCTGCTTTGTTTATATACGCTTGGAATGATTGCCAGGTAATCTTGAAGATCACGAGAGCGTTTGTGTAATTTGAATTCTGGAACTTTTATTATTTGAGGACCATAAACAACAGCTTCTTCAGCAATAGTACGTGCGATAGGACTACGGTCTTGTTCATCCGCAACCACGCGTACTATTTCAGCCCGTGTAGCCCTTGGAGGAATCTTAATATGATACTATTCTGCAATTGCACGAAGCTGTCACACAGTCTGACGCAGTTCGACGGTGAGTTCTAACAACGCAAGTATGTCGGCTTTTCTTGCGCCTCTAGGTATTTTTATTCCACGTTCTCACGCGGATTGTTTGAATTGATCCACAGTTGACGTTCCCGTTGCAACCGGGGCAACCTACCGTGGCTCATCTACGAGTCCTAATAATGTAAGTATGTCGGCTTTACTCATACCACTTTGAATTCTTATTTCACGCTCTCGCCGTAGATTGCTTAAGTTGATTCACAGTCGGCTGGCCGATATATAAGGGAAAATCATTGTCTAATTCCTTATTCCGTTAATACATTTTTGTAATATTTTTTCTTACCAGGATCAGAAACTGCAATCGCTTCAATCCTGGCTGTTATTTTATTGATTTCTGTATTTTTTTCAAAATCGTTGACGTAGTCTGGTTTTTCTACGACTATAATACTCGCGAACTGATCCACATGGTCGGCAAAGATTATTACGGGACATTACTCCGATACCACATTTACGGCATGGCCGTGCTCCGAGGCCAACACGTAACGCGAGCAAGTGTGATTTACAATATTCATAATGGCATATTCTGCCTCAGAGTTCACGTTTTCCATTGCATACGCCTTTGCATTGATTGTGTCCCAATGTAACTGAACTTCTTTTATATGCGAAAACTTTATTTAATTGGATGATTTTTTCAGTCGCCGCCATTTTATCTCCTCATAGGCATGCGGTGTTATCTGAATCCAGAGGCTAAAATCTAGCTTACGTATTAAATTTTACGGAGTCCACCAGGCGACCAACTGTATTATTGTGTTAAAGTAATCGCAATTTGTAAATCAACCTTTTGCACATATACAGTTTGTTCTTTCAGGGATCATGAAATTCTCTTGCAAGCCTGAATAGAATATCTTCCTGGATGGTGTCAGCCCAGATGAGCTCAAATGACCCATCACTGAGTATTGCACCAACTCGAATACGACCAGACTTTGTACGTTTGTATCCAACAATATCAAATGTTTTGGAGTGTTTGTATATCTCAGTTATGGTTTATGCTCCATTTGGCTTGGAAATTGCTTCGGAAAGTTTCTCCCAATGTTTGCGCTGCTCCGCTTCTGCAGCGTTGTAGATCAATTCATATACCTCATCGAAGTCGGATGTCGATGCCATTTCTATATTATTGTTAAATTTATCTTTCTAATTGATATGGTCAGTACTGTCTTCGCTATCACTGGTAATGTATTCAAAGCATTCGCTATCTTCGGTTAACATCAACGACTTAAACTTTACTTGCACAATACCATACAATGTCTTTTCACGTTTTTTGTTTTATGCTTCACCGAGTTCCATCGTTCTTGTTCCAAGACAATACCTAACTCTAATAATTTATCTAGATGCTCCTGTCTTAATCTGTTGCACACTAATTTCTTACAGTCAACAGATGTGTTTGGTCAGTGTTAATTACGGCGGTTTCAATTTGCAACTCCAAATGAGCCACTAGTGTGCTAAACGACATCCGAGAAGGCTCAGAGGCTATTTCAAACCAGATTACGTCTCAAATATTATGCGTGTATCGTACTCATAATTGACAGCAACCGTACATCGTCAGATTTGACTTTCATTTTCATGTACAACTAACAAGAGCTAGACGTTTCCTCAATTATAAAAAAATATATATTATTTTCCGCGAATGTCATTCGAACCTGAAATGTCTTGATCCGCTAACCGATTAGGCCACTAAGAACTCTTAGTATGTAAGTGAAAAGAACTCATATATAAACTTAACAGCTCTGTCGAAAAACAATGTGATGTACCCTCCCCTACTTGTCTATGTGAAAAACGAAGCCATTTTGAATTACCATTCTACAGCCTATTATGTACATATCTCGTGTTATCACATACATGGTCCCGTGTAAGGTAAATATTTTAGATCGCATACATAGTCTCGGAATGGTAATTATATGTCTCAAATATTGATTAGCACTTCTACCAACAATAATCTGAGTCGTTTTTCACATCGACGGTTGTCAATTTGACCGTCTCTTGTATAAGACAAAAATCCTTGATTCCGCTTTGAAAATGATAGGCACGCCAGAATACTCTATTTTTTGCTTAAGTGAAGGAATCCTTATTTCCTTCGTGAGAATTTAAGACACGCATAAATAGACTGTTTTCTTGATTTTAATACGTCCTATACAAGAGACGGTACTCCGTTTCACTGCCACAGAGCACAGCGGTATATTTATGTAACACTTGCTTGTACATATTGATCAATCTGCCTGCGCACAGCACCTCGTGGTAACTTCGCTTGGAGGCGCACGCGGGTTATAATCGCGCGAGGCTTACTACGGGTTCGCGTGTAAATAATACACTCTCTTGTGATGCGAGGGGAAAGTCATGTAGTATAGAAAGCCTTGACACATATCAGTAACCGAAATCTAAAAGTCCCATAATGACACTACTTGAGTTGTATGGTCAAAGCGAGTGTTGTCATCACTAATCAATATTGTCATTTATTTATTTCTTAATTTCTGGCTTTAATTATTTGTACGAAGCTTTATGCATCTTGATGATGTTCATCTATCCTGAATTATATATATTTTAATTTTGTAATTCCATATTTGAGAATATTTGAGAATTTTTTTATGCTGCAAATGGATCCTTTATTTTTTAAAATTAATAATTGATTCAATGTTTTCCATGATTGACACTGTAAATCTAACTCCAGTTTAATTCAATATTTCGTAAACATAATTCTAGAATTTTCATAAGAAGCTAGAATGTCCAACTTATTGTGAGCGTTATCCTCACCGACTTGACATTCTCGATTCAATTCAGCTCAATAATTATTTAATGCAACACTTCATAAACATAACTACAGAATTTTCATAAGAAGCCAGAATGTCCAAGTCATTATGAGTGTTATCCCTCACCGACTTGACATGTTTAATTCAATTCAACTCAATACCTGATTAATCTAACACTTCATAAGCATAACTGATTCAGTTTTCGACTGGTTTGTTCAAGTCATTGTGAGTGTTATCCTCACCGACATGACACACTCAGTTTAAGTCCGCTTTATGCCAATTCATTTTAAATGTTCTGTCAATGCATTTATTATTGATGTGCATATCAATTCAATTCAAACAAGTACTATGCTATAGTAGTCAAGCAAGTGTTCTCCTTGCAGATTTTATATTAACAAATTACAATCAAGTCACATTAATCTTCCGTAGTAAATTTTATTGCAATTGAAGCTAAGCATAGTAAATTTTATACAATTTTCATTCTTCAAAAGTGGTATTATCATAATGAAGTAATAATATGGTGCTAATATTTACCATTACCTTGTGTGAGATTATCGCATACAGAATTGTATATCAAGACAATGATAATATTCTGGCCATTGTATAAAGACCAGAAGACTTGTATCATTATGATAGAGAACCTGATTGATGTGTTTGTTGATAAATAAATAAATTGTCTTGTGTTATGGTTGTAAAGAAATCAACTGTTCGAGTTTCCTGCATTCTCCCCTGCTTAGTCAATAGATAAGAAGCATACTCATCTCTGGTGTCGTACACTGATGTAGCATTATTAGGACCAATCTCGTGCGTTACAACAAACACACACACACACACACACACACACACACACACACACACACACACACACACACACACACACACACTCACACACATGTATATATGTATATATACATGTCTATATATATATATATATATATATATATATATATATATATATATATATATATATATATATATATCTTCAGTATCTTTTTTAAGCAGAGGAAGAAATCAAGCAAACAGGCAACCAAGTCTCTCCAGGTACTCCTCTTTCCCTACTATCTCTGTATATCTGTCTGACTCTGCTTTCATGATCGAGATTCATGTCCAAGTTTCTCTGATTTTAAACCTATATCTTTCCACTATATGGCTTTTTTTATATTCTCAAACACAATTCGTGCATATTGTATGCTGTGAGGGCTCAATGCCTTTTTACTTTCTGCAGATTTGTTAGGATTGGAGGGTTGAATTTAATACAAATAGTACTCAAAGTAATACACACGCTGACTCACACACCAAAAACTATGGATCTTACGATCCACTGACCGTTAATGCTTTCACATTTTAATAAATTGTTTCGAACATTACTGAAAATATTGATAGTCATTAATTGCAACTGAGATATGAAATATTGAACACAAGCTTTCATTTTCGTTGAATTTAAAAAAAAGATCGTATGATCCCGCGATATTACTTGTATCATCTTTGCGCCCTTGATATATTTTGGTTGTCTTCCTTAGACAGTTTATCGTGCTCAATACTGCCACATTTCTCTCTCTCTCTCTCTCTCTCTCTCGCTCTCTCTCTCTCTCTCTCTCTCTCTCTCTCTCTCTCTCTCTCTCTCTTTGAGATGGGTTTTAGAACATATAGAAGAATACATTAATTTAATGCGATCAATATAACTATATGAAAGGCTTTAATGCATGTCACTAACACTCGTGATTTAGCACTTCTGTAAAACTATATGGCTGGCCATTCCAAAATGGAAGTAATTCAATGAGTGACCACATTAAGGACATACTATTCATATATCCAATTCATGTTCTTAGCTAGAAGATGACCAGGCTCTTGTTTACAGTTTTGGTACTTTCATATGTTACAGTGGGGATCGTGTTCATTGTTCTACCTTGCGTTCTGCTTCTCGGTCTTGGAGGATTTATATATGTTAGGCGCAAGAGGTAAGCTATATTTATGGTAGCAAAGTCAAGACTCGCTTTCTCTTCCATATGTGCACGAAGATACCATACAAACATGTCTACTACTTTTCTGCGATGTGCACACCATCCCCTCGCCCTCCGTCCCCCTGTGAAGGTATTGCTGGACAAGGCCATCAGTTATTGCGTCATGCCGTAAAAATACAAATCTTATGTAGAATATGGCAAACTGAGTTATTACAATGCTTTGTTCAATTTTGCGAATGACAATTTCAATAAAATAGTTCCGTCAATTCCTTTACTTTGCATACATTACACTATGTATTCCACAACCTGTAGCCATAGTTTCTGCATAGCAAGTATTTTTGTTTCTCCCTAGAATTGACTGATTCTTTGTCATTTACACCTCTCTTGCATCAGGAGTCTGCCACCTGATCAATCTCGCTCAGAATTAAATACAAATACTACATGGTCATTTGTCAAAATCCTTTAAAAATCATTTGTAAATTTGACGTAGAATATCACAAAAGGCGAGCCTTTTTAAAAAAATATCTTTTGAAGAAACTAATGTGGGTGTGACTCAAAAAGTCTTACAAAAATTCATACAGAAAATTTAAAAATCTTGTTGAAAAGTTTCTGAATTATGCTTTTATGAGCAAGTAAAATGTATTACCTAAACACTTTATTCTCCTTCCGCCAGGATTCGGAATGCGGGAAACGCACGTGTAGTACTCACTATGCGAGCGAAGCAGAACGCAGGGGTGTACCAGGAGACGACATCGTCAGAGAACATCCTGTTCCTGATCCCTCTCAAGCAGAGCCCGGGGGAGTACAGAGACCTTTATGAAAGCGACTCTTCTGACGGCATATAGCGGCTATCTCATCTCTTACAATGCTCCGTTTGCAATACTCCAGACAGCGCCCCGGGGCTGAGTCTTTCTTCAGAAATGGACAAAACTCCCCCCATATATCTGCCTGAACTGTTAATGAAGATAATATTTAATTTCACCCCGCCCCCCCCCAAAAAAAACAAAAAAAAACAAACAACAAAACAATAAACAAACAAGAAACAAGAGCCGTATTAAAAATTATATCAGTAATATTTCAGGTGTGTGTGTGTGTGTGTGTGTGTGTGTGTGTGTGTGTGTGTATGCAAACGCGCAATATTTCAAAAGAGTGTCGAGAAACAAGTAGCACTCGGTTATAATAAATAAAAACGGAAAGCATTTTCAGACTTATCAAATTAATTTCATACGCTAGCAAATAATTACCTTATAGTATTCCCAATAGGAAGACAACTTACAATTGAAAAATATCAGAATTAGACCATTTGATGAAAGCTTGTGTGAAAGGCGAGGAAATAGATTTGGTGGTTTGACTACGTGTATATGGATATGTAAATAAAGATTGTTGTTATTTGTCTTTGAACCTATCTCCTTTTACTTGTGTCAGTTTGTTATATTTAATGACAAATTAATATAATTCACGAAATATGATAAATATAAATAAATGATTCTGAAATGTCAGTTGTTTTTCCTTCGGCAAAGAGAAGAGTACCACGAAACCATAAATTCATGTGAACGTCTCATAACGGCCTTCCCGCACACGGACATCTATTTGTGGCGGATATTGAAAAATGTGTGACTTTTCGCCATACTGTTGTTGTTTTGTGTGTGTGTGTGTGTTTTACCAATCAATGCAACGCATACTTTAGTAGTATGATATCTAGTGTATCCAGCCTCCTACTTTCGGCTACTGAAGATTTACACTCAGCCACTTTCAGCTACTGGGGGCTATTCTATAACTAGGACTTTACCCTTTATATTCGAAAATATGAAAATATGTAAGTAGAAAGAGACTGATAAGCATCAACTATTTTAATACCACCTATTTCTGCTACTTCAGCAATTGTAAATTTAGTCTGACAAGCAAACTGAAATTGTAGAATGTAACAGTTGCAAAAGAGAGAACAAATAGAAGAGAAGGAAAACGAAAACTTCATATTCTCTTCTTTATTAGTTATTATTTTCAAATTATTGTCGCTTATTAGATTAGATCTATTTTTATAAAATTATCGGTTTTTAAAATGCGATAGAAATATATAATGGGTTAGGCAGACAGGATGCCCATATCTGAAAGTAACGTTGATTTATTTTCGAGTTTTGAAAGGGTAAAGGTACTGTCTAACATTGTTGTTTTCGAAAAACAACAAACAAGAGAATAGGAGAATTATAAATAACCTTCGATAACAGTGACATTGAGTAGGTCTTTTCTTCCCACTGGGTCACGCAAAACCATAAAAGCTTGAAAGTACGAAAAAGGCATTAATGTCACATTGGACACAACTAATTTCTAGAATGTTTTTAGTTGTTTTATATTGCAGCTTGAAGACCATTTAACTTTTGCCAGATCTCTCTACACTGTCTCGACAACGACAGAAATTTAATAGACCGATAGTGTTCTTAGATTTGAAACGGTATCGGGAACTTTATTTAAGAATCAACTCTGAGAGACTGAAAATTAGGAAGAACCAAATTTAGCATAGACATGTAATCAATTATTAGCCTAAAGGGAGTGAAGAGACAATGTAAATAATGTTTTGGTTTCTAACATAAACGAATATCCTGCTTGCTTGTTGTTTGTCACTTCAGTACAAATAATCAGATAATCACAACGTATTTTATTTACCATTTTATCGTTTCATTACAAATTAAGACGGTATTGATACACTATGCCATTTTATCGTCTCATTACAAATTAAAACAGTATTGATACACTATGTCATTTTAGTGCAAACATATATAAAGATAGACAATTGCCACACCAACATTTAATATACTTTTGTCCTAAACACACACCTTTTACAAACGTTTGATCAAATATCCAAGGAAATTTCACTATTGCATGTACACATAAAAGGGCAACTTATCGACCCAGCTACTAGTAATTTGTCTTTGCACATTTATCCAGGAGTTATGCTTAAAGAGTCACATAATAGCTACGTCAGCAGTATGATTGGGAACTTAACTTCAGATTCGAAACCATTCTGGAAATACATCTACAACCAGAAAAGAGATTTCCAGGGCATTCCTTCGCTTAAGACATATATAAATTAGTAGCAAGAGACGCAGAGAAAGCTGAAACCCTGAACACCCAATTGTGTAGTGTTTTTACTTAATCCAGTGACATTATTCATCATATATAATTCCAAAGTAACAAAAATGAATACTATAGGTGTAACATGTTTAGGAGTTCAAAATTTGCTACATTGTTTAAGCATTTCAAAAACGTGTGGTCCTGATGTTATACATCCAAAAATACTTAAGGAACTGCCATTAGATTTGGCACAGTGCTTACACACCTTTTTCAATAATCTTTGGACATTTGTAAAATCCCAAAGGATTGAACCCGGGCAAATATATACCCATTGTTTAATAAAGGTGATCGCGCAACGGACAATACTAACGTCCAGTCGTGCCCACTAGTGTTCTTTGTAAATCGCTTGAGCATATTCTCTGCTCTAACATAATGAAGCACTTAGATAATGTTTCTATTATATCTGACAAACAAAATGCCTTCTAAATGTGAAACACAACTGTGTTGTGTTACTGATAATTGGGCTAAACATTTAAGTAAAGGTTGCCAAGTAGATATGTTGATACTAGGGTCTGAAAAAGCACATTCAATTGTTTTAGAGATAGTGGTCAAATGCCGTTGTGTCACGCAGTACAAATACATAACTTCTGCAGAAGATGGCAAAGACTGTTATTAAAATGTGTTGTTCTGTCTTCCTAATGACCATTTCTAAGAGATAGTTATAGCAGTTCGTTTGACTGTGAATAAATTTGTATCTATGTTTTACAACCGATCGCCAAATCCTATAACAATCCTTCAAATTATTATTCGTAAATTGACGTAGAATATAACCAATCAATCCAACTGTATTTCCTCCATTAGGAGAGTAATAACAACAAGGGCAAATAGAACATATACGATAATGGCAAAGAGACGAAGTACAATCACATATATAAATCACAAACTCATGTATACATAAACAAGAATATAATTTTTCATGTTTGATTGGTATGATCCCCCGAACCATACCAGCGTCACCGGATGAGAAATGGTTCCGTCGATTCGGCGACCGCTAGAGTCTCCTCTCGTAGGGAGAAAAGCGATATGATTATCCCCTACCGGGTAAGTAGTCTTACTGAATACATTCCGATGGATCGAATAATGCAATCAATTTAGAAGGCATTAAGCTCCAATATTAAGGTCACAATTGTCCATTGAATGTGCGAAACGCGGACACGTATTATATCATCCTAATCTTGATCCCGTTATCTACAGATAAGTCGGTCATTCATTTATTCTCCAATTCAACATGCATATGAGGTACAAGCTACAATTTTCATGATGGAGAACTAGGATAAATATTTCATCAAAAGTATGAAGAGATATATAACGACATGATCAATACTGTGAAGTCATGTTATATATGAAGTAACCAGCAGAATAATTTTGAGTTAAGTCATTCATTGGTCATCGTTTCGTAGTTAGCCTTTTCCGAAATTAAGCAAAAAATCAAAGAACACACACACACACACACACACACACACACACACACACACACACACACACACGATTTAGATTAGTTGCGAAATTCATGTAAGCTTCCTGCAGAAAATATTGGAACTGACATCATACAATTTCTGTACTATTTGGGGTCATTAAGTCCACATGAGCAGTGGAATTCCCTACCTAGTAAGTGCTTAGTAAATTCTTTGTCAGATATATTATGAAGATGTGCATATGCACCAAGTAGAATATCAAAGTTATTGATAATATGCGACCCAAAAGAACCCTCATTCTTTGTGTTTTTGAACATCAGATTAGCATATGAGCAACAGCATCAGTGTAAGGAGTATTGCAATGTTGACAATTATGAAATATCATTCTGTATTGAGTGACCATAAACCCGGCTCAGATTTTTACCAGTTTAAGCCCTTTGTTTGACCGTGGTATTTGCCACAAAATGGTGGGTTTAATACAATAATGTATATTTTTAAATCTTTGAAAGGATGAAACGTTAAAACATATGTGTTTTAAGTGATTATGCTCGTATTCATTTATGGTGTTCCATATAATGGGCTTCCATTCCCTCTTAGCCGGAAAAATCTTGTCTTGCACAACAATATCAATAAAGTCTTTCAAGTCATATTTGTGGAGAATTCTATATATATCGGGAATAAATCCCTTTTGTTTCATACGGTCATTCCTGGAAAGGAAGGTATTCAATGTCATAAAAAATATTATTTTAGACAACGTATTCTCTGCATAAGACATAATTTGCAAAGGAAACTGAACCTTCTGTTATCGATTTCAGCGACAATTCTGTTCAATCCAAGCATGGTTTCGCTCCTTGTTGACCTGTGACCTGGTTTTACGTGATAATTCTTCAATGTGCTTCACACACTGAGAATTCTTCAATGTGCTTCACACACAAAACCATCTTTCTACTTTGGCATCGTTTCTAGCGTACTCCCTATCATAACAAGTCACTAAATGTTCTAAGGGATACCCAAGACTGCGTTGATGAAGAAAATACACACAATATTGTCCACACACCATGGAATCTGATCCTTGTAATCTCACATTATTGAATCGAGTGGAGACAGCATTTCTTCTCATAAAGTCAATGATGTCGTCTTCCAAAGGAGGTAATCCATAAGAATCAAAATATTCCACACTGTGATCGTTGGGAAAGTACACTGCCACCCAATGGGTTCCTGGTCGATGACTGTCGTCGGTATTGATGACATAGGCATGAACGTTTTTAAGTTTGCGATGTGGAAGTTCATCTTTAGCACACACCAAAGGATTCCAAGAAGAGGTGTACAAACTGCGAGTCAACAGGTAATGAAGTTCCCAGGTATCCTTTTTTTCTTCAAATTTAATAATAAGTTATCAGTTCACACTTGACTTTATGCTTGAACCTGTCTGTCAAGTAAGTCCATGAATTACGGGTAGTCTCTTGTACTCTGTTGCAAGAGAGCTTTGATGCGTTCGATCTCCAGAGAAGTGAGTGCAGGTGAGGAACGATCCTGCAAATCTTTATGCCACTTTCTCAACACCTTTTCTTCTGAGATCAGAGATCATGCCTCATCCAAATATTCATCCAATTTTTCTTCTGCACTCTTCATCATACATTTGTCGTGTTGTTTCTGACTCGGATGATCGATTTGATATCCATCACAATGTTCTCGGGTCAGGGCTGTAATTCTTTCAGTCAATTCCGTAGCAAAACAGGAGACTAAATGATGTTCTTGTTCTGGCCATCTACATGAATATATCCAGTAAACTTGGTAACAGACTTTTTCTCTTCGTCTTCACTGGTGGTTTGTGACTGTTCCTGATCACAAAATCCCTCATCTTCTATCTCCATAGGTTCTTCGTGTTGCATCTTTTTTCTAATAGTCTAGAATAACTTCTCTCAAACTGTTGATTTCCAGAGTATTGTCAAATTCTGCATACAAGATGATGTTCACCAGAGTTATGGAAAACTGAAATTCCACACGAAGTTGGCCTGATTTTATAGGGTGGGAATGTCCTTCGTCGCTGCCTTGGTCAGGAGTGAAATCAAATCCCCACAAAGCATATCATCCTGCATAATCTTCGTACTAAATGCCGTGGCTGCTGTTGGTGCATAACTGTCCCGTGGCTTCAAACAGTGTCAAGTAAGATCTCAAGTAATTTTTCTGGGCAAAGTTAGGTTCAAAAGGTCTGGTACACAACGTCTGGCCATCTCGAGTGACTTCTATCTTGGTGACATTGAAGTGTTGAAAGTCAAAAGGATTTTGATCGATGGCTCCGTTGAGGGCTGCATTATTGATGCCGATGAGCAAACGTTTGGGGAGCTGTCCATGGAAGACGTGATCTTCGATTTTGGATCGGAGTCCAGAGGCAATGGTAAACGTTTTCACTTCCACTCGTCGCACAGGATACTTGGCAGAGGTTCTGCTCAACGTTCGATTGATGTCGTTGGCTACTTTAGGTAACACTTCTACACGGCGCACGTAAAGTCTGGCTTCTTCGATGATGGTTTTGTACTCGTTAGCATTAGCCATAAAATGGAAGACGTTACTACTGCGATTCAGTCTCAGGCGTACATCCACTCCGTTCAACAAATACTTGTCTTGCAACCACATGTCCAAATGCAAACGATCCATCAGTTCTAAAGTGCGCACTTGTTTGATTTTCTTTTGACGGTCGTTAAATCCCACATTGTGAGGATCATCATCTGCAGTCACCACTGTGTCGTTGAAGGCATCCAAAGTGTCAGGTTTCCATACCACGGAAGCATCCAGATGGGTGTTCTTGGCTTCTTTTCCGTACGTCAAGAAATTTTCCAAGTAAGCACGGTAAGGGTAAGTATCCATGCTGCTGCTGACCAGTTTGTTATTCAAATACAAATCCACTTCGCTGAACAACGAATGCATGAAATTATTGACGGGAGCTACTCTGACATCGGCTCCAAGATGGCTGTTGTCCGTTTTGATCACTTTGAGTTTCAAGTACAAGTGGCTGCTATTCAGATCGATGTAATCTTCGGTTTCTCCTTTGATTTGAAATTCGATAAGGGCTGAAGTCATCAAAGACGATACAGGATGAAATTTGACCTATTGGGATTCTTGCATCGTCATCATGGTAGGTGGCATGATAATCAGATCCAGTTCTGACTTTGTACATTTGCAAGAATCTCGGTGCATCACTTTTCAATGGCTTAGTAACTTAGTAACCGTGACTTTTCCTTTAGTGAATAGAATATTTTGTCCCAGATCTCCTTTTATACTAATGTTGACACTGTCAAAATACGATTTGCTGACAGGAAGATAATGAGGAGGTAAAAATTCACGGTGAACGTGATACGTCTTTCCACCTTCCTCGTACGCTGCAACAGCAGAATCCACTTTGAAAGGAATGACTCTCAGTAACGGAGCGGCTGTGTTTCCCACCACGTTGTACTCCACCACATCGGAGTACACAAACAATAAATTCAGTCCATCGTTCAATTCGACTGGGTAGCGAAACAACTTGTAAAATCGATCGTTGTTGTGGATGCTTTTCATGGGAGCTAGTTGTGTATATCCACCCAAAATATCAAACAACCCAGGACAAAAAGTGATGGACAATATTTTGGAGTCCGAAAAATGCATATTGAGACGATGTGCCACTTAATAGTACTCGATCTGGAGACCTTTCTTGGCTTTGTCCAAGGCTTTGCCAAATTGGTCGTTGAAAATAGTTGCAATGGTGTCCACCAAATGTTGAGCATTAAAATAATACACCACAGAAATTCTCATGGTATAGCTAGTCAAGGAAGGAGGATTGGTGTTTAATGATTTTTTTGATTCGTAATGACTAGTATCATTTTTGTCCAAGTGTTCTTGCACTTGTTCGTTCAGGATATCCACGATGAAAGTGTTTTGACCTTCGTTGATATTGAGGTCTTGCGTGGGATGAATGATTTCTAACAAAGCCACTTCACAATGAGCTTTGTGATCCAATTGTATGGACTGAGGTAATTTGGACGTGAAACAACATAAGATATTTTTGGGAAACACATCCATAGAACTGTCACTGGTTAAGGTTAAATAAAATTGGTTATTCATAGTAGTTCGAGGGTTTTGGTCTCCGAGGAGTCACTCGTGGTCAAAGGAGAAGGATGTTCAAAATGTTCCAAAGGAGGGCTACTGTTGTTGTGACTGGAAGAAGGATTACTGGCGTTGCCAGTACCGTTGTGGTTGTTGTTGTTACTGTCCGTAATATATTTCAAAGAAGGATTAGGTAGAAGATAACCGATGCAACTGCTGAGTAAAATGGTCCACAATTGTTTGTCACCTTGTTGTCACCAAATTGGCAATGGCTGCTCCGATGACACAATACACCACAAAGATTTGGCAGAAAAGACGATTTGATTTATAGGTACACGTTCTCCGCACCACACCCACAAAGGTTGTTTTTGTAAGTCTTGAAGAGAGGAACTCTGCGAAGAAGAGGTAGCTGCTGCGTTTAACGGCATGTTGGTTACTTCTTCTTTTTATAGTCGACGACTTGGGAAGCGGCAATCCAAGGATCAAAACTAGGAGGATATCCTTTCCAACGCACTTTGACTTCTTCCACTCGACTTTTACCCACTTTACGTGTTCTTCGTTCGAGAATGCTTTCGATATCGTACAAGTCGTCATCTTTTTTGGTCACTCGTTGTAACTCAGGCAAGTAAAAAGTTCCCTTAAACACTTCTCCGTGCATGTCTTCCAATTTATAGACGAGAGGATCACCTCCACGCACTTGTCTAGTGACACGAAACAATTCGGTAGTCCATTTCGGTAAATAACCTTTGTCAAAAGTGCATTTGGTTTTTCCAATGCGAAACCAATCTCCCTTCTTGAGCACCAGGGTTTTCTTGTGCCCAATTTGAGGTGTACCAAACAATCGATCAAACAAACACTGTCACTTCATTTTCAGGGGTGACATCTTCGGGGGCACATCCGATGCTACGATGGTACGATTGATTGTAAGCTTTGACCAGACGTGGTAACACGTCGATGTACTTGAGAGTGTGTTGATGTGTAAAATATTTCCACATGCGTTCTTTCAAAGTTCTTTGAAAACGTTCCACAACACTGGCTTTGGTTTCAGGATTTTCAGTGGTAAAAAAATGAATGTGCCGTTGTTTCAATTCTTTTTGAAAAGCTTGGTTTAGAAATTCGGTGCCTTTGTCTGTTTTCCATCGTAAAGGGTGACGACCACTTTGTTTCAACACCAGTTTAAAGCGCGTACTAACATGGTACTGCTTTTAGAAGTCAAAGGAACGACCCAAGCTGATTTGGAAAACACGTCAATGACACAAAACAAATATTTGCAACCACAATTGTACGCTGCCAAACGAGAGACATCCTCTAAATTTGCTTGCCATTGATGATCGATGCGAGCCACTTTGGTTTGACTTCTAGAAAATTTTCGTCGAATGGGCTTGTGTAATGTGTACGTCGATCGTCATACTCCTGGCAAACGTACACTCTTCAATTTGTTTTTAGCGGCCCGATACAATTTTTGAACTCCTCCTTAACCAGCAGCATGTGCAGGATTGTAGTAAATGCTGGCTAAAAGTGTCTCCATGTTTGTTTTACTGCTCAATAAGCTCGATGCAACTACTTTTGGAGTCTTGGGTTTGGACGAAGTTGCTTGACGCGTTCGAAGAGCGAGCCACAGGAGTGGGTTGCGAAGGGATGGGGTTTTTTTTGGATGTCTTTTTCACTTCTGTCTTCCCTTCTTTCTTTTTTTCTTCTGTAGAAGAAGGAGTAGACATCATCTTTTTAACCCAAGTTTTCATTTCTTCTCGATGAGGTGTAGGAGAGGGTGTTAACAAGGAAGCTGCAATATTGCTAGGGATGGGAGCAGAAGGAGTTTGAAACACTTCTCGTGGGTCGTCTTCTTCTGTCGTCCCCGTGGCGGTGTCTGTCTTGGTGGTGGTTTTAGGTTCGCTTTTCATCATGGCTTTGAAATCTCTCAGAGTGGGTTTAACTGTTTCGTCTAAGGCTTTCTGGTGAAAGAGTTGAAGACGCTGCAATAGTTTACCCTACCGTTGCGATGTTTCTGCTTCTGGCAAATCACTTCGATCCATGAGCGATTGTGATTCTTGTTGTAACTGGGACATCTCGTTGAGATTCGGATTGGGAGGTAAATGAGGTGTCCGTTGTTCGTACCAATGATGGAGTTCCATCCATGGTTTGTAAGGAACTAAAGTCAGTTTTCGTCCTTCCATAAGATCCAAAGGTACAAGTGTGTTGTCTTTCCAGAGAATTGTGTCCTTTTAACTTTTTTATTCTTCCCGTCTTTATCGCATGACTCCTCCTAAAAGAGGTTCAGCAATCGTTCCTAACAAAGGAGCCGCTATTTTTAACAATGGTCCTACCAGCATGGGTAGAAATCCTCCTCGTTGCACCAGCATTTTTTTCTTTTGACTGAGAGGTATTTTCTTTTTGACCATTTGTCAAAGAACGTTCCGATGCTTGCCTAATTTCTGTTTCTGTATCTTGGACAAAGGTACCGTTTCTTTCAACACATTCAAACAATATTCACACACGGTATCGATGGTTTCTTTGCGGGCTGTTTGAATGAGTTGTTTTCGCATGGGAGGATTGGATTTAGTCAGGACGGACAACACATCCCAATGTTTGGCCAGACGAGGTGGAAGTCCTTTTTTTGGTTTTGCCTTTCTTGGGACGACTAGGGTGGTGGTGGTGTGCACTTTTGGGCGCCATCTTGGGTGTCAGGAGCAAAAAAGAGCTGAGGTCATTCAGAGGTCACACTTCTTTTTTATACTGGAACACGGCTCCACTGATGGTCAGCACGGCGTACCAACTTCATGACAGGTGTCACTCGACGATGAGGTGTTTTCAATGGACGTGTCAGTTCTTGTTTGGATAAATCCAGTAAACTTTGTAACACGCCTGTTCTGTCTTGGACTTGGGTTTTAGGTGAGGCCACTTTTTAGCGGCAGCCGCAGTGGCTAAAGCAGCCGAAGTAGATACCCCCGGAGAAGAGGTGACTTTCGAAATGGGTTTCCATTTTTGCATGAAATTATGAAACACGGATCTTAAATCAGATTTGGCAGGCATCATCACGAAGGGCGAAGAAGAAGAAGAAGTGGACGGAGGAGAAGGAGACACCGTCACTGCCTCTCCTAGCTTTCGGGATTACGTGCGTGTCCTAGCAGTAGTACCTCTCTTTCTGGCAGCAGCAGATGTTGTGGTCGGTTTTTTCTTGGAAGGGCTCTTCTTCTTCTTGGGGCTTTTCTTCTTAGGGCTTTTCTTTTTCTTGTGGGTGGTGTGTTGTTGTGACCGTCTTGGAGAGATTTGGTTTTTTTCTTTGTCTATTTGGTTTTGACTTGGGCATTAGGATCCCATTTCAAAAGAGAACGAATCATGACATCTCTTAAAGAACGGCTAGCACCAGGGGTCAAAATGATTTGTTTTTTAGTGCGTGGATCGATTCTGGGATCTGCCAGTTGTGACAACGCCACTTTATGTTTTTTCAAAAAAAACGTTGGGTTTGATGAGGGACGTGAATGATGCCTTGAAGTAATTGACGTGCTGTCAAAGTAAACCATCGTAACACTTCTTTGAGACTAGCTTCTAACAAATGGGCACTGACTTGTGCATTTTTTTCGCGACTGATGCCATACAGGGCACGAATCAATTTGGCAGAAAGATGATATTGAAAGGAAGTCATCTTGAAGACTGTGAGAAAGAAATGACGTGGTGGATGTTTTTATAGCTTTTTTCTTTCAGAGAGTGGCCGAAGGGGACGTGTAAATGACAGGACCTCCTTCTTGACACCAATGGTGTACCAATTGGGTACGAAATCTCAAATAATCGGGAGTGGTGGGTTTTAAATCGATGAGTAAATACGCATGAGGTGTTTTAGTGACATCGTCGTACGCGTAATTCAGCCAAGGAGTGCCTAACTGTTTGGCTAACACTTGCACTTGAGATTTGTCTCTGAAACTTTTAAACAGGACCACGTAGTGGGCGTTGAGACTGTTATTACGATGGGCTTTACTTTGTTGAAATAAATTTTGAGTACTGTAAATGATGCTGGCATTACGATGATGTCCTTTTCGTGTAAATCAATGTTTAATGTCTTCTTCGTCTTCTCCTAACAAGCATCGAAACCAAAACTTTTCCAGTCACGTACATCTTTCAAATCGTAAAGTTGTTGGTGTAACCAACTAGCGATACACACTTCTTGAAACGTATGAAGTGTAGATAAAGTTTGACAAATGTCTTCTTCACACGGAGGTACACAACTAGTATTCATCACGATTCTCAACACTTTGAGAACAATTTGTCTTTCGTGCACCGATAAAGTGTGAATGGTCATGTTTTTTGTTGCATGTACCGTTCATCAAAATAGTCCGCAACAAATACTGGTCCTCCAAAATAGTCCACAACGAACGCTGTTCCTCCAAAATAATCCACAACGAATTTCTAGGGAAACTAAATCCAAGAAAAGTAGTCGCTAACACACACACCACATAGCGTCCAAAATTCAATGTAAACAGTTCTTTTATCAGTCGTTTGTAATCCTCTAAGGTCTGAACACTATCGTTGACTTCCTTCCACGGAATTCGTTCCACAAATGAAGACAACGGTCTTGACATGGTCAGCGTTTATATCCAGGTTCCCAAGGTTTGTATCTTTTGTGATAGTCTACTCCAAGGCACTTGCGATAGTTTCTTCTAAGAATCAGTCTTCTTATACTGTGGAAATAACAATAGTTTAAAAATCGAGGAATGACCTTGAGTTTGCGTTTCACTTGTATCTTGACAAACTCTCTGTAAATGCGTTCTCGCAGCTCCAAAGGCAGATTCTGAATGTGTTCTTCGAAACTAGTCATTCACAGGCACGTCTTTCTTTGTGACGAAATAGTCACACACTTGCCAAATGGAATCGGGTGGTAAAGGATATCCAAGACATTCAGTGATGACCTTTCTACACCTCAGACGGCGTGAAGGCGTTTCGTTTTGAGGTGACACATCTTTTAAAAGTTTTTTGTATTCCTCTAAGTTTGTCACTTTTTCTTCAACTTCGTTCCATTGAATATTCTGTGTAACAGTGTCACATTGTAGGTGGTGGCATCCAAACTCTTAAAGATGCCATCTAGTCCTTCATGAATGTCTGACCATTTGAATACTTTTAAACTAATCAGTACTTTTAAAGCATTCAGATACCAATGGTTAAAACGTCTATGTCGTAAAGGATGCAATTGTTCTTTGCGTTTCACTTGAATTTGAAGCAACTTTCTGTAAATGCGTTCTCGCAGCTCCGGAGGCAAACAACGAATGTGCTCTTCTAAAGTATCCGACATGTTACTTCTTGGGACCAACCAAAGGCAGGTACCGACAGCACGAAGACCATCTGGCATGCTCCAAGTATGCTGAGTCTTTATACTCCCATTCGTGAAGTGTCACACCGCAACTGAAACACTGGACTTTTTCACCTTCTCCCAAGTAGACAAATCCAGCTCTGGCTAATGCTTTGGAAGTAGGTCCTTGCAGATATTTAGGCGACTTATCTTTGAACGTCTGGAATCGACTTTCAAAGTCACAATAGCCAGGCAAATCCACAGGCAGCGTCAATTCTTTGCCCATGTAGGGATGGCATCCGCAGGTAGGTACACGCATATCATCCCCAATAAAGAAGAAAGGGCGTCCTGCATCGCTTTCGCTAGTGGGGCGGTAAAATACACGCACGGCATCGCTTTCGATGGTCCCAGAGGAACGGCGAGCTGCATCGCTGATGTCAAAGCATACGGCATCCGTCTCATCGCAAGGCACCGCATCGCACTCGAGGTCGTGATCGAACTTGAAGTCCAAGTGACTGTGTCGAGTTCGTTAACATCAGTGTCTGTGTACTGGCCTCCCCATTGAACTTGAAGCTCACAGTGAGTTCCTTACCCAGTGGTTGTGTCGAGTTCGTTAGCATCGGTGCCTGTGTACTTGTCTCCCCATTGAACTTGAAGTTCACAGTGAGTTCCTTAC
Source organism: Margaritifera margaritifera (assembly GCA_029931535.1). NCBI lineage: Eukaryota > Metazoa > Mollusca > Bivalvia > Unionida > Margaritiferidae > Margaritifera > Margaritifera margaritifera. Next base: position 511,100 of record JAQPZY010001110.1, on the reverse strand, counting down.
CCAGTGGTTGTGTCGAGTTCGTTAGCATCGGTGCCTGTGTACTGGTCTCCCCATTGAACTTAAAGTTCACAGTGAGTACCTTACCCAGTGGCTGTGTGAAATTAGTATTCGTCTTCTTCTTCTTGCTCGGTCAACGTTTGGAGTCACAATGAATTGTTGGTCTTGGAAGTTGTCCCTTTTTTATACTGAAGATCGGCGTGTCCGTACGGTAAAGTGGTGTGGTCTGGAAGTCGCACTCGTTTCTGGTACACAATTTGGTAAACTTTTTCTAAAGGACGACTGACGATTTGGTGATAAGGTAACCGTACGATTTTTTGAGGTTCTAAAGTTTTCACTCGAAAGTCTTGAGCTTGTCCAGACTGCAAAGCATTTTAAAAGACATCAAAGTTCACCATTTGGCTGGCTCGATAGTTGAGTGTCAATCCTTTGACTTTGCGTTTGGTATGGAGTTGGCCTTGTCGGTCTCGGTATCGGTAGCCGTAATTTTTTGGGCCACCGCTGGCAAAACTGAGGATCGTCTCTTGGGGGTGCTCGTCCGTCCATGCTCCTAAACCATCTCCTTCGATGGTGGGGTGTGGGCAACCAGGGCGATGGATGAATATAGAACAGTCTGTGTCAAAGTACAGGATTCGATCTCCCAACACTTCAAAAGCCTCATCGTACAATTTCAAGCGAGCATTGGCTGTCACGTAGGCTGCAATGACCACATTGCTAAACTCGTCGGGGTCTACAAACTTGGGTTCTTCTTCGTAATTGACTAAGATCAAATCTTCACGAATGATGCCCACGTGTTTCACCAGTTTTCCTTTGTCGTCCACCAGTTGAAAGTAGCGACTGGGATCTGCCAAGTATTCCGTCTTGGGTAAGATCGTACGTTGTGCCATTTTTCCCCACAAGCAATTGAGCATGACTTTGGCAAACGATCTTCTTCCTTCGTTCTTTTCTACGTCTTCCAAAGTGATGCCTTATACGGAACGGTACTGTTCTTTGAATTGGACTTGGTCTTCTGGCCTCCAACACCAAGAGGGATAGCCGCTGGCTTCTTGTTTCAGTTTGAGAAATTCCTTGACGTAGCCTGAGAAAATGCCTGTATTCGAGGCGTCGTCCTTTTGGTATTGTGCTGTGGTAGGTAAGTGCCAAATTTCGCACACTTTCAACAGGCGGTATCCCCGATCCAGAGCCCTAAACAATTAGACGCTGACCCACGTTCCTGTCAAAGCGCGTTCTTCCTCCTTGTGGTGACAAGGGTGATCTTGATTGCATGTTTCAGCACACGTACAGCATAAAGGAAACAGTAGTTTTCCTTGGCAATGATGGGGTAAGACAGGATGGTACAAGTTTGTCGGGGGTAAGACTTTGCATTTGATCAATCCTTCGTATTGACGAATGTTTTCTACGTCGATGTGTTCTTTCAGTATTTCAGGGTGTCCGGTAGGAAATCGCTTGTATTTACACACCTAAGGATACAACGAACACACGTCGATGTATTTGATTTCTTCTCCTCGAGATTCGTCTACGTCGTACAGCAAGCGTGTGGCATTAATTCGTCCTAAAAACAAACTGTGGCGTGGATCCAAAGGTTCGATGTCGACCACGTCGTAACTTTCGGCAATGCTTCTAAATTCTGGATCGGTTTTGAAACGTCGATTGTACTCGTGCTCCCACATTTCTATCACTTGGTATCCTTGACTTTCTAACTTCAGGCGTCGCTGGTAGGTGTATTCATACAACTCTTCCATGGTGCAGTCTGAAAAAGGACTTTTCAGGTGTCGTTGAGGAAAACAGGTAGGGCATCCGTGAAACAAGCATCCCTGAAATTCGTACACCGTCTGAGGGTTTTCTAAATCCCAACCATCCACAGAAAGACTTTCCATTTTCTTTTCTTCGCCTCCGTTTCTAGCATGGTGTATCCATTTGTCTTCCTTTTTGCACAAGTACTGCAACCAACGCAAAGCTTTGGCAGAGTATTGACGACTGACCGAGAGGTGAGTGTTAGGGTCTATGATGGCTAGTTCGTTCTCGGGCATGAACTTTTTTGTGTACACTAATGCACAGGTTTTGGGTAGGGTGCACGCTTCCTTCAAAGGATCGACTTCTCCGTGATCCAGAAATAATTGTCGAAACTTTCCACAGCAACGACGTAAAATGTCCACGTCAGATCTACAATACTTCAGCATTTCTTATTGAAAGTCAAACGGGTCTGAAGCGTGAGCGTGGTACCAAGCGTGAAAGGGTGGTAGTGAAGATCAGGCAAATGCGGGAGCACGATGTGTTGATTGGCTTCGGTATTGAAAAGTCGGGAAAATACCCTTTGGCCATTTCTGTCATTCCAAATGTTGTAGGCATTCGACTCAAAGGCATGGTCAAATAACTCATGGAATCTTTGAATTGTACTTGTCCCACTTGCATGTAGATGAGTTTCGCTCCGTGAATAGTGACTTTGGGGCATTTGGTGCCTTGTTCTGAATAATATTTTAGAAGAAACTGTCCATCGTATCCCGAGAAATTGTGAGCCATGACGGTAGCATAGCGATGACAGTCTCCGTAACGTTGAATGTCCTCTTCGCTCCAAGTGTCGTCGATGGGATCTAAGATCTATTGGGCAAAATTGGGCAGAGTGTTGGGCCCACGAAATATTTCCTCACGTCCTCATGGAATCTTACTACAATGTGGACAGTGAAAATAGATAGATTCTTGTATGCACTTCTCACAAGCCCAATGAGCGACGCAGAAATTAGGGATGTGAATCCCCGTCTCTTGCATGCATTCAAAGTCAAAAAAGATAAAATCCACTTTGGTCTTGTTCTTCTTCTGATCACCCTTTAATTCTTTCTCCAGTGTATTGTCATATTTTTGAATGTAACATTGATGTTCAAAGTCTACGATTTGGTCACAAATACATCTTTTCTTTCCGGCACAAACGTGTTTCTTGGGGTCGTTGGTTCGAATCAGCTGTCCACACTTGGAGCACAATCTCAATAAGTCACAAGCGTTTTTCTGCTGTTGACCTTGTGTCCTGCGATGTTGTTCGTAACAAGAGGGACTGACAAAGGTTCGTTGCATGTATTTTTCAGGAAGGCATGGTGTGGAAGTTAAACAGCCCCGACATCTCTCTCCACAATGAATGTGTCGCTCCCGATTACAAAATCCTTGGTCACATTTCTCGCAGTTGTAACCGTATCCAAGAAATCCTGTGATACTCGTGATGGCATCGAAATTTTCTTGATGATGATACACGTGAATGTATTTTCCCTCGGAGAAAACGGGTCCTCGAAACATCAGAGCTCCGCGAACCTCTTGAGGATGTACTATCAACGTGTACAGAGGAGCCTAGACGTCTTCAAGTTGTTGCATTTGAGAAATGCCACACACGGTCTCTTTTGGTATGCCTGCTTGTTGTAACAGGAGTTCTGCTTCTTTTCGTTGTTTGGCTCTGTCCGATTGTCGAATGCTCTCCCATGCTCTTTTCCATTCTGCGGTCTCGTTCTTGTCGGCATACGTTCGCCCCACGACGATGGCACGGGCGTCCACCAGTAACACTTTGCGTGGTCCGCTACCTCGAGGAGGTGAAACGTGGGTCATGTGAAGTGTGGCTTTTCCATCGGTGATGGTAAACTCTTCGTTGGATTGTTGAATGTGTTTAATTTTGTCCATGACTTTAGACGGTGTTAATTCTGCCGGGGTGCTAAACTCGATCAAGACAGGAGACTTCAAACTGTCGTGATGGATAAAAAGCCTCAATTGATCGTCCTCTTTGGCTCCGCATTGTCGTTTCAAGGTCTTTAACAAGGAATCCCACAAATCGGTAATGAAGCCTGCGGCTTTCTCGGGAGGCATTTCAGACTTAAAGTCTTTAAAGCAAACCGTGTAAGTGTAAGCCGTGGTTCTAAATTTTCTAGATGTAATTTTTTGCGTCTCTCGAATGTGATAGTAATTTTCAGGAGCTACGGAACGACTTTCTTTGTTAGGGATTCTAGACTCTCTTGGTTTTGTGGAAGGTGTGGTTTCAGGTTTACTCATCTCCTCTTCGAAATCGCTGGCATGGACTTGGGCTAGTACTTCAGCTAGCGGTGTCTGATGCGTCACGGAAAGTCGTCATCGTGGCCTCTACGTTTCTTCTTCTGTTTTCTCACTGAAATGGCGTGATCGTTTCATCTTGATGTCTAACTTGGATCTGATTGAGTTTTACACAGACTCTCTCCCAATATATAGAGAGAGCTTCCTACCCTCAGAGTCACTATTCGTTATTCAACTTTCACACAGTGAAGATGGAATTGTTAAGACAGATCGCCTTTCTGGTCAGAGATTTACAGAGAGTCATTCTAAAGTATACCACTTTCAGTAAGACTAAGGACTACTCCTCCTCCTCCTCTCGAGATAAAAGTCAAGATACTCACTATATCTGCCAAGAGAAAGGACATTGGGCTCCAGAATGTCCACAACGTCAAAACCAAGGAAAAGAAAACAGACAAAGGGAAAGATACCTGTTATCATTGTCAAGAAAATGGACATTGGTCTTCATAGTGTCCTAAGAAACAAGAGAACAAGCAAGAGAGGGAGGAAGCAGAGGGCTCTTCAAAAACAGAAGAAGAACTCATCCCCGTCGTCAAGAAATGTAAGAAGGCAAGACGACTGAAAGACAGTAAAGAAGAAGAAGAGAGACAGGCAGTGAACTATGAACTTGAGTGATGTGTTATGAAATGTTCATTGTGATTTTTTTAAAAAGAGAATATACAAAAATGAAAAAAAAAAGTAAGTGTCTCTCAGTTTTGTTTTTAGAGTATGGACGCACACATGCACTCATACACAATCCAATGATGGGATTAAAAGTTTTACTTGACTTTGGCAATGAGATTATTTCTTTTCTAAGAAATGTGGGTGGCCCTGAAAAGGACCGTTGGGGTGTTTGTTTTGTTTTTAAAGCAAACTTATGGACTGGACATGATGAGTTTTAACTGTCTCAATCGCTTTCCACGACCAAGTCCTACTCCTCCTCCTCCTCCTGCTGCTGCGTTGGTAGTGGTGGTAGTCGTCAATGGTGGTGGTGGTGGTGGTGGTGGTAGCATCTCAGTAGTAGCATTGGGTTTAGAATGTTCAGCCCGTGAGGGTCTCTTTCTCTTGGGTTGTGTTAAAGAAATCTGATATATGTTTCTCAGATTCTTTAATTCGGCTAAAATATCTTGTAGCAGACTCACCGTGAGATGGTCACCTTCCTTCTGTTCTTCACACTTCTCCTCTTCTAGCTTTCTTATTTCCTCTTCTTCTTCTTGATTCTTTCCTCTTGAAGAAATGCTTCTTCTGCTTCTCTCTGACGCTGCAAAACAAATTTCCAATTCTTCTTTCGGTCTCTTTTTAAAATAATCTTCCACGGGTAAAGATGGTACTACTACTACGGCGGTTGTTTCAGGCAAACATTCTTGCGACGACAGAAAATCCACAAAATTAAAATTAAAATCTTCTGGTTGAAGGTTGGCCACTGCATTCGCCGTCGTACTCTCACTCCGAACATAAGAACTTTCCGTCGCAGGCTCACCCCAATACATCGTCTTCGTTGTATCAGCCATACTTATGCCGCAAAAGGTAAAACCCCACGAACGCTGTGACGCCTATATACTGAAGGTGACGTCACCCCCCCCGCTCTCTTCTGATTGGAAGAGAGACCCACCCTTTTGTAACGCAACTTTGGATTGGTGGTTCATTTCGATCCGTTTCGACCCGCTCTTAGGCTATATATACCAGCGCTTTTGTCACATAGCTTCACCTGTTCTCAAGATGTATACATCTGTAGAATTATCATCGATCGTACCGGGCATGCTGTTCAACCCAAACTATCCGATGTATGTGAAAGCTTCATGGGCTATCCCCAATATGACAGATACAGCTCTTTGGAAGAGAAGGATCTATATAAAGAGACAAGGGTGTCTGAAGCGGGTGCTCCTCTATGGACCTGAAGTACGTCGAAGTTTAAGGAGAGGAAGACCCTCCAAGAGGTGTGATATCTGTTAACTTGGTTCACAAAAAACTCCAACGGCCCTTTTCAGGGTCACCCACATTTCTTAGAAAAGAAACAATCCAATTGCCAATAGTGTTTCTATGTTTCTATGTTTTGTGTTTGTTTGTCTATGTGTATGTGTCACTTCTGTCCCCATCAACACATCTGACCCTATAAACACTTCTACCCCATCAACACTTTTGACCCTATAAACATGTTTGACCCTATAAACACTTTTTGACCCTATAAACACTTTTGACCACCAAGTGTCATCTCCATGTTAATTTCTCGTATGACCCCCAAGAGTTAACATTGACCCCCAGTTCTCACCCTATAGTACTTCTTTCGATCCAATTTTTGACCACGATTCGCAACCACAAAGCACTATTGGAACAGCAATCTTTTTACATAGACCTGCAGTGGCTAAGGGGTTTAATTTACACTCCGTTTTCCCAATCCCGACAAGGGAATATAGTGATTTTCTTCCTTTGAAAATGACTTTTCTACTCTTGCTACGCATCTTGTGTTAGAGCTCATAGGGATACCTAAGCGTTCCGTAGTTCAGGAAATCGAAATAATGTTTGGACCAATTTTCCATTTGAAATTGTAGTCTTTCTTCTGTTTGTTTCGTTTTTGAAAACAATGATGCAACTCTTATTCTGTTTGACTTTATAAGTTCAGGTTACCGAATACAAGTGAGCGAAATCAAACATTGCTTGTAAATGAGCAAGGGTTGTAATTATAAGAGAAGCATCATCAGCTCACGAAGGGTTTCCAGAAGAAATTGATCCTACGGTTATTTATAATTTGGAATCTTCTAGAAACTTTAACATATCATCGATATATACAAGGTAGAAAAGCATAGAAATCACTCCGTCATGACGAACACCTTGTCTGATTGGTGTAGGTTCAGATTTAGTGCCATTTATAGCAACAATGCTATAGATATTAGAGTATGATTCCTTAATTACAGTACAGAGTTTGCCAGTAATTCCCAATAGCGAAAGCTTTATGAAAAGTCACTTGTGCCATATGGTGTGAAACGCTTTCCTTATGTCCAAAAATGTGGCATAGGCATTTGATTCTAATTCCTGGTTAGCGAAGATAGCTTCATGCAAGTTAAAAGATGCGGTTATGCAACTCAATCCCTTTTGGAAGCCCTGTTGTTGAGTATTCGGAAAGATTTGCATTTTCGTTTTGTACCATGTATTTAATCTATTATATACATTTTTCAAATAGTTTGTACAAAACATGTAGTAAAAGATACAGCCCTGTAGCTGTCAGGATCATTTTTACACTTTCCTCCAACAATTAGGCCAACTTTCTAGTCACATGATATACAACAGTTTTTTTTTAGTATCACATTAAATAGATTTATAATAACTTTTATCAGTTTCCTGCCACGATATCTTATATGTTCGTTCTGTACACCATATCTTATATGTTCGTTCTGTACACCATATCTTATATGTTCGTTCTGTACACCGTATCTTATATGTTCGTTCTGTACACCATATCTTATACGTTCGTTCTGTACACCATCTATCCCTGGCACTTTACGTAGCATAAGTTGTTTTATGGATGTTGCTATTCACAAAGGTAAAGTTTTCATTACAAACGGGGTCTTTAAGATCGATTTCTTTATTCACTGTAGAGCTAGAGAATGAATTATGCCCTGGGGTGTATAGATGTTTAAAGTATTTGACACATAAAGTAGCTATCTCTTGTTGATTGCATGCTGTTTCTCCATCAAATTTAAGTTTGAAACAGCTTTTGGAGTTTCTGCACCTATTATGTTGTTGATCATATAATTTCGAGAAAAGTCTAATATCTAACTTTGCTGCTTCATCTAAATCATTACACACACTCTCTTGAATTTTCTTAAATTTTCTCTTGGCGTCCTTGTATTGTTTGTAGCTGACATACATTATGCCCCTGGGCCTCCCATTTTTCAATCCATATCCTTCTAAACTGTTTAGCCCTTTAATGTACTTCATGGACATCAGGTGACCAATACGACTTTGTATATGGATTATATGTCTTTTTATGGGAGAGTATTTAATGCAGCCTTTTTTTATATCAGAAACACGAGTTTATTATTTAACTAGTGGAATGGAATCTAATAATTCTTTTGATCTTTTGTCAACCTCTATTTGGTAAGGTATAAGCCTTCCTGTGTCAGCTGTATATAATGAAGGAGAAGACGACTATAGAGCGGATCGGCATAACTTGCGACTGGGGCAGAGAAGTTGCTGTACAATATATTGTGATCTGATCCCAAACATGTATCCCGATTTTAAAAGACCTCGCAGTAATTTTAGAATATGCTTGCACAGTTTGGAACGCCCATTCCCAGGTTTATCATGATGAAATTGAAAACAAATCCAAAGAGGAGCAGCCAAGTTTGCTGCATCCATTATGGCCATACCCCAGGAGGTATGACGTCATTATTCAGTAAGTTGTCTTGGAAATCATTAAATCAATGTAGACTGGAAAACAGATTGATACTTTTCTTTTTACAAAGGTTTCAAATACAAATCAGAAATTCTTTGATGATCTTTGATAAAATAAAAAAATAAAAAATAATAATGAAAAAAAACAAACAAGTAGCAATCAACATAAAAGTATTTACTTGATACCCTATACGCGAAGTGACAGCTACAAATTTAGTTGTTTTCCCAAGAATAATCACAAATTGGAATTCTTTTCCACAATATTAATCACAATTGCTGAATCTTCAGAAAACCAAATTGATATCTTTTCAAAATCAAGGTCACATTTTTCCTAAAATAAGTCTATACGTAAATGTTGACGCTGCGAGGTGCAAAAATGTCAGTATGATGTTGTACCAAAATATTAACGATTATGATGCATTTCAAATACTTTATTAAATAAATAGATATCTATTTATTTATTATCTTCTTTCTTTCTTTCTTTCTTTCTTTAACCGTATATTTTTCTTTGCTTGGTTACTTCACTTCATTATACCCCTTCCAAAAGCATATTCCCTTTAATAAAAAAAAATCATCGAAGGTTCATTTTACAGTTCGATCTAAAATATATTAAGTTGCCTTGACTCAAGACCTTACACGGCATCTTTTTCTGTTTAACAGTTGGAAGCAAAAGATACATATCATTCATAGTGCCCCCACCACCCTCGCATACACGCAGACAAAATAATTCTAATGAGATATGTGTAAATAAATACCCCCCCCCAAAAAAAAAACAACAACAAAAAAAAAAACAACATATGAGATATGCGTTTAAGATATTTCTTAAGTTAAGTCAGTTTGCTGTCTGTTTGTTTGTTTGTCTTTTTCTTTCTTCCTTGTAAATAATTGCGAGTTATATGTGCATTTGTGGTTTTACTGCAAACCATCTATCAGATTTATCCACTGACGGAAGTTACTTTGGACCTCAGAGATACTAATAGCCCAATCTCTTCTGATTACGACAAGATTGTCGGTCACCGCATTTACAGTGCACGGTACTCGTTGGACTTAGTACCCAATCTCCATGTAAGCTGTTGACTCGGTCACAAATATATCCTTTGAACAGACATGAAGTACACGGACAATTGGGTTTCCAATATCAAATGGTCAAGAAGGATTCCAAGAGAAAACAGATAAAAGAACTGTGCAAGGATATGTGTTGCTTATTTTTTATATTCTGTATTGAGGGGATATATGTGTCTGCATAAACCAGGCGCCTGTTTGTACAATATTTCAGGCTACTACAGACGTGCTAAGGCCACAGTATACTAACATACAAAAAATTATAGTTAAAAAAATACAAGAAACGTTGCTGTTGTCCGAGGACGTACAATCAATTCTCCAATATAAGACGTCGGTCCTCGTTTTGTCTGATTATATTAATTAATTGAAGACTGCAGAGGAGTATACATTCGAATGACACTTTTTTTATTATTTTCCATATACAAGGAAGATAATGACTGCAGTATCTACTACGACAAATTGTAAGTATAGTTACACTATTTTGATAGTTTGACATTTTAACTATAGAGATTTCACATGTTGTAAAACTGATGCTGGTGAAAACTAACACCCCGTTCCTATTGACATTCCTGTTACACCGGACCTAAGTGTTCTTGAAAGTGTTTGGGCGCAAGTCAAGGCCAGATTAATAGAAGCCAATCTCACAATAACATTTTCTTTTGTTTGTCCGCGGGGAATAAAACCTTTACGAGTTACGAGTAAACATCTAGAAAAAATCGAATTTCTATGGGTTTTAACCATTAATAGGACGCACATTCCTCAATCCAGACTCACGTCTATCCTAATCAGTCAATCAATCAAATATGCAAACAGACGTCCAATCAAACAGACAGTCGGGTGAAAAGTATACAGAGAGACATACACATTTCAGACAGCAATACGAGCTGTATATTTCCTAGAATTAAAATATAAATATTTCTCATCAAACTTTTTGCGCGTATAAAAGCTATATTTATCAATGGTTAATAAATTACATAGCACATATGTAATACATAATAAAATATAGTGAGCATCATACTGCAAGCGTATTAACGACAAGAGTTTATATACACAGCACACATGTTTAAAGTATTCTGTCTTTTCTCGGAAATGTTGTGAGACCGAGCGTCTTACAGATTGCTTTGAATTAATCAATTCAGCTTCTTCATATAAGTACATAAGTGCACGTACGCTAGGATGCATACTTATATATAAGTGCACGTACTCAAGGATGCAAATTTATATATATATATATATATATATATGTATACATATATATATATATATATATGTATACATATATATATATATATATATATATATATATATATATATATATATATAACAGATACGTCAACGACGGAAAAGGCCACTTTTAACCCCGTGGACCCAGAGGCCGAGAGAGCAGGTAACCACTTCTATCCATCTATTTCTCTTTCGCTGCTGCCATTGTCTGTCTGTCCGTCTGTCTGACTCTTCGATCACTATCAAGCTTCATGTCCGCGTTTCTCTGACATGATACTCTTAAAATGTACGGCAGTATGTATCTGCTCTAACACATTCATGTGCATTGCACACTCTAAGGGCTTGTGGTCTTTTAAGGCTGGAAGGTGGGGTCTTTTACACACACACACACACACACACACACACACACACACACACACACAAAATTACAACACACCGACCGCTAATGAAAGGTTCTTTTTAAAACTGTTATAGGAAGACTAAACACAGTCTTTAATTTTCATTTTAATAGAAACGTACTATTTGCTCATACAGTCCCTGTAGCTTGACTGATAACATCTATACCACCCTACGTACTTTTGGTTTCCTCCCTTTTAAAAGTATTGCTCTGAACAATGTTATAGTGGCATGTGCCGAATCATTCAATCATATTAAGGATCCGCTATCTCTCTCTCTCTCTCTCTCTCTCTCTCTCTCTCTCTCTCTCTCTCTCTCTCTGTATGAGATGGATTCAAAAACAAAATATTTATTTTATAAGATTTATATCAATAATAACAGATTTTAATGCATGCCACTTTTTAAATTCATCTTTAGTATCATTATCCGTAATTCCTGGTGTACTGTGTAAAACCAAATAGCCCGCCATCGGCAGGTTATTCCAGCACTGCTGTAAAACTAAATAGCTAGCCATGAGCAGGTAATTCCAGCACTACTGTGAAACTAATTAAATAGCCATAGGCAGGTAAATCACATAAAAAGAAAAGTAAATAAATTAATACTTTATAAATAGGGATAAGCCCTAGTTTTCGTAAATTTGATTCATGTCCTCAGCTGGAGGATGACCAGACTGCACAGTTTGAATTATTTTCAGGTCTGATAGTTGGCGTCGTCTTCACCGTTGTACTGTGTGTCCTCTTTTTCGGTCTTGGAGGATTCCTCTACATTAGGCAAAGAAGGTATATTCATGGTGACGAAGCCAACAATAACTTACATTTACTTATCTTTGCAAAGATACCATACGGGAACAAAAAGTGCAAAAATATCTACATTTTCTACGATATTCACCCCATACTCCTCCTTGCCCTCATGTTAATGTGTTACTGGACGAAACATTTATTTATTTAAGGATAGTGGTCAAATGCCGTTGTGTTATGCAGTAGAAATACATAACTTGTTTAGAAAATGGAAAAAGTGGCTATAGGAATGCGTTGTTCTGTCTTGCTAATGACAATTTCAAAGAGATCGTTACAGCAGAGCCTTTAACTTTGAATACATCAGTATCTATGTTTCTCAACAGGTCGCCAAATCCTATAAAGATCCTTCAAAATATTGTTCGTAAATTGACGTAGAATATAAGCAAAAGCGAGCCTCTTTATATCTTTAGAGGAATCTAATGTGGAAATAACTCAAATATTGTTACAAACATTCATACAAATAATTCTAAAATCGTGTTGAAAAGATTCTGAAAGATGCTTTTATGAACAAGTAAAATGCAGTACCTAAACACTGTATTCTCCTTCCCGCAGGACATGCTCACCCAAACACTGTATTCTCCTTCCCTCAAGACATGCTCACCCAAACACTGTATTCTCCTTCCACCAGGGCATGCTCACCCAAACACTGTATTCTCCTTGCATCAGGACATGCTCACCCAAACATTGTATTCTCCTTCCACCAGGACATGCTCACACAAACACTGTATTCTCCTTCCCTCAGGACATGCTCACCCAAACACTGTATTCTCCTTCCCTCAGGACATGCTCACCAAAACACTGTATTCTCCTTCCCTCAGCACATGTTCACTCAAAAAAACTGTATTCTCCTTCCTTCAGGACTCGGAATATAAAGGACGGACATGATGCACTGAGACTGCGAGCGAAGCAGAACGCAGGAGTGTACCAGGAGACGACATCGTCAGAGAACGTCCTATTTTCAACCCCTCAAAAGCGGAGCCAGGGGGAGTACAGTTCCGTCTCGAGGAAGGGCGATCATTACGAGAGCGATTCGTCTGACGAGATCTAGCAGCTATTTCTGAACTTCACTCAATTTGTAAAACTCCATACTGCGCCCATATGACGAAACTTTCTCCATTATCTGCCTGAACTTTTAATGAAGACACAACTTACGTTTGGAAAAAATATGTATTTTAAATTATATCAGTAATACTATCTTTTTTTGTGCAAATGTGCGACATTTAAAAAACGCATGTCTAAAAATTATCAATATTCAAAGAGAGCCTAGAAACAAATAATACTTGGTTATAGTTGACAAAAATGGCAAATGTTTTCAGACTTATCAATATAATTCTAACTGCAGGGAAAGAATGACCTTCTATTATGCTTGGTAAGAAGACAACTTACAATTCACATATATTATAATTAGATCATGTGATGAAAACTTGAGTGATAGGCGTGGAAATCGATTTCAAGATTTGACCGTGCGTGAATTATCATTGCGTATATGGATATGTACATAAAGAATATTGTCTTTGAACCTATCTCCTTTTACGTGTGTAAATATGCTGTATTTAATGACAAATGAATATAATTCATGAAATATGGTTAATAGAAATAAATGATTCTGAAATGACAGTTGCTTTATTTTCTGAATTAACTCTTCGGGAAACAGGAGATAACAACGCCCCCAATGATTCGCATTCCTCTCTCATTGAGACCATCCTCGCAATCAGACATCCTTTCGCTATGAATACAGAGCAAAGTGAGACTTTGCGCTATATTTAGGCTGTCGTGTGACTTTTCAACTAATGTAAATCATACTTTAGTTGTACGGTGGATGAAGATTCCCAGCTACACACTATCGGTTATTGACGAGTTACATTTACCCACTTTCTGCTACTGGGGGCTACTTCAAAACACATGTTTCACCCTCTATCATCGAAGCTATGAAGTGATTGATGTCAGTAGAAATTGACTGGAAATCATCAACTATTTTACTACTACCCTTTTCTGCTGCTTTAACTTCTGGGGGGCCTAGGGTGGCCGAGTGGTCTAAGGCGCCTTTACAGACCACTCATAACTCACCTCTGTCCGCGTGGGTTCGAGTCTCAGCTCGACCAACGTGGATATGCGAGGTGGATATGCGAGAAGGCTTGCCAGTAGCTTCCCGAGGGTCGGTGGTTCTTCCCGGAGTCTTCCCATATTCTTCCTCCACCAAATATACTATCCGGCATACATAGCCTATCACAGGCACCCGGCCCGCAACCTGGTTTGATCCGGTTACATTTACATCATCCGCTTGGGCTTTAAAAATCGCTATTCGGTCCCCACCCTATAGGAAGTTGCACATACCTGGTTTATCATGTACTGAAAAATAGCGTTGAATCGCACAAAACCAAACCAAACTTTGACTTCTGTATTTAGTCGGGCAAATAAACTATAATACGTGACAGTTGCAAAAGAGAGAAGAACATTAAAGAGATGGAAAGACGTGGAACAAAGTAAGAATGAAGTCAGCAGTGGGTATATAAACATATGAGTGGTTGTGGATATTCCATGTATTATTATTACATATCTGATATCATTGATGATGAAAGGTTTACATTTACGTGTGGTAAGATCATACAATATATATCGCTTGACAAACATTACAAAACAAAAATACACCAGAGATAAGTGAAAGAGAAACCAGAAGGTATAGGAAGGAACTGAGAATCGCGAAATGAAATACATGAAACAGAGAGATATAAATAGCTAGAATTGAATGACGCAAACGATTAGAAGAGGAAAATAAACAAGCAAACAAACAAGTAAGCGAGAAACAAGAGAATAAACATGTTATAATTATTGATTTATTAGATGCATGCAAATTTCTGACAAATAAATAATAGACTTCAAAGTTTAAAAGTCAACCCTTGTGATAGTCATACTTTTTAACGCAATAATTTGTAAAGATGCAATATAAATTTATAATAACAATGAATATGGAATTTTCAGGTATGAAAGATTCATAATAAGGTTTTTAAGCAGAGACCTCCATATTCGAGTCGCATAAAGATGGAAAAGTAATAAATTATCACAGTATGCCTATAGCATATGTTTTCCACATAAGACTTTGGGGGATATTAATTTGAAAGATATTAAAAATAACGAGAGGAAGTAGACAACAAACAGACAAAAGTATCTTCCGTTGAACAGAGTGGTAGTGAAGGCTTTTTTGTATTTTCTAATTTTGTAAAAATGAGAGATCAAAGCATAAACTTCTCTTCCCTTTGGACACGATATTTTCCATGAATGATTTCGGCGCATATATATTTCCCTCCCCAACACAAAGCACCATCATAAATTAAGCCGCAACCGATTACTAAGGAGGGTGGGTGGGAGGAATTTGTACACTACGTCAGGACAAAGAACAATATTATTTCTGATATATCATTTGCGATATCGAGAGAAACTGGATAACAAAAATATTATTCTGATATTTCCTTTATGACTTCGAGAGAAAGTGCTCACACAGAGGTTTTATTTGACATTGAAATCGTTATGTTCAGCAAGAGTTACATAGACAATTGTCTTTTTAGAGAAGACAAAGTAGGTCCTGATGACCAATTAGATAAGTGGTTAGAATTACAGTGACACGAATGCTTTGATTCTGACTATTGTGCCAGCTTTGAAAATGCAAAAGGATGTCAACTAACCTAACCAAGATTGGCATTCAATAGCATGCATCAAGGAATAATCTGTGTACTTGATAGTACAAAAATACCATTCTGCCAGTTGAGGTTTTTAGGTCTTTTGCTCTAAAGATAAGAATTCGACGGAAAATGCTTTCAAGCTGAGCAATATACTACCCCTAGTTATGAGAGAAGAATGAGTTGAGAAACTGAAACAAAATAAAAGGAATAAACTTTGTACGAGGTTGGAATATCCTTTTGATAACAAAACGGTAGAGTAACAATAAGGAAGTATTTTTATGTTATCTACTAAATGTATCTTCTCATCTCTTTTTTCTTTTTATTGTTGTTAGGCTGTTGTAGCAAAATGTGTACATCGACCACTTGGATAACCCTAGCACATTAAATTATCCAGAAATATGTTTTAGTTAAGATAATTTGTGAATTTTTTAAAGTAGCTAACACCAAGTCTTTATCTATGACTGTGCTCCTTACAAATGAAACATCCTTTTGGTATCTGAAGAATTTATTCTCATCAGTGTATATTGCACACTAGTTCGCTTACAGAGATTTTTCATTTGTTTCCCGAACTCGAATTATTTATGAGTTTGAAGACGTCCTTTTGAATGTCACTGGTTGTTTTTTCTCTCGGAATGGTATTCAACATCTGATTTTAACCACGGACAATGGTCGAATAATGTATCTTTCTTTCTAATTTAACGTCCACACTAACTTAGGTACTAAGGGTTTTGTACCCTTTTCTCCTCTATTAATTTCTTCAACAACGGTTATGAATGGGTAGTGTTTGAAATAGTTATGTACATGTGCTCATACCTCTAAATCTTCATCTAAAATAATTCCAAAATAGTCGTCATCTTCCAAGACATTGGTTTGTTTTATGTGACTTTCATTTGTTGTTTAGTTGCTCATCTGAAGTTCTTGACAGGCGTGAATTGGTTCATTTTTCAACCATAAGTTTGTTTGCAGATGGGTACATAGCGAATGACTTTGATCTTGACCTATGGTGTTGTCCATAATCTATAATTGTACCTTCATCACCGTGATATTACTAATGATTTGCTTTAGTGTATATATGTGGTATCATTCTAATTCCTCCTCAGATTCCCAATGCTATAGTCCGGAACATATAATTTGTCAGTAATTATAATTCTGTTTAGCTTATTTTCAAACTCGCATCATGAACGAACCCAGGTGTTCTGCAATTATACGTAGGATCTAGTCAGTAATTATATATGCAGACATTCCTAACTCACAAAAACTCACACAATATTATAGTATCTTTGTTGACGTAATAGTCATGCAGATAACCAAGAAATTTCAGTTTTAAATGTTGTGAGACATTTTTTACTCGCCGGTAATCATTTGCTGTTATCGCTAACTCTCGGAGACTGGAATACAATTTCTCCATTGGTGCTAATTTAGTTTCGTTAAACCTTTCAAAATCATCCACATGCTTGTATTGGAACATATCTTTTCTAGTATATTTGTATTTCATGTTCTCAAAATGTTTCATAGTTATCGTGCATTTGTCATCATTGAGATTCTTTGCAAATTGTTCAGACGATTGTCCCAAAAACTGGAAACTGTCTCGAAATATGATTGTCCTCTTAACAACAACTTCTTTTCTATTATTTTCAAATCTATAAGAAATCCTTACTAAACGAATTGTTTGTATTTTTCACTATTTTATGATATTATTGTCACTTTATGAGCAGGGTCTTTTTTCACTGTGGTCTTGATAAACAGATGAGAAGAATAGCCCGATAAATTATGGATAATGAGTGGTATATAATTTTCTGTCTGTAATTGAATTAACACTCGTTATGTGCAGGACCGCTATGCTTACCAATTAAATGATGGAGATCTCTTAATTTCCTTTTAACAATTATGACATATGTTGGTGCAATTAAAATGTGCATTATCTACTTTCGTGAATACCATTTTAGGAGCGATTATAGGTCTCATCTGTTCTTACAGTTTCTGCACTTTTCTACAAAGGCTCGTAGAACTTTTTAATGGCATCTGTTACTCTATGCACAATGGATTTCTAAGCTTTGTGCTCGTGGCCGTATTTGATGTAAAGATAAAATTCCTACGGTATATGCTTGACTGTTTTATTTTCACTGATTTATTAGAGTCTTCTTACCAGGTGTTTAAAGGTTTCATGCACACAATAATAACAGCACATGGTACTATCCACATGTAGTATTTGAGAAGATTTGTAAAGAATATGTATGCCACTTAAACATTTCTTAACAATATCATGTGGAGGTTGCCCAACGTAATAACAATATAAAATTTCTGTGTTTTGGGGATCATTATAAACACTGTATCTTTTATTATCGTTGAAAAAGTCTTATAAATTAACTATAATATTTTCATTTTATCTTATTTTGTTTGGAAGCATATCTTACTAAAACAACCTCTAAAGTTTTTATACAATTGTTTTTAAATAATCTTTTTAATTTGAATATTGTTAAGAGGTTTTATTACTTTTTTATGTGTGGTGTTGTTCCCGGTAAAAAAAAAATCCAGAAAGATTTCCTAAATGACCCGTTAGAAGAGAACCTGCTGCTTACGCGAGTAGAGGTAACATATGAAGGAATCCCCCTTGTTTTTTGAAAATCGTGTCCGTGAACATTTTATATCTACATAACAACCTTTCGTTTTTCTTTTGTATTTTGTTTGATTTGCGTTTTTGTTAGCTTTAATTTATCTGAACCGTGTATTTGGTTTTTATCAAGTCTTTTAGCGAGCGGTTGCCTTTTTTCCATATTCTATTATTGTACTTTTGGGGTGTTGGCTTAAAATCAATCCAAATTCAATGTATGGCATTTATATTATTATATTACATTAATATCGTTTTTCTTTTAACTCTTCCTTTAGATAAACCAGAATCTTGAGTTGCTTTTGATATTGCATCGTGAACCACTCCCGTCGCTGCTGCCAAACTATATAATCATAGAATATTTTCTTTTGTTGTAAATATCTTTGTAGCAAGCGCTTTTACGAAAAGTATAATATCTGGAAGACAAAACTACCTTGTTTTAGCATAATTTTGTCATGTTATATTCAAAATCATAATGTCTCATATTTGCAATAATAAATGTCCGTAAGTTTTTTAGTCAGAATAATTTTGTCGTAACCACCTTTTGTTTGATTTCGCTTATGATATTATTGTTATTGGTTGATTTTTTAAATAAGCATTTCTTATATTTCTTTTTGTTGATTTGATAATGATACAGAACATTGATATAACTCATTATAATATATGGCTATGCATACACATTTATCTTACGATTTATTGCATTTACCGTTAGGTAACGGTCACTTAAGATAACGCTATAATAATCATATGGTCTATCCGCAGCAGGATCTTCATATAGAAAATTACCACCTAGCTCCCATGTAACCTCAATATTACTGGTACTCGTTAAAAGGTTTTCATTATGCTTGGTAACATCAAAATGAAATATGGGGTATAGAGTTCCAAACTTAAAAAAATATTTACATTTGTGCAGTGTCAGGTTCTGTGTATTTATATTCAACATCCTGAAACATCATACAAGATTCTGAATAATCGCTTTTTGCCTCAGTATAATTGTATTGTAATTCCCTCTAAGGATATTTAAAACTATTAATTCTAGCAAAAATTTGTCTTAAATTTGCAGGATCAAATACCATATTGTTTTCTTCTTGGTTATTACTTGTGTCTGCAGCCTGAAATGGTATAAACACAAGTCTTGGCAATTGTTCTGATGCATTTATGGTGAATATCCCTATTGGATTTAATTCATGAGTGTTATATTGTTGTCTATGTACTTTCATTAGTTCAAACTACATCTTTTTGGTATAGCCAGTAACTAAGTCTGTTTCAATATCACTTGCAATTAACAACAACACTTCAAGTTTGGGCATCCATAAGCTCATATGACTAATGTCAAATTTACCCACAGCTACTCCATCTGCTCGCATAATATGTTGCACATGTGGATTTCGGTCTAAAATTATGGAGTGTTTGTCACCACAAAATACTGTATTTATATCACAACATGCACGACATATACTAGATAATGGTAAAAAGAATGATATTTCAAAATTCAGAAACTTGGATGGAACAGATGTAGACTGGTGTCATGGCAAGTGGAAATAATACAGTGGTGGATTCAGACGATGATGACCCGGCAGAGCCCGAAAAAACAGACTCTATTTATATACTATGTGATCAGATCAGTGTAAATATCTATCTTCTTTTTCTCGCTGTGATTTGCTTCGATTTTTATAAGTTTAATGAATAAATACTATGTAGCCAATTTGTATGTTTGTTTGTTTACTGACTTACCGATAGACAGACAGACAGCAACTATATCCATACATTTTAATAAAACAGCTCAACAATCGGAACGAGTGTCTCTGCTGTCAGCCAGTACCGACAAAAGCAAACAATGGCAGAACCCAACATGATAACCGATGCGCCAACAGCGCATAATTTAAATATCTGACGGCAGTATAAGAGGGATGAATCTGCCATAAAGCCTACAAGGTCCCCACCCCTTATTCTACCGTCATTATATCTAGGCCTGCATTAAACGATGTCCTAAATATTTGTCCAGTAACTAAACGGCCTAGTTGGTCGGCAGCGGCGGTGACATATGCACCTATTGTTAGTGGTATTAACTCAGTGCCCGTTTTAAATCTTGCCACTATATTTAAACCATACCATATTGGTTGCTGAAGAGTTTGCTTTATCATTTGTATATGATACTTGTCTTATTATGGTACAGGCTTGTGGAAGATATAAGGAAATTTGCTCTTTCACATTATCATCCATCAAATATTGGGTACTATGAAAGAGACTCCATGCGTTATTGACTAATGCTATTGCGGTTGGGGAAGCTGCGTCTGTTTGTAATCTACCTCGAATGTCAACAAACCCCTTATGTCATATTAAATATATATTTTTATCCATCGTTTCTAAGATATGTTGACCATCCTTATTTATATTATTGCCATCACGTGGAAGGTATTCAACAGGCTCAAATTTTCTAATTGATTCATAAGCTGGATCATCTTCAAAAAAATCAAATATGTTGATACAACCTTTGTCATGTATATCTATTATGACTATATAAAATTGTAAATGTTTCATTCCACAGCCATATATCAGATTACTACCAAGCATCAAAGCTGTCAAATGTTTTATAGAATGTTGATTTAATAATTATTTTTTAAATCTGTCTTCTAAGACACCTCCTACTCGGGGATTTCCATTTGATAATTTGTTTATTGTTTGCTTCATTTCTGGTGTTAATTCTGCTGATTGTTTGAATATTTTTTCAATATCTTTTGGTTTCATTTTTTCAATTATTTTCGCAACAGAGTTTTGTCAAAGATTCTTTGCATGTATCTCAATTTGTCTTTTTACACCTTCTAACACTATGGAACCAATTATTGATGCTAATGGTTTAACCGTATCTTTGCTCATTGTTGGTAAACTCTTTATCCACTTGGGAAAAAAAAAACGAAAACAAATATATATGAAAAAAATATAGTTGGAAAAAAAACCGAATATATATATATATATATATATATATATATATATATATATATATATATATATATATATATATATATATATATATATGTACCACAAACATTGAAAATAACATGGCTTTTAAACTGTTGGTATAAAGCAGTTTGATATACCATCACTGCTAGTATATGAAATTATGAAACGCCCATGGCGTATAATTACGCATATAATTATAGTGTCAACAACAGAGTATTGCTTTTATACACTCTAGATCAATATTAATCTTTAATAAAATAAAAAAATAACTAACAAAATATAGAAAAATGACTATTTTGTAATGATTTAAAACTTTTTTCTTCAAAATCCAATCTCATTTCCCTAATTTCTCTCTCCCTTCCTTCTACCCTCCCCCGTGACTTTGTCCTCATATCACGCACGCACGCCCACGTGTGAAGTTACTGCTTGTTTTATTGGCTTTGATATACTTCGTATGTTTCAAAAGGAAATAACTCGACTTTTACTGCCTGCAAATCCACTACCCGCCCCTCCCCCCCACCCCCCCACCCCCCCGTTTGCGTATCAGTGCTCGGATCGGAGTTGCCGGTTGTTTTCCATTTCCGCAAGCACAGTCTCGCACTCCACCATGTTAATTATTGTATGCTCGATAGCCATCGAGTATAGTTTACTAATTGTATTGAGACTACTTTGTGCTGCTGCGAGAAGTTCTGAATAGACATGTACTCGTTGATGTAAACGCTAGCACCGCCTGCGACACTGGTTATTGTCAATATAGCCCTGACAACAATTCCGATTGGTGCACCTATGATAGTTGTTGTGGTCGTAATTCTCGCCACAGCAAAACCAACAGATGCTGCCGCGGCAAGCCCACAAATAGCATATACAACCACACACACGCGTTTTTATTTCTCTTGACGACTTCATCTCGCAGTTGTTGTTCCGCTTCGATTATTTTTTCACGTCGGTAACATTGAGAGTCCATTATAGTTCTTCTATTAACAATGTGATCGTGTAGTATAATTGCTCGACAATCTTACTTTGTTCAGGTGCAACACGCACACGCACTTTTAAACAATTACTCTTTTTAATTGGCACAACTGCTATACAATCATAGAAAATATCTTCCTGTGGAATATTTAAATCACCAGCAATTCTACGTTCTGGGTGTATGACACCAGGTTCACTTAGAACCATACTGACTTGGCCCTTATTTTGTTCCTGAAACGATTGTATTCGTCCTCGCCCAAGAACTGTTACACGGACAAGTGCATCCTTGTTGAATAGCAGTTGCAATTTTTCTCTTCCTAGCTGAGTTAAAGTTAGCTCAACATAATTAACTGGGAAAGCAACCGGAGTGGTTTTGTCGTGAATATTACTTCATCGTTATAGAAGCAACCCCTGAGTGTTTCCATGCCTGGTGGTGTAGTCAATGACCAGGCACTTTCACGTGTTAACGCTATAACACCAAGCTGGCCTCGAGTTGGTAGCGGAACATCTGGGTGGTCCTAACTGTCGATTTCTATTTGACCCTTAACATAATTATATTTCAGTGTATACGAGGGTTTGTTAACACCACACTGACGCAGATATTCATCGACAAGTAGAAGAAAATCATCATCAATGTTAGCATCACCGGTAAGCTGGTCCAACACCCGGTCGGCTAATTTCGCAACCTCATCACTGCTGTCAGAATCCATCACTAATATGTAAGGATAAATCTAATCTTAAACACAAACACCAAAGATGGCTAAGTACATGACTGGATAGCTGTTGAGTTGTTCGAACTGAATTTCATCTCTAGCAACCAATAATAACGATACCGTATATATTAAAGTTTTCTCAACAATTGTTTCGCTTAACCTGCTACGCGTTACTAATTGACTAACACGGTTGTGATTATTTACAAATATTGACATTATTCTCCACGTGCAACCGTATCCGGATAAGATGAATTTAATATGATCCAGACTCGAGTAACTTTAATATGTGAGGCTTAGGTCTATCAAATCCATTTACAACATTCTCAAAATTAAGTCGATTATTTCCTTTTCTTTATTGAGTAATATTTTTCCGCATACTCAATGCAGTTACTATGCGTGGTGGTGAGGGCAACTTAGCAATCTTTACATCCATGTATATTTTCATCTCAGCCTTGGTTTCATCTATGTAATTTTTGATATACGCAACGGACATACCAGAGTCTCTGATTACCCCGATTTCAGTGATTTCGGCCAGGTATTTCGCGACAGCGCTGCGCAGCCTCACAGCAACATCTTGAATGTCCACGTTAGACGTTCTAAGTTTTCCAGTTTCATCTTCAAAAAATCACAAGCTCGCCTGGGTCAACACCAACAACAACCCGGCTGGCAAACTCAGTCAAATCCGCTTTCGGCGGCAAACCTGGTCAGATCCACATCAGCGCCGAATCGTCGGACGGTTGAGCTTCCGTAAATGTGAATAGGCATTTGTATACTATTAGGCGTACCTTAATGTAAAATTAATAAGCGTTTGCGGGGTTTGTGAACGCTTAAGTTAATGCAATGCTTTAACAAAAAGACGTCGGCATATGGGGCCGTCCAGCTGAGTTTGCAAGGGCAGCGTCGAATAAACAGCGGTTGTCGCCCACCACCCAGGGTTAAATAATCAACAACTTCACGTGGCGGCGCAAGCCCATACGAGTCAAAATATAAAAGATGTTTGGGTGTCACCATGAATGTAACCCAATGAGTCCCAGGTCTTGTGGTTGAATCCAGGTCAACGATTCCAGTTTACTTTGTGCTGGAATCATCGATGCAATTTCATCCCGCATAAAGACACATCGGAAATGTTTAATCGCTAGTAAATCAAAATTGGTTAATGGACGCGCGAAAAGCTTCGCTTTCAACAAACCCAAGGCCACAACAGAAGGCCACTTCAGCTTGGGAGCCGCCTGGATAATCGAAGACCTTTTCCTTTTTTTATTCATCTCCGAGAGGCTCCGCCTGCTACCGCCTTATTCAAAGCCATTCCGGATGCAGTTCTGAAGACCCATAACGCAGCTGCTTTTTAAACCGCAGGAGCCGCAGTCGCCAACAATGCTGGAATGGCTACGAGGAATGGAAATATTCCACCGTTATGTTTCATCGCGGCAAAACCGGCCGCTGAGAAATCGTTATCCCGCGGCGTTTACGTTTTACTGCTTCAAACTGTTGCGCCTGCGTTGGTTTTAACATCACTAGGGTGGTTCCAGATAACTTGTCCCGGGAAAGTTTCAAATGAACGGTTTGATTTTTCATCGCGGCTGAGATCTTTTCGAGTTGACCTCGATTCAACGTGACAAGTTTACGTAGATATGACATTTTATTTAAAACGTTATAGGTTCAATAATGAATTTTCCACTGGGGCGTTAATGACCCACATTCGGCCACTCAAGCCCTGCAGTCACAGAGAATCACGGCAATGCATCTTTAATCAGTGTTACCGGGTTGTCCTACACGTGCTTTGAAGTAGATGTCTATAACGGCTGCCTTACCAGGTGTTGATGCTCGAGGTTAAAGTAATAAATCGGGTACACCGTAGTAAAGTCTTCTTGAGAAATTTGCAAGCCTGTGTCAACGTTTTGGTCTCGGTCCAGGTATTTTAGCAGCTGATGATACACACGCGCGACTTGATTGTATCCAATCGAGGAGAATGTCTTGGATGGGTTCTTGGTGACCGTTTAACCTCAGCGACACCTCTCTCACTGCCAGTGGTGAAAATATCGTTGGAACTTACTGTTTGGGTATTTATATTTGCCAGGGGTTGAAATGCTATAAATACGTACCGTGGTGCGCTATTACCTTGTTGGGTACTTATTTACCATGAGAATTCTCATCGGACGTGGCTTTGCGTTGAGTCTGTGGTCATCGTGAGAAATGAAATCGTAGATGTGTCGCCAGACCCAGTAAATGCTGTCAAACGTTCGTTTATGACTACTGAGGGACTCGTTGAAGGTATCCAAAGCGTAAGTTTGGATAACTGAACTTTACCATCGGCGGGGTTATTAGCATTACGCCAGATTGCATCGTTGTTGTCGTGGTGCTTACAAGTTAATGTGACTGCGTTCATGTTTTCCAAGGCATATACCTTTGTAGTGATTAAGTCTATCTAATTTATTGATTTTTTTTCAGTCACCCCCGGGTTATATCCTCAATCAGGAGGATACAATCTGGCTTATATATTAGAATTTTACGGAGTCCATCAAGCGACCAATCATATTTTTGTGTTATAATAATATGACCATGTAAATCAGCCCTTTTTCTTTCCGGGATCATGAAATTGGCTTGCAAGCTCAAATAAAATGTCTTAGAGAAAGGTGTCGGCCCAAATAAGTTCAAATGACCAATCACTGAGTAATGCACCGACTCGAATACGACCAGACTTTGTACGTTTGTATCCAACAATGTCAAATGTCGTAGAGTGCTGGTAAATTTCCTCGATAGGTGTTACTTCATTGCTTTTGGCAATATCTTCTGAGAATTTCTGCCAGTGCTTGCGCTGCTGCACTTCTGCAGTGTTGTATCTCATTTCGTAAAATCTCTCCCATTGGTTAGCGGGTGTGGATGCCATCGTTATATTATTGCTGAAAGTATCTTTCTAATTGATTTGCTCATTGTTACATTCACTGCCATTGTCAGTGTCACTGTGTGGGTTGATTCACTGACGACTCGGTTAACGTCACCGTCTGAAAGTTTTCTTGCACAATAGCAAATAATGACATTTCACTTTTTTTGTTGTATTCTTGGCCAAGTCTGCGTCGTTGTGATTACATGATAATCTATAAGTCAATTCATTTATCAGGATGATCCGGATACATATTTGAAAAAACATACAATATTTTTTTGAGCCACTTTGACAAACCTGTATGATGCATTTAAACAAAACAGCGATTTAATATCTTCTGTAACATTAGAAAAACTCCATTGGTCTAGTAAAATGATACCAGCGTTGGATATGCTCATAAATCCTTTCAAAATAATATACGTATCAATCTGTCAACTTTATGCCATTATATATATATATATATATATATATATATATATATATATATATATATATATATATATATATATATATATACCGGGGTAATTGTTTCATATAAAATGAAATATCTCCGCTCGGGTTGTGCTTGTGAATCGGTATCTTTGAGATTATAGGTACGCTATCAATTATGAGCTGTTATACGTGAAGTTCGTACGATCAACTAATGTGCGTAGTCAGTAGTAATTACGGCGGTTTGAATTTGTAACCCCAGATGAGTTCCTAGCTTGCCAGACGACAGATTAGAAGGCTCAGATGTTGTTTCAAATCAAGGTACGTCTCAAAGAATTATGCGTGCCATCATAATCGTAATTGTCAGCGACCTTGCACGTCTCCTCAATTATTAAGAAAAATATCCTTTTCCGCAAGTGTGGGTGGAATCTGCAATGTCCTGATCGAAAGTATAGTGGGCTAACTAACTCGGCCACCACCACACCTAAGAAGTAAATGAAAGAACTCATACTTGAAGTTAAGAGGCTGGTGAGAAAACATGTGCGCGCACCACTTTTATATTAAGTCAATGTAAAAACTACATCATTTTGAATTACTATTACATGACTTATTATATGGCTCCGTGTAATGGCAAGCATACATAGTCTTCGAATAATAATTCTAGGTCTCTCAAATATTGATAGCACTTCTACGAGCAATCATTTGAGTAGTTTTCACATTGACAATTTTTAATTTGGGCAACTCTTGTACGAAGACAAGAAATGTACAATTCCGCTTTGAGAAGTAGGCATGCCAGCATTACTATATTATTTGATTAAGTCAAGAAATCATATTTCTTTTTGAGACAGGAACGCAAAATATGCTATTTTCTTGACTTAATACATGTTCATACAAGAGTCGGCAGTAGCTGACTAATACGTAACAAAGACTTATATACGTCTGTATAAATATTGATCGGTCTGCTAGCAGACTGCTGTTTGGTAACCGCTGCGGTAATAACTGGAAACTATACTCATATGCATAGGTTGGGTCAGTAATACACTCACGTGCATAGGGTGTGTCTGTAATACATTTCCAATAATACCACGCAAGCGTTGATGCAGATCATGATCGTAATAAACAATCGTGGACGTGATCGTGACCGTTACCGTGTTTGTGACCGTGATCGTGATAGTGATTGTGATTGTGTATGTGATTGTGTATATGTATACGTATGTGTTTGTGTATACAAGTAGTAGTATAATAGCAGTTTTGTTGGTTACTGATCTAGGTTGAAGTCTTCTACCCCATTGACTATCCTATTGTATGGGAGCATGTTGGTAACTTTCACACGTGTGCGTGCGCGCGTGATATGAGGACAAAGTCATGGGTAGGGGGAGAAGGCTTTGACGTAGATCAGTAAAAAAAATGCAAAACTGCTATTAGACTACTACTGTATGTGTATGTACGTAATTGTATATATGTATGTATGTTCATACGTATGCATGTGTGGATTATATTTCTGAGTGGAAGGACGGATGACTAAAACCAAGAAACAGAAACGTAAGAATATGAAAATACTGCCATGTAATATATGTTTATCAAATTGTTTCTTTGTTGCTCTCTCTCTCTCTCTCTCTCTCTCTCTCTCTCTCTCTCTCTCTCTCTCTCTCTCTCTCTCTCTCTCTCTCTCTCTCTCTCCAAAAACATTTGGACACATTTATACTAATTATGCTTTAATCTGGTACTTTGAATTCACTAGTTATCAATATCTCATATTTATACTGACTCATACATTGTTAACGGTGAGTCGAAGGCCCCCAACCTTGGAATCGTAAATGTGTTGGGGGTATTTAAAAAAAAAAAAAAGGAAAAGAAAAGGGACACTCACCTTCCAGCACGTTGCAAAAAATACAAGTCTTTAGATCTAATGGGGTAGATTGTGGTCTCGTCCATCTCCTTGATTCAATATATAAAGTATAGGCAGACATACTTAGTTTTGAAAGGGATTTTCTGAATTGCGTTACTGTTACTATATCTAGATACTCCTTATTGTCAACATGTGATGACAAATTTTTATATAATATTGCTCTTGAAGATTCTCTGATTCTATATAGCCAATTTTGGATAAACTAGTCAGCTAACAATTGTTTGACCAAAGATAAGAAAACCTTTATGTTCTCAACATCTTGATTTATCCACACTTTCCCCAGGCCAAGACTATTTAATAAATCCCGGCCTAACGATGCCCAAGTTTTCTTTTTCCAAGACGGCTTTCTATGTCAGTAAGCATTAGGTTATATATGACTGATATATATTTTTTATTATCTGAGGAAATAAGCTTAATCCAGTATTTCAGAATGCGGTAATATATATTGATCTTTAAGGGTCTCCTCCCCAATTCATCACATACAAATTCATTTTTATTTTAACCCCAAGAAGAATTTTGCAAAAGTTTAAGTGCAATCGTTCAGCGGGATTTCCTTTAATAAATCCCCATACTTCTCATCAATAATTAAGAATTGGTGAAATTAATGTGTCAAAAATTTCACATTTTACCTTTGGGGTACATTTCCAAACTTGTATAAATATTTATCCATTGCAAATAATACCTTTGAAGCTTGTGCGCCTAAAGTTTGTCGAGCATTTGTGAAATAAACCCTCTGTTGCAAAAACAATTCCAAGAAATACAAATTTATTAACAACCTCTAACTCTAAACCTTATAGAAGAATCAATTTGCATCTGCTATTCTTCATCCCTTACGGAAAACCATAATTTTTGTTTTGTTTGTATTAACTTTAAGGCACCACTTATCACAATCTGTACTCAGAGCACATAAGCCCTTTTCCAGACCCTGTTTTGACTCAGAAAATATAACTTGGACATCTGCTTATAAAATCATAAACAGTTGTAGCATATCGACGCCAGCACCTTGGACACCACTGTTAATAAATTCTTCTTCAATATATTTAATAAACATGGAAAATAAGAAGGCCGACAAGCATTCCCCTTGACGCTCGCCAGTTACAGATACAAATTCTTCCGACAAGGTATTATTGAATCTCACACTACTTTTGACATTTTATACACTGAATATAGAACATTAAATATTTTACGTCTTATTCCTAGCATAAGTATTTTATATCATAAAATATTCCTTAAAATAGAATCAAACGCTTTAGAAAAATCAACAAAACCACAAAACAAGTTTTTTGCCTGATATAATGAGTTATCAATCTATGTAATGTAAAAATGTTATCAATTATGGACATATCTTTACTAACACCGGCCTGAGCTTCGACAAATATCTGGTGATCCTCCGCCCAATTAGCAAGTCTATTATTTAAAATCCTAGTAAACAATTTACCCATGACACTCATGAGGATGATACGTCTGTAAATGTTTATGTTATTTGCATAACCTTTCTTATAATGAATAGCTATAACAATACCCTCAGACCAAGTGTCTGGGAAGAAACCAGTATTTAAAATAACATTAGAAATATAGAGTAGTTATGCTGGACGACATCCTTGCCATATACCAACAACAATTTTTTTTTAACAAGTCATTAAGTAGATTATCAGGGCCACTGCTTTTACCATTTGTGAGCTCTCAGCTGCACTAAAAAGTGGGTCGTCAGGCATACTGGCACGCTTAAACAAGCTTCAAATTCATGTATTGATATAGCAGGTATTTGTTTAGTAACACATTCCCTCAAAAGTTGCCAATATTCCTTAACATTCCAATTATGAGTTTCTAGTAGTTTATTCGTTCGGCCATCTATAAATCTTCCCCTACATTTTTTAATATGTGCCTTATAGGATGAGCACATCTTGACCAAACTTTTTTGTTTTCTTCCGATTCATATTTTCTGTATACATTTCGACATTTAAAAAATTCTCTTAGTTTACCTTTACATTCAACATCAAATCAAGATGGACTCGAAATAGAATGTCTATGCTTATTTATAGGTTCATGCATTTGTAGTTTCCGAAGTAGACCATTTGCTATCGAACTAATTACCTATGAGAATTCCGTAATAGATTTATTAATAGTTTTATGAGTTACATTAATATTAGACATGTATTTGTTAGTATTGCATCGAAATTCTCTCTGATTGATTGGGGAGCTTAATTTATCAATAAGTTCATTAATTATACCAGGCTTCCAAATATATTTTGACTCAAAAGTACTAGTGCATTTCTCAGAAGTACTAATATTACAAAAAATAATAATTTACTTTCATACTAAAATGTATAGCACAGGGATTAGAATAAGAACTCGGTGGGCTTGCATACTCGCCCATTAGGTATTCTAAGCGATATTTTCTTACAGAGCTCTAAAAGTGCATCATCCCATGCGTTTACTTGACGATAGTCCCGTGAGGCTCTATGCGTGAATGATCGGGCATGTTGTCGTCTGGTAACGGTATACATATACAATTGTTATCGTCTGCTGCCAAGTCAAGCATGTTAGTCCTAGCGTTAATGTCCCCGCATAATAAATACCAGCAATTGCTTCTCGTTGAACTATCGATATGTGATATGTGATCATTTAATCTTTCAGATACATTAATATCAATCATGTACTTGACGACTTGAGCCTTCGGGAACAGCGTAAAAAAAAAAAAAAAAAAAAAAACGCACACACACCATTTTTTTAGAAAACCCAATCTTAACTTAACACATAATAAATCATCAGAATCGGAATGAATTAATTGTATACTTTGTGCAATCGAATTCCTTAAATACAATGGTAATCTTCCATAATCCCTCTTCTCTAACTTTCTTCTTTGAACTCGATGCAATGCAAACAAGATAAAATTTGCAACATACACTTTTGAAAGTTCATTTGTCGAAGTTTCCGTAAAAAGAATAATATCATTATTACGAAGTAATAGTTTAAATTCTTCTAATTCTAATTTATTTAAGGATTTAGTTGAGAGTCCTTGTACGTTCAACAAAACGATTCGTAATAAAGTCTTCTCCCCAAAATGAAGTCTTCTTTCGCTCTGTGCATGCAATTCACCAAGTCAGAGTTCAGTAGCATATACATGGTCACTCATGCTCTCAGTCAGGGCCGTCGTAAGGGGCGGGCGATACGGGCGATCGCCCTGGGCGCCAAACCTGGGTGCTCCATTTTGCAGACTTTGCTGTTTTTTTCCGAGGGTGGGGGCGCCGAAAGCGACGCTTGCCCCTAGTCGCCGTTTCGTCGAAGGCCCTGCTCTCAGTGTTCGATAACTTCGAGAACAAAGTTACTAAGTGTTCATCCAAAGACAAAGCTTTTAATTGAATCTAACTCCATAGCGTTGTTAGGCCTAATCACAGGAGTTATACTGATCCCTTCTTGTAGTCTTTCTTCTCTTCTTTTTCAGCACAGTTTGCCAACCTAATTCTCTCGATTC
Source organism: Margaritifera margaritifera (assembly GCA_029931535.1). Taxonomy (NCBI): domain Eukaryota; kingdom Metazoa; phylum Mollusca; class Bivalvia; order Unionida; family Margaritiferidae; genus Margaritifera; species Margaritifera margaritifera. The sequence goes on along the minus strand of JAQPZY010001110.1, from coordinate 479,554 downwards.
GAAGGTCGGTTATGCACGTGCCGCCATCTTGCTTGCTTATATAACCCTAACCCTAACCCTAACCCGATAGATAGATATATACCGGTAGATAGATAGATAGATAGACAGATATGCATGCATGCATGCATGCATGCATACATACATACATACATACATACATACATACATACATACATACATACATACATACATACATACATACATACATACATGCATAGATTCATAGATATTGCATTGAAACGCGATAATCTAGAATTTTTCTTTTTTAGCGTTTTCCTTCTTATATAAATATATTTGATTTAGAAGATAATTAATTCCTGCATATTCAACACATGTCATACGTAATCTATAGATACACGCTTTTGCAAATAGTACAAATTTCCTATTTACATTCCAAATGTGTCTTGACAGAGTAGGGACCTCGGGTGGCCGAGCGAGTGGTCTAAGGCGCTCCTCGCCTTTATAGATCACTCACACATACGTAGGTAAATGAGAAAGCTGCCATTAGCTTCCCGTGAATCGGTGGTTATTCCTGGGTTCTTCCTCCACCAAATATACTGGCCGCCATGCATAACCTGTCATGTGCAGAAAAATGTCTTTAAACCCCACAAAACTTAACCAAATTAGATAGAGTATGTGTATATGTTAAATGCTTCATAGAGTATGTGTATATGTTTAGTGCTTGATAGAGAATGTGTATGTTTAGTACTTGATAGAGTATGTGTATATGTGTATATGTTTACTACTTGATAGAGTATGTGTATATGTGTTTATGTTAAGTGATTGATGGATAATATGTCTGTGTTAAGTGCTTGATAGAGTATGTGTATATGTGTATATGTTTAGTGCTTGACATAGTATTTGTATATGTGTATATATTTAGTGCTTGATAGACTATGTGTATATGTGTATATGTTTAGTGCTTGATAGAGTATCTGTATATGTGTTTATATTAAATTCTTTATAGATAATATGTCTGTGTTAAGTGATCGGTAGATAATATGTCTATGTTAAGTGCTTGATAGAGTATGTGTATATGTTTAGTGCTTGATAGAGTATGTGTATATGTGTTTATGTTATTTTAAGTGCTTGATAGAGTATGTGTATATGCTTAGTACTTGATAGAGTATGTGTATATGTGTATATGTTAAATTCTTGATGGAAAATATGTCTGTGTTAAGTGCTTGATAGAGTATGTGTATGTGTTTAGTGCTTGACAGAGTGTGTGTATATGTGTATATGTTAAATTCTTGATGGAAAATATGTCTGTGTTAAGTGCTTGATAGAGTATGTGTATGTGTTTAGTGCTTGACAGAGTATGTGTATATGTGTACATGTTAAATACTTGATAGATAATATGTCTATGTTAAGTGTTTGATAGATACTATGTTTGTGTTAAGTGCTTGATAGAGTATGTGTATATGTTCAGTGCTTGATAGAGTATATGTATGTTTAGTGCTTGATAGAGCATGTGTATATGTTTAGTGCTTGATAGATAATATGTCTTTGTTAAAACCTTGATAGAGAATATGTATATGTTAAGTACTTGATAATGACTATGTATATGTTAAGTACTTGATAATGACTATGTATATGTTAAGTACTTGATAATGACTATGTATATGTTAAGTACTTGATGATGACTATGTATATGTTAAGTACTTGATGATAACTATGTATATGTTAAGTACTTGATAATGACTATGTATATGTTTAGTACTTGATAATGACTATGTATATGTTTAGTACTTGATAATGACTATGTATATGTTAAGTACTTGATAATGACTATGTATATGTTAAGTACTTGATAATGACTATGTATATGTTAAGTATTGATAATGACTATGTATATGTTAAGTACTTCATAATGACTATGTATATGTTAAGTCTTCATAATGACTATGTATATGTTTGCTTGATAGAGAATATGTATATGTTAAATACTTGATAATGACTATGTATATGTTCAATACTTAATAGTGGCTATGTATATGTTAAGTACTTGATAATGACTATGTATATGTTAAGTACTTCATAATGACTATGTATATGTTTGCTTGATAGAGAATATGTATATGTTAAATACTTGATAATGACTATATATATTTTCAATACTTGATAGTGACTATGTATATGTTAAGTACTTGATAATGACTATGTATATGTTAAGTACTTGATAGTGACTATGTATATGTTAAATACTTGATAATGACTATGTATATGTTCAATACTTGATAGTGAATGTGTCTGTTTTAAATACTTGATAGAAAATATGTATACGTTAAATGTTAAAAGCACTGAAATTTATGTCAAGCATTGAAATGTATGATATGACGTCAAGTTAATCACAGTATAATGTGTTTAAGATAGACTGGATTTCTAGTTAGCTAACATATTTTGTCCTAGGTCCTATTTATCAATGCACCAATCATTAGTATTGTAATGGAAAATTAATACTTAATTAGATGCTTATAAAAAAACAGAGCTACTTCTCTTTGTTTGTCTGTCTGTCTGACTGTCTGTCTCAACACAGTAACAAATGTTATTTTCATATATGCATATTGATACATAAATATATGCTTATCTTCTCATTTCCCTACCACTAGTTGATTGCTTATTTGCAAGGTATATCGAAGGATAGTTCCACGACCTACACCTATCTATGTACGGAAGTAATCAACTTTTAGAAAATAATCACAATCATCTAGTAACCCACCATTCTAATCTTGAAAAATGTTTTATGACGGGAAGTACTTCACGGCAAGACTGACTACGGTGTTGAATGAATTAATTGAGACCCCATTTACGTATGGATTATAATCGACGGCCTTTATTAGAGAGATGGGGCATTTCTTTCAAGAACAGATATTCTGTCTAAAATTAGTAATGCAAATTAAAACTAAACTCCAAAACATGCCTTAAAGGAACTTGACAAAAGTTTCATGAAAAAGGATCGTGATATTATCAAAAATGGGAATGTAATCTCATGCGAATATTTACAACAAATTTAAAAATTAAAAAAAATCATCAATGTAGGTTTAAATAACATGCAAGGACGTTAGGCTCAATGAACGAAGTGTTTTTTAAACTCATTCCAATGGCTTTTTGATTGCATCGTCCATTTGGTACTGTCTACTATCATTAATTATAATTGACATATGAAGCATTTCAAGCAATCTTTAGATCTGAAATCAAACGTAAAGAATTAAAAACACGTTGATAATATCGCCTATTTATTTTGTCATCAGCAAGCGATCAATCAGTTATCAAGACATGTGAAGGAAAGAATTATAGAGGAGTGGAGATATACGCTTTAGGAAAATTTCATATCTTTCATTATACATGGAAGATTGGAAGATAGGAGGTCAAAAGACAAAGATGAGTATTGTAATAGTGCTACTGATGCTGTCTTTTGTGAATGATTCAGTAATTGGTGAGGTTTTCTTTCTAATTTTTTTAAAAATCGTAGTAGAAATAGAGTTGAGTCTGATTTGACAAATACTACTGAATACTTTCGAATATATAAGAATTAATCTGCCTTAAAAACAAACTTAGTTAAATGCTTTGGAAACCCAAACGAAAGTCCTAATGGAAGTTCTAATGGAAGTCCTAATTAAAGTTCTAATGGAAGTTCTAATGGAAGTCCTAATAAAAGTTTTAATTAAAGTTCTAATGGAAGTTGTAATGGAAGTCCTAATTAAAGTTCTAATTAAAGTTCTAATGGAAGTCCTAATGGAAGTCCAAATGGAAGTTCTAATGGAAGTCCTAATGGAAGTTCTAATTGTTTCAAAGAGATTGTGTGTCAAGGATCTGAGTACAACAATTGAAAGGTTTTGTTTTGTGCTACATGTTAAATGTCGATTTCGTCAATTTTATTTTTACGACCTCTATAAATGAAATGATTCTTTTCGTTAAAAAATATCTGCGTATCTATTGATTACGTACTATTTGATTTTCAGTAAATTAATAGTGTAGTTACCCAGAAAACGTAGTAAAGTAAGACAAATTCTTTTTGGTCCCAGTAGTTAGTGGGCGAGTTTCTGAATTACACTAGTTTGAAATTCTAGAAATCTAAGTTCGTACTAGTTGATACTGAAAGCACATTTATTCCTGATACAAACTTATTTGACCACTATTCTAATTGTTAAGATCAAATTGTTCCATATACAACACAGACTGAAGTCCAACAATTAAACCACATGGTAAAATCACAAGTGTGAATTGTTTTTTTTTTTTTTTTTTTTTGCTAGATTTTAAAATAGCAGCATATTAAACCACGTTATTGATTATTGCATTAAAGTACCAGCATGGGCGTCCACAGGAATTTTTCCGGGGGTGGGGGGGGGGGTGGTCAAAGCGAATTTAAGTCTTGTTGCAGGCTTGCAGCTATACATATATATATATATATATATATATATATATATATATATATATATATATATATATATATATCTATATATATCTATATATTTATATTGCACAATGGATTTTTTTTAAATCCGGGGAAGGGGCAACTGCAACTGCACCCCACCCCTACCCCCTCGCTGACGCCGATGAGTACTAGTTTTGGCATATGAGACCTCTTTTAAAAATATGTCTTGACGAATTTTACTTCACTTCTTTACCAATTCTGCTTCACCAAGTGTACGACCGACGGTGGGATGAGGTATTGTAAAGTCCTATATGTGCTTGATGGTATTTTTCAGTGTAGAACACCGGTAGAGAATATTTATATCTTTCATCATATGACTGTTGTCTTACATCACATAACGTCAAAATAGGGGGTTTATTGGCGCATATATACTTTGACTTGTTTGTATGACGTTATCATATACACACGTCAGAATTGTCTGCTACTATTCTCCCATTTTAATTTCAGTATGTATCTAATCTATGTTGTAACCTCATTTCAAGTTTACACTGAATTTTGTGATGCAAAACGAAACATGATACCCAATCGCTAAATACAGAAACATTTTTAATGTATATTTTCTCCTTTTTATGCTTTACCTGTACGGTGCCATTTTGATTATAACCTATGAGTTGTAGCCTTGAATGTTAGAAAAATAATCCTGCCTTATGCATCGGTATTGGATAGGAAAATTCCACCCTCAAGATCAGAATTTTGCGTCAGATAATCGGTAAAGCCTCCTTTCCGACACAAAATTCTGATCAGAGGATGTAGTTTTCCTATTTTACACCAATGTATATGAAAGATTATATTAGTCTTTGTGATATTAGTTCCTCGTATTATCATCTACGAGAAAACTCGGTACTTCCTCAGCGTTTTATCAGGCAGGTTTTATACAGGTGCACTAATTTATCCGCTTATCTACTTTGATAATATTAGTCAATCAAATCATGTATAGATACGACAAGAATTAATTAATTAATTAACACTAATAATTAACTGTAATGGAGGCTTCAACTGGCTCGTTTGGGAATACTACAACACTAAAATAAAAATTAAAACATTCTGACGCACTACAAATAATAGAAATTTGTACTCGGCTAAGTACACAGTACAATTTCAAGATCTCGTAAACTTTACAAGGCCAATCTACAATGATTCAAGAAAAGCAGATATATAATTAATGGATAACAAAGTTAGCTTTAAAAAAAAACATGGAGCTGGCATACACAACGGTTTTAAAGAACTCTTCTAAGAGCCATAACTTGAAAAGATGTAGTTTCATGAGGAAAAATAGCTGGACAACAGAAAAGCTAAGGATTTGCAGGAACAGAAAAATATCTAACACTTTTCGGCTTATTCAGACATAACATCATTTGAAGTAGAAACCTTAAACAGAACAGCAAATACCACAATATGGAATGTGGAGGTAATTCACTCAAAATTAAACCAGAAAATTAAATAACGCTTTACCAAAAGCTAACTAAAGGTCACAATAACATTTCAATAGACATGACTACGGCTGAAGTGAGCAAGGAAATTAACTGAATCAAAAGTATGGATCATGGATCAGTCTATTCGGTTATTAAACTATTGATACAATTGGAACGTCTAATTTAAAAATAGCAAAACAGCCAAATTTTAAATACAAAACAAATTTTTAAAATGGCTGCCTTCCTCACCTTACTGAGGAAATATTTCAAATCAGGCAAGTAAATTTAGGTGGTCTGGTCGTTATCTGAAAGACTAGAAGATAGAAGATAGAGGGGGCATGTTTTCCAAACAAGAGTTAACATACACAAAGTTTAAAAGATTTTATAAATGAAACGTGTTAAAAATAAAAGGTTTGTGCCAGCGACATGGAAAGATTATGATGAATCGTTTATAGTTGGGAAGCAGCTGAAAACGTAAGGACATTAAAATAAATGAAGGAAGCATAATACATATATAGAAATATTAAGGTGAAAACTTTGAGTATTTGAATGATAACGAACGTATTGAATGTGAGAGATATGTTAGAAGGGAGCACATGCACGTTATGCGATTTTAGTTTTATAAAAAAATTTGCGGGAGAAAAGAAAGTACATTAAAAAAGGTAAGCAACAAATGGTATACACGAAAAACGTGATAAGGCGACTTCAGTGTAGACAATGTCCAAGCAGAATAATAAATTACAACACGGAAAAAATGAACATAGATAGCATGAAACAAATATGAAGTTGATTCCAACTATACCGAATGAATATGAAGAGCAAATACACGTATTAGACATTAAAACATGTCTATTAGATTATGTATAAGACATTAAAACATGTCTATTGGGTTATGTATAAGACATTAAAACATGTCCATTAGAGCATGTATAAGATATTAGAACATGTCTATTATATTATGTATAAGACATTAAAATATGTCTATTAGGGTATGCATAAGACATTAAAACATGTCTATTAGAGCATTATAAGACATTGAAACATGTCTATTAGAGTATGCATAAGACATTAAAACATGTCTATTAGAGCATTATAAGACATTGAAACATGTCTATTAGAGTATGCATAAGACATAAAACATGTCTCTTAGTGTATGTATAAGACATTAAACATGTCTATTATATTATGTAAAAGACATTAAAATATGTCTATTAGAGTATCTATAAGATATTAGAACATGTCTATTAGGGCATTTATAAGACATTAAAACATGTCTATTAGAGTATGTATAAGACATTAAAACACGTCTATTAAATAATGTTTAAAATAAGGGGTAATGAAAATCATATAAAACTTGACTCAGTCATGATGACATTTAGGCTTCTTTCGAATTCAAAGAAGGTATAGGAGTATTTTGCGCAAGTACACAATCAATTATGAATTTTATACTGGGCACAATCTTTACCATGTACAATTATAATACATCCATAAAATCTTTTGTTGCAAAGAATTAGCACAAAATTAACCAAATACATGTGGGGGGGGGGGGGGATTCTTTTACACCACATGGATGAAATAAAATCCTATACACCTGTCACAGTGTGCAGGTATACAGATTTTTCAGAACGTTCATTTAACATCTAGCAGCAATTTAAATTACATATAAATGGTGCAATTACTATTTGATATAAATTCATTCGTAAATATTGTCACATATGCAACCAAGAAAAACTAAAGAGGTATGATAAAACGAAATACAACATTCCAGAGACGTAAGGTGTTAAATCAATAAGATTAAATGATACTACGCTGAATGAAAGATTAGACAGGGAAATCAACAAACAATTACACATCAATGTGGAAAAACACTAAAAGAGGTTCTTAATGTCTTTGCACAAGAGAAGGCATTTTCATATACAAAGTATATGTGAACATTGTACAGCACATTAATTTTTGGAATTGTGCTTAAGCCAGACATGCTTTGAGAATTATCTAAATAATAAACGATATGCCTGCAGTCACATATTTAGATGATATGTCATAATATATTAAATGGACAGAATAAGGCTATCAGGTTTTTAAAAAAAAGAAAACGAAAAAAAAAAAAAAAAAAAAAAAAAAAAAAAAAAAAAAAAAAAACAGCAAAGCTTCTAATCCTTGTTCTGCAATTCAGTTTGACTCAATGATACATACTTAACGATGTGTCAAACATATTTAACGAGTCAAAAAGTGTAATACATCGAAGAAATAAAAAACTATTTCGCATGCTAACCATTAAACAAATTTAATAACTACACTTTAAAATGTTACATTTATGAATATATGGACAGATAGAGAGTACATATGCAATGATATTTTGGCAAAATCAACTAAACTGCACGATGTAGATCGCAACGTCTCGTTGTGGTATTTTGTACTGGCATTTGATATGCAAAAAATACTCCAGAGTTAGCAAAGTTAGTTTATAGATTTTACGTTTACATCAGATTACAAAATTACTGAGTGAGTGTGCAATACCTTTACCAGGTCAAATTCCATTTAATCCTGTAAATTATGGAATAGATACGAAACGAATTAACTTGATCTGTGACAAGTTTAAAATTTAATCGAAAATCGATTGGAGACACATAAAGGTAAAAAATAAAAATGTCATAGATGACGATATGTAGCGTTGGCGGAAAGGAGAATTAAATGATTATGAAAGAAAAACATTTTGCTTATAAACAGCAAAAATTTGGACTTTTATGATGAGAGCTTAAAAATAAAATATTATATGATTAGTAAATTTGCTAGCAAATATAGATGAGCCAACAGGCTGGATATACTTCATTCTACAGGTAAATAATGATCTTTCATATTGAGGAACAGCGAGATTAAGTCAAAGAATATTTGTAATACATGTATTGGGCGGGGAAGTTGTCAATAAAACATATATTTCACAGTCTGTTCCCACCATACAAGATTCGATTAAAAAAAAAAAACCTTAATAGAGCTATATATACTATAAACTATACGTTAGGAACACAACGGAAGTTACGAAAATAATGTACCAGCTATTTAAAATTATATAACGGATTAAAAGCGTAAAATTTAGACCGCGATGTTCATGGTGACGGTATAATTTGGTTACCGAGTGACACGGTTATGCAAAAACGGGTACCACCGTCTAATAGGGGAACTATTTATGGCAAGGCTCGGTTAAACTAGGTTAAAACATAATATTAGTCTTGATACATCAATTGTTGTTGGTTCTCCATAGGTTGATAAACAACCCGTTACACTACCACAGGAATTTGTACTAGACAAAATCGAAGAAAAAACGAGTAAAAATTATGTAGAAAAGAAGTATGATGATTTAAGTGTACGATTGCTAAACATACCTTAATAAACCTCATAGTATGATAATTTTGCAATAGATCTGATAGAGACCAAATACATAGACTTTTCGATTACACAATTATTATATGTCCACATTTCTGTTTTCTGTTCAGTCTGTTCAACTTACGATAGAACGTGGTTATTCCAAGAGGGAAAGGTGATAGTGATAGAAAGATTTTGAGAATAACCTTGAGAAGTAGTCGGAGCTAATAGTTGATGCATATCAATGTACAAATACTTTGTTTATTATTGATGACAGTGGGAATTTAGATGACACAAAAAGAAAAAAATTAACGTCACTAAACTATCTTTTATCCGTAGACATTTAGAAATATATGGGTGATCGTGCAAAAGTAAAACACCGTCATAAAGGACCTACATGAGAACGCCAAGTTTCTAGTGGTAGTGATCTTCTATAGGGAGGACACACTAGCTATGCAAACTATCTTCTTAGAAAAAAATCTCATCGCAGATGATTTACAAAGAGAAGTTGTATGTAAGCTAAAAAGAAACAACAAAACAAACAAGTAGCATTTAACGTGCCTTGAATTTGCATTTGACTATAGAGTGTTTACATTTCGTAAGGTAATGTATTTATGTTGCCTACAATAAAAAAAACTCACTTCCCGTTATTCATAGGCAATGCGACTTGTTGGATTCTGATGCTATACATAGGCAATGCGACTTGTTGCATTCTGATGCTATACGTAGGCAATGCGACTTGGTTGGATTCTGATGCTATACATAGGCAATGCAACTTGTTGCATTCTGATGCTATAAATAGGCAATGCGACTTGTTGCATTCTGATGCTATACATAGGCAATGCGACTTGTTGCATTCTGATGCTATACATCTCGTTATTTTTATGACACGAGTAAATTCATTTCAATTCGAAGTAAAATTCATACATAAACTATTTTGGATAACTCAAAATCTGTATATCCACCGTAAATTAATTTTGTTAATTGTTTTTCTTATTTTCTTCAAACTAACTAGTACACTATCAAATGATAGATTGTTCTAACATTTTAAATTTTTTTTCATATGTATATATTATTACTGTTCTTTTCTTTTTTCTCAATCATCAAGCACAAATCATAGTCTGTTGCAAGCTCAAGTTCTACACATGATATCTTCAAACTTGCATCATGAACCAGTCCTGGTCCAATATAATAGTGATCGGGTTCTAGTTTGTAATTTATTTAAACACATATATTTCTAAATGCTTTAAAAGTGTGGCATAACATCAAAGTATCTTTCATGGCATAATAGTCATGTATTTTTACAAGTATTTTCAGGTTGAAATATTCCTTGAGATCATGTAGATACTGTTAGTTGTTGTTCATTATTTATATTACATTTTTACCCAGCTGTTCTAAAGATTGACGCATGAATCTAAATCGGTATACAAACCTGATTGTTCTTCTAGCCATTGTTTCTTTATACACTTTTATGAATCTATCAACTGTAAGATCCTGGCTGAAGAAACTATATTTCTCATCGTTGTTCAATATGATAATTTACCTCTTTCGCTCGATCGTTTTTACAAGTGCTTTTATGAACATATAAGTAATGAATGAACAGTGGTATGTATGCTTGATACATATAATTCAAATTGTACTCGATATGTTCTGAACCTGTGTACTTCTGTATTAAACGCTCATGGTCTCCGGTATCCTTATGCACAATTTATTTCTCACAGATATAAAATGTATTTATTCAGGTAACTGGTCTTTCATTTTCCTCTTAATTCTTCGTACACTAGTTTTTCTATTTTACCCAACGCATCGTAAAATGCACTAATAAATATTTGTTCTTCTGTACACCTTTGGCTTATATCTCTTGTGGATTGATTTAAGACACACACAAAACTCTTATGGAGTGTGTTTGGCTGTTCTAATTGTTTAGGATCGTACATGACACTCTGTGTCAGTAATTGGTTTCTGCAAAGAGTGCAACTCCAGTGCACGTTGCCTTTGATACGACTTCATCCTTTGTACCTCTGACTTTAAATTGATACGACTTCATCCTTTGTACCTGTGACTTTAAATTGATACTGTTAGTTAAATGTACCTGTGACTTTAAATTGATAATGTTAGTTCTTGAATTTAACAACATAATCCTCTTCACGCATTATATCTATCAAATATTCTGCTATTTTTCATTTGAAAACATAAGTAGAGCATTCTGTTTTAATATTTTTTCTATTTACCATATTAAAGACTATTTTTTAAAAATATCTTAAATCAATAAGTGTTCATTTGCAAATGAAATTATCTTAATACTTCACGTCTCCCTCAAAGTCTGTCACTTTTCCCTTTTTATATTTGGGACCCTTGACTGAACCCAGTTGTTTGATTTTCTATATTATTTGGAAACCCTGTTTATCAATTGCATGACTTCAGAAGTTCACTCAAAACCTTGACTGTATCGCTGACCATCTCACCATTTCTAACTTCCATTGGTAATGTGTAGAAAAAGACATTCTTCCTCAAGACATCGACGCAGAGGATAAAGTCAAAGAGGCAACAGATTGTGTGCTGAGTCAGAAACCAAGCGATCTTTTTAATAAAAAAACAAAACAAAATAACAACAACAACAATTAAAAGAGCTTCGATACAATGCAATCTAAAACAGTAGGAAATTCATACCAGTCCAGTAAAATACACGTTCTACAGTATTGTCAGAGAAATGGATCCCATCCTTGTATTTAGTTCTACTTTCCTTAATAATGACGGAGATAGGCAACCGTCAGTCAACTACAGCTTATCCGTGATCCGCCTGGACTGCTGACCAATCAGGTTGCCAGTCACATATGTAGCGTCGTGTCATTAGCACTTTATCAGTTGTTTGTCCACGCTCAAAAACTGTCCAAACAAAATAAAACACACAAACGAAAACAAAACAACAACAACAACAACAACAACAACAACAAGAGAACACGAAAAACTATCACTGACACTTTAATAGATGCTACTACAACAGCTTAGCTAGGAGGATGGTTAAAAGAATGACAAAGGTTTATCCTTAAGTCTAGTTGATTTAGATGATTTAGATGATGCTTGCGTCCCCATGCAAATGACTTTGTATGACTTACTTCTTATTTGTCAGATGGTCAGCCCAAATTTTATGTTAGAGTTTTCTAGAGCTATAGTGGCTCAGTGGTTAGCGTGTCGGACTCGTGACCAGAAGGGTGCAGAGTCAATTTAGTCATTACATAACACCAAATTCGTTGCTGTGGTATGTTCCTGAGATAAGCACTTTATTCGATTTATCTACATCACAATATAACTTTCTTGATTAATGTTTAATGACATAATATATATTTTTTGTTAGCTCATATACTCATTAATTTATGTAGTTTTACTCTGAAGGTTTAACCAACAGTGCTATAACAGAGATCGCGTGGGCAATATTTACCGTTCCTTTTATTGTCTACCAAGCTACAAATAAATTAATTCTGTTCTTTATTAGTACAGACACTCTTTGCCTACTATCTTACTATTGAAAACAATAGAACAATGTACTTTTTGTTTGCAGTTTAAGAAAAATGTAATTCTGCTTCGATACGAAAAGAATATACAAAATATACGAGCATACGACACAATATTATTGAATTTTGGTGTAGTTCTCGGCTGTAATTATGTCGTAATGTTAAATTTCCATAGGCCCCGTACTGTCACCCGTCTTGTTATATTTAAAATGGGAGCTGTACCTTCTATCCGTAATGTTAAATTCCAGTTAGACACCATACTGATCAAAACGTCATGTTTAATTCCCATAGACCCCATAGAGACCCAAACACTAATGTTAAATTTCCAGTGACCCATACAGGTCCAAAAGTAATGTTAAAATTTCCATGGATAGTGACCCAAATACTAATGTCAAGTTTCTTCAGAACCCAAACCGGCCTAAACATAATGTCAAATTCCCATTTACCCCATGCCGGCCCCTATAACTAACTATTCCTGTTCTCCAGTCTGAATTGTCTAATAATTTTTAATTTTAATTTTGTTGTTGTCATATCCCTACAGGAGGTGAGAGATGCAAAACAATTACACTGTGCGAGCGCGCCAGAATTTAATTTTTTTTTTTTTTTTTATTGCTGTCGTATCCTTACACGAATTCGGCGAAGTCTCTATTATCATCAGGTAATTAATTACAGTACTTGTAACAGCACTTTACATACTACTATTCTAGTTTACCAAAAGCTAAATTGTCACATGACGTAATCAGCTTTCATAATTCCTTCCCTTGGAATCACCGTCAGCCATTTTGCTGTCAGTCTTCTATAACAAATGTATAGGAGAAGTTTATTCCATGAAACAAATCAAATAATTTCAGTTAGTCCGTGTGTCCTGCAAAACATCGTAATCTTTCTAACTGTATAGCCAATAATATGCATGATAAATCAACATTTAGCGACTTGAAATATATGTAATGGAGTCCTAAAAGATGGCGGATTGCGTTCCAAGGGAGGTAAATCTGACTGGAACAAAAGCCTGTCTATACATTATTATTATGTATAACGGGGACATAGAATCCAACCTCACTTCCAAAACAGTTCTATTTTATGTTATGTCCCTATTTATACAGCCAATTCCTGCGAAGAGGGCACCACTGTCGGTGACCCGACGCCGGGGCGGCAGCGTGGTAGCCTTGACACTAATAAAGGTGAGTAGGTTATTCTGCAACATTTTATATCTAACAGCCCTAGTTTTGCAAATAAACTTAGTTTTGCAAATAAATTCACAAATTAGAACATCATTTCAAGGACCTCACACACACACATACAGACACACAGACACACACACAGACACACACAGACACACACACACACACACACACACATATATATATATATATATATATATATATATATATATATATATATATATATATATATATATATATATATATATAAAGGATTAAGGTTCTATAACAAGGTACCTGTATGTTCAATGTCAGCTAGTTCAATAGATTTTAATGACCGTAATTCCGTCTTCTTGTGTACATTCGGCATATTTATCTTATGCTATTTTGGAGACAGTATTTCTAAAACCTAATAATAAACCGGTCAGTAGCATTCAGTCGTTAGACTGATGTTTTCTCTCCAGTCGTTGGTACATAAAAAAAAGGAATTAAGTGCACATGATGTACCAAGATGGGAGAAAACAATCCCGTTTTGGACTGTTTTAGAACAGTGATGCTCTTTGTGTTAAAAATAAGATCTTGATTCGGACCTATTGCTTTTAAACGGAGAAATTAAACTAATTCTTATGAACATTAATTGCATTCGCTAGCAGTTAAACTGACCTTTTCTTTATGTTATTCGAAAATAACATGTTAAAATAGGAGTGCTTGTATGTAAGTGGGCATTTTTAATTACTAAAATCCTAATGGACATATTGATAAATATTTATTGAATTGCAGAAATGACATTATTTGCAAGTGGATATTTATATATGTCATATAGGTGGATTTGGGTCAACTTGTCCTGGCCATGTCCCTGTGTATACACACATATCAAGTCATCCAATGACCATGAAGCAATTTAAAACATATTCAAATATTAATACTTTGGGTTTGACTTTGAAGATGACGCATTGTTTAAAATTAACCATTTTGTAGGTGATATTATTATATTTCATGTAGGTATGATGTATTTAGCGAAGTCAGACCGCTACACTTTTAAATGTTGCGGTGCCATCAAGAATTACAAGCCGTTCGTGTCACATGACGGGAACCTGGAGATGGTCACGTGGCGCCCTGTAAAGGACGGCAGAAACAGCTACACTTTGATCAGCCTCGAGTCCATACGGGGTAATTAGAGTTCCCGTTAAAATAATTAACCTCGAGGTTGCTATTTCTACCTTTTCCACAAGTCGAAGTGATACAACTGGAACCAGAAACCAAAATATGAAGCTAGCGACAATTTAAAATTCAAAATTTGTCATACTTGCTTCAGTGTCGTGATATGAACACGTGAAAGAAGTTCACGTTTTAGTGTAACAATTGCGAAGAAATATCATTTCATGTGTGTGTGTGTGTGTGTGTGTGTGTGTGTGTGTGTGCTCGCGTGAATAAATAATCATACATACTGAACATTTATTTCCATTAAACATCATAAAGTTTCACGGGGAAATAACAACACTTAATTGTTTCTTTCTCTTGTCTGATCACTCTCTTATTCATTTCCCCTACAAGATAAATATAGTTTGTTTTAATTGTAACCGAGTTAGAATGTGCGTGATCAGCGAGGGAAGCTGTATGTTGATTATCGAAATCGCAGACTAAGAGTGAATGTCACATTTTCTGACTCAGGGGTCAATTTGATGGTTCGATAAAATTTGAGTACTTACACCAGAAATGTATGAAAAGTCGCCGCTGAAAAATAATAAAAGGGTCAGAAAGCAAAGAGACATGCCACATTATCGTTAGTAAAGAGAGACATGGCATATTATTGTTAGTAAAGAGAGACATGGCATATTATCGTTTATGTCCACACGTGCTAAGTACGAGGGCATCTAATTGAACTGGTAAATGTTTGTATGCGGTATGCATAAATATCTTTCCCCATATCATTCATGTCTGCTTAATTGTCGGTATGTTCTTCTCGCGATTTGTCTGCCAATCAATCATTTTCTAATAGAGACGCTATTGTTCTTTAGATGTTAATATACATTGATTAGGTATGCCATTGTTCTTTAGATGTTAATATACATTGATTAGGTAGGCCATTGTTCTTTAGATGTTAATATACATTGATTAGGTAGGCCATTGTTCTTTAGATGTTAATATACATTGATTAGGTAGGCCATTGTTCTTTAGATGTTAATATACATTGATTAGGTAGGCCATTGTTCTTAAGTGTGTTTTTTTTCTATATCGTCAAAGGACTTCTTCCAATGCTTTTTCTCGTCAGAAAAACTGAATACTTGATACAGAAAACTGCATGTATATGTCTTGTATGTAGTATATGCCAAATGTCATTATCGACTGTCCTTTATTTTTAGCTTTGTTTAAGTATATAGTTAAACGCGATACAGCCGATGACATTGATTTGCTAATTCTAGTATTCTTCTGCATCAAAATTAAAACACATCATTTGCTTCCTATGAGCTCTCATCGAACTTCAAGCGGACACTTAACATGGGAACTTTGTTGATTTATATGACGTAACTTCAAGCAGACAATCATCATGGGAACTTTGTTGATTTATATGACGTAACTTCAAGCAGACAATCATCATGGGAACTTTGTTGATTTATATGACGTAACTTCAAGCAGACACTCATCATGGGAACTTTGTTGATTTATATGACGTAACTTCAAGCAGACACTCATCATGGGAACTTTGTTGATTTATATGATGTAACTAGTGTTAAGGTGTTAAGGTAGTTAATATAAATAAAAATTTCGCATTGTAAACCCTTGTTGGTGGTAAATATGACTCCATTCAAACGAAGCGATATTTAACGGCTAGCTCTCGAGGAAATGTGTGGGTAAAGACTATATATTTGAGAAACTTGTACCAAAACAATTTAATTTTGATGTATTGTTTAATGAGAATTCTTTCACGGACCAGTACCATTTGATGGGCAGGGGTGGAATGAGGTGGGGTAGCAGAGGTGTACATTAATTTGGAGATTTTCCGATAAAGTTCACACTTGAATAAAGTCACAGGTCATCATAAATAGGTCGGGATAGCGATCGTAGAGCTTGAATTTCTATTTAGGAACAAAATAAATGTAAAATCGTGCATTTACTAAATGAAAATGTAAATAAACGCGGAATTAAGTATTTATCACAATTTCTTTTTATCCAACTTTTTGAAAAAAGAATATCATCTAATTTTATATAAAATTCGTCTATTTTCGTGCATATTTTATGTAATTTTATCCCATCGTTTTTTTTAACTATATTTCAGGTTCCAGCACTCCGATCGTTACAACCTACACAGTCCCACCGAAACAAAACCCCATCGTACTGCCGGGTGACTTCATGGGATGGTAATTATGTCGACGCAATAGTCAGACAATAGTTTCTGTAAAATGCACTTTCGTCATTTTTGATTTGCAGAGATATATTATATACAAACTCATTTTATGTGTTTATAATTATGGTTTCCACGTTACACTAATATAAACCAGCACCTCTTCAGAAACTTTCCCTGGTGTTGTAACGTGAGATACCCTTACCAGTCTACATCAAACAAACCGCTATGTTTCCTTCGTCAGTGGAAATGTTTCAGTGTGAATAAATGTCTTATAGTACGAGACTTCATGAGGTCTTCCCTCTAGTCTCTCTTGGCGTACGAGAGATTTAATAAAAAAGAAAAAAAAAAAATCTCGTTCGAGAAGATTCAAGCTCAAATCAGACAGTGTACTTCCTAATGAGGATTGATTTAGAAACATGCCTGAGTTCCAGAGAGAAACATCATCTGGGATGAGCCTATCATTATGAAAACAAAACTTGTAAAGTTCTATCACAAATAGTTTCTTTCCGAGTGCCTATAACTAAGGCACATACTTATGGTAGAAAATATACCTCGAAGACAAACAATTGTACCGTAGGGAAAGACTATTGTTTCAACACATCTCAAACAACAGATGCGAACTGCATTCACTCTGGCTGCGATTACGCGTGGAACACATCCAATTTGTGATTTGAAGTAAGGAGGGGCTCACACACAGACGGACGGTCAACCGAATACTTCTCAAAGCGTGGGTATAAACAAACAAACACAATAAGTTTCTGCTCGCCACTAGATTTTAAGGCAGACACTGTACTTAAGAACTAAAAGTGCTCGCACAATTAGAACTGCGTTTTTTTTGGTACACTCAACAAATGTGACTGACTTTCAAACATCTAATTACCACATGAAGAATAATAACAGCCGTACATTCTCAAGGACCTGTGTGATCGTATCCATAGAGAAAGAGACTTTGTTCCTTGTTACAAACCTTTTATTTTTTTTTTCAAACGTGACATTACTTATTCTAAAATCTTAATCTTTCGATGAAAATTATCTTCACATCTGTTTCAAAATGAACATATACTTTTTTCATGATTGTTAGTTAGTTATTTCAACCAGAGCAGTGACCTTTCATATTATATAGTACATACCTGGGGACAACAACATTACTTCGTGTCAGTGTGTACTTCTTATGCTAAATTTGCATTTTCTCCACGAATAACCTTTCATTGACTTCAGGTGCTTAAAGAGGTTTTAATGCTTTACATGGGTAATAGGAAAGTAATTTTCCCATCATTCCAGCATAGCTATACTGCAGTCGTCAAGTACCTATCATAAATGCTGTACATACGCTGTCCAGTATCCTAGCTACGCTTGACCCGGCCGTTCGAATTGTTGGTGATAGGAACACGCGCAAGGTTCTATCGTACTTCTCTACTTTAAAAAAAACAGAAAAGAAAATAATAGAAAAAAAAACTCATTTACAAAAATCTGTGACAATTGACTTTCCAAAGTAATGTGATGAATGAAGCAGTTCAAATGATGATTGGAAGTATTGCGTCTTGATATTTGTATAGAATAATACTAATTGTTATAGAATAATACTAATTGTTCGTCTTAATCATATTGTTGACGTGTTAGTATCTCATAGTTGAGTTGTAAGGTATGGGACCGTTGAGAGATCAAATCAGCGTGTTTGAGTACTAACCCCTTTGCAAGATACAGTGTTAATGAAATAAAATTGGATAATAATTATGTTATTGACTGATTGTCAGGTTTATGTCAAACATTTTAATTTTTTGTAAACTATAAAAAATCGGATATATAACATAGCAAATATTAATGTAGTTAAAATAGATCTTTTAAAGTCCTATTCATCACCTTTGGCCCTAAGTCAACCCATGCGTCATGTTTGTAAAGATTTTGGGTAATTTTTTAAAATGTCCCATTATATTTGCTTAACACTAACAGATTCTGTTCATAACTGGGATTTCTCATTATTTAGCAAAGTAAGTTCGTTCTGCGACATACTCGCTCACGCCTTGACTTTAAGGTCATAGATATTACATATTTGCGTTCAACACCAAATATTGGGTTTCTGTTTAAACTTATTTTTGAATCTTCCATACCGCAAAACCTCATATTCGTTGTAGCTTATAGAGTTTTATTGCATCGTTTACGAATAACTGTGTTTAAAAGTATAGCCCTTTGAAAATTTGGCACAGGTATTACCTGCTCGTGATATGTATGCGGAAGTGACGTATCATTTGACCAAAGAACTCGTTAATGTAGAAATTAAAGAGAAGAGAATTTGCAAAAGGTTGTGAAATGAATAGCGATTATGTGGAAATTAAAGAAATTTGAACGACTAATTGAATGTTATACCTGTGGTCAACATGGTCATCGACAGATGGAGAGAAAAAGAAAACAAATAATGACAAGTATTGAAAATAATTACGAAAATACTGTGCATTCAAACGCAAAGGCGCGATCTCGGCATATTTTCTAAGGCATGCATTGTATAAGCCACACTGAGAAAACAAATACATCTGATTCCTATCTTTAGTAAACATTATGGTCAATAACTCTTTGAAAATATACTGCATATGTTAGAAATGGTACATGGGGGACTCCGCACCTTTTAAATGTAAACCTTTATAATATTTCGACATGTTCTACTTGACATTTGCTGCTCATATTTCTCCATAATAAATCTATAAAGCAAAAGCTTAGTTCACATTTATGTACCCTATGATATGGTACAGCTTATATTTTGTACACTATTTTTGTACCCTATGAAATGGTACACCTTATTTTTCAATATTTGTCTTTTTCTTTTCTCCCACCGCCAACTCTTCAACTCGCCTCTATCTCTGTTTCTATCTATTTGTCTCTCTGACAGATATGTCTAAATCCTTTCATCAACGTTTAGAAGGATTTGTTAGCATCTGATAGTTTATAATATACTTGGAAACAAAATAGAATGAGCAATAAGGTCTGCTCAGCAATCTCTTCATAATACTGTAATAAATTTGGGTATTTTCCATTTGTATTTACGTCTCCATTTGTAGGTTCGTTAGATTTTAGTGATTAGTGGTTTGATTATGCTAAGTCGGTGTTGTGAAAATATTTTCCAGCTAGAGTAATTAGCCAATTTCTAGGAACAGACGTCATACTTAGAGTTTTTAAGAGACTTTTCAATGGCGCCGATTGGTTTCGTAGTTTGAGATGAGGTCAGACTAGCATAAGTGGGCATGGAGCCAAGTAGTTCCTAATTTAATTCAGAGGTGTTGATTGATTGTGCCTTTCGGTGGGAGATATTCGTGATAGGAACTACTGTTTTGTGCCATGGAATAATTAGGAAGAGGTCATCGCTTTGTTTGGAGATGCCTTTCATTGTAGCAGCTGGTGGAAGTACACATGCGAAACGCGGTTCAGACTGTTGTTTTTAGGATTCACGGTACTAATTATACGGAACAACCGTGAACCAGTCTAGAAATGGGTTCAGATACAATAGAGTATATACGGGTTTGGTGGTCCATAATTGGTTAATAATGAAAAGTAAAATTTTAGTAAAAAGTTATTTTTATAGCTTATCCTATCTGTACCTAAAAAAAAAAATAAAAAAATAAAAAAATAAAAAAATAGACAAGATTCTATTGATGCAGTTTCATACATGTGATTCTACCGGCGGTAGGCCAAAAATACAGTTTTAAAGGCCGTCTACCGCACATACCGTTTGGTTGTTCAAATCTACCGCTTTTGAATTTTTTTTTTTTTTTAATAAAATAAACCCAAACACGGTATTTTTACGCGTTCCATCAACACATTAGAGAAACCAGCCAAAACCAGTACACTGGGGACCGGAAATGTTCCACCAGTACAATGACCGGTTCAATGATGCATAACAGAGCAATAGGATTAGAATTGTTAAAGAACACCTGACAAATGTACACAGCAAGCTGCTAATTGATTACCTTATTGTTGGAATTTGAGGAGTTTAAAGCCAAATGCGGGATGTGTTTTTTTTTTTTTTTTTTTTGTTGAGGTGTTATAAGTAATATTGGGATAAAATGTGGTCCATGATGTCTTCTGAGCCTTTGATGAAAATCGGCCAACCCTTAGCGGAGGGGAGATAAAACGAAGAGACCGACCATAAAAAATGATTTCGGTAGAGACACTAGAGTAAGTATTTTGATATTTGTCTTGTTTAATTGTTATTGTATTGTTCAAGATGTTTTAAGAGGACAACTCTTACATTTTTTGTTAAATTCATGTCGAAATGCAGAAACGTGGGCTTTCCCCAATGCTAAGAAACCACCAGCTAAGAAATTTTACAAATTCAACAATGCTTGGCTATCAGAGTTTAAGTGTGTTTAGGCGAGTAGCAAAGGGCCTGACTTTGCATTGTGTGTTTTAAAGGTATACATCTTTTGTATTTCATAAACCATTTGAAGTTTTCATGCACATAAATTAAGTTCAAGTCCAAGATAAAATATATCAACTAAAAATATATTACAAGATAATTAATTTTTAAGTTTGGATAAATTATTCATAAAAGCATAAATACATCATGTATTTTTTCATTTTTATTTTAAGTCTAAAAACAATCAATATTTTGTTTTATTTACAGTGGTGAAACTTTCTAATAGATTTTTGGATCTGAGCCATGAAGAGGAAGAAGCCTTTGAGAATGAAGCTCATGAATACATCCCAAGTCCAAGTCAGGAACTTCCTCCTGGGGGTGAACATAGCTTGGAGGAGTATTGGAGAGTAGTTAGCAACCTTACAAAATCAGCAGCAGGAAAACTGAAGTTAGAACTTCTTTGTAGGCTGAATGTGGTTGACCTGTCATTACAACATTCTAATGCTAATACAGAGAGGACATTCTCCATTCTTCGCAAAATGCAAAGAGATTCAAGCGGAAATCTGGACCAGAGAACTATCGAGAGCCTGTTAAGTGTGAAGTTTAATAATCACAATGAATGTCATTAGTGATCACTTGACAGTGATCTTGTGAATGAAACTAAAAATGCTATTGGATTTTATAAAAGAAAATGCTTTGCACTGAACTATCAGATAAACAACTTTTCCTTTTTCATTATTTGACCATATACTGACTTGTATTAATTATTATTGTAACATTTTCCATCAGAATCTGAATCTGATTGATTTTCTAGCTTGCTGTTTTATTATGGTATGAAGAGAATGCATATTATGGCACAAGAAAGCACTTCTTTTGTTTTTCATCACCCTGAAACGTACAATTTATGCCGATAAAAAATCTACTGGTTTAGAGGCCAATCTACTGATCAAAATTTGTAAATCTACTGGTTTGAAATCCTGGTTCTGTCACATATAGGCAGTTTTAGTATTTTTATAGTTCCCTGCATTGGGTGTTTGCTAACAAGGAAAAGCCATGCAATTGTGAAGTTGTAGTTGTGACATTGTGGTCATTTATTTATTGATTAGAGAAAAATTGTTTCTTGTCTTGGCGCGTTACGAGAACTTCCAGTTGACAACGAATGTTGTCGGGAAGTCCTTTGAAATAGAGGAAAACAGGGGACTTCCAGCCCAACCTCACGCAGGTGTTTGATTCGCTCGGTAGAGGAGGAACCCCTGTGCGTGTTACAATACTTCCCAATGTCATAACGTATAATCGGTATATCCCTATTTTCTGCGTCTTTCTTGATTTTTAAATAAAATCTAAATAATCTAAAAGGATAACAACCGTCCGTTTTCTGTTTTCATCACAATTTGTGACCATATACTGCTCAAAAACAGTTAATTATACTTGAAATGACCGTGCACTCAATACACTTCTGCTGGTCGGCTCGTTCTAAAATGACGTTAGACATAACAACAAAAATTTCCAGAATTCAGCTGGGGTGAATTTTACCGGAGAAACGGATCTATTACTCTACACATAATATTGGACAAAAAACTTTTTAAAAAATGACATATTTAGGATTTACTGCATGAGTTTCAAGTCAGATATTTTTATTTCTGTATTTTTCATGTTCTAAACCATTTCATGATTTCTGTTAATATCTGAGATGTAAGAAAGCAATGATAATTCATTTTGCGACACACGCGCTCAGATAGTTTTACAGACAGTTAATGGTGTCTAATGATAGCGGGTTTGCAGCATTACCTTGAGTGTCGGCTCGTCACGCATGCCACGATCTTATTAGATAACAACTTTTTTTCAGTTGTAACGCAGTTTGTTACTCTCTAAATGAACGACTTATTTCCAGCACAAACATTCTAACTTATCATTTACTAAGAAATTATCAAGATATAACAGTAGATGGATATGACTAGTTTCAGCACATTGGAAAATATTAAATTAACTATTAATTAATTACAATTACAAAGGGGGCTTATCCATTCTTGTTTTGAATTAATTTAATGCAATCGGTACAAAAATTTATCCATGAACACGATAGCCTATATCTATTTTATTATAAAGCACTAGTGCAGCCAGACTGTGTGTCAGGTAGGGGCGAGTAGTTAGATGGTTGAGAGTTATGTATCACTTAATTGGTTCTTTCCAGTTTCAACCAGTAAACCAGTGTTCATCCACTTTAAACCGGTTATGAATTTTTACGAGAAAAACCTGGCTCAGTGGACGTTATTTTTTTATTATTATAGATAAACCTGTATGCGGATCCTGGCTCAGTGGTCGTCAAATTTGTATGAGAGTAACCTGGCTTAATGGTCGTCAATTTTTTTTATGAGGAAGCCTGGCTCAGTGGTCGTCAAATTTTTTTATGAAAAAAACCTTAATTAGTGATCGTCAAATTTGTTATGAGAAAAACCTGGCTCAGTGATCATGCGACTTATATGAGCAAAAGCTGGCTCAGTGGCAGACCAATTTTAATGAGAAAGATCTGGCTCAGTGGTCGTCAAAATACTTGTTATAATAACAAAAATCTGGCCTAGTGGTCGTCAACATTTTTATATCAACAGGGCCACTGGTCATCTGTCACTCAAAACTAATTGTTATAATTACAGGGTCACCCACATACAAAAACAAATAAACAAATCATAGGATAAAAATTAAGCGCATATCTCCCAATTTTATTAACTACATAATTAACTGTCTTAATCCATTTACCTCATTCACACTTTATCTTATAAAGATAAGAATAATCAATTTGATAAAAAATGTTGACCTTATCTTTAGGTACTTTTTGAACTAAGTGTTATGTCTGGGTTTATTCTGTCACATACAGAGTACCGTATTTCAATTGGTCTTTTAACGTATTCCCCTCTGTTAGTTTCATAATAAGGTCCACGAACCCACCAATAGCTAGTGCAGGGCATGAAAAAAGTAAATCATCTGCTTCGTTCCATTTAATTCAGCACAAAAAAAGAAGAAGAAGAAGATGATGATGAAAAAGAAGAAAACCCAAAGAAACAACAACAACAATAAAAATAAACAACCAACAACAAAGCATTATTTATCTTCTTATACGCAAAAGACTAACAGATAAAAAAAGACATCACGTATTGCCGGCTTTATTAATTTTACTATAATTATACAATAACTACAAACATTATTTGCAAACAAAATTGCAGATGTTTTTCACCTACCCTCGAGTATTGAAATTTTGTGTTCTTTAGCTTTGCATACATACGATTCTGCTCCTTGCTTTATAATACGTTAGTCGTATTATTTTGTTTAATTTTTGCATACCTCAAAGTTCGTGTCATGCTTTATCATACTTCAGCGTATGTTTTTTTTAAAAAAAAAATTTTTAATTTCGTTTTATTAAAATTTGGAGCTGATTTGTTTCTGAGCAGGTATTTTAATCTGCTTTTTTGCGGCTAGCTTTCGGCACTGAGGTCAGCCCCACTTATATATGCAAAATATTTTAGGGGGAAACCTGGGTTCGAACCATCAATCTTTGGTTTACAAGTCTGACGCTTGGAGCGACTGTCCATTACTCTCAGTTATTAATAATATAATGTGTAGCCTATATGAGGATAGAATACACTTCCCGGCTGTTAGCTACAAAGGTAAGTAATGTTTTTATTAATAACATCTACTGCTAAGAAGTCCCGTTCCGTACTATAATAACATATTTAGGTCTTTAAACAATTCTTACACTAATACACGTTTTACTTTATTGCACAGAAAAAAAGGAAAAACAAAATAAGACATAGATTTAAGCACCAGTAAAGACCATTCCAGATATTAACCATCGTCATAAATTTATACGTTTTAATTATGACCTAGACTGATAATTGTTTACTATATTTTGATAAATCAAGGTGGGCATACGAATTATTCCAAGTTAAGCAGTTCTAGCAATGCAGTTATGATGTCCCGTTCCATGTATACATATCTTTAGTATACTTTGATTAATACGTTCACATAGAGTCTCGTAAACCTGTCAAGGCCTTTGTACCAATGTAAAAGGGATATATATATATATATATATATATATATATATATATATATATATATATATATATACTTTTACAAATATTAATGAATTGTAGAGGTAAAGTAAACTTGATAGCGAAGCAAAGGCAAAGTCCCATAAGAAGCAATCTTTAAGTCCAATAACATATTCTAAACTTAAATATTTGCTAACAAAACATTCTACTAATATATTGCACAAGCAAGGCAAACAAAGAAACAAAAGATGATTCAAATATAGAAGCGCTTATATTAATCTCGCATATTCTCAATTCCATGCAGACTTAGTTGATTTACAAGCATGCCAAAAAGGTTAATAATGGTTATAGATATATTTTGACAGTGATATATGTCTTTTCAAAATAAGCCTGGAGTAAAAGGCTAGAAACAAAAAGGGGGATGACATACATCATGCCTTTAAGGAAGACATACATCATGCCAGTTCGATGAAGGAAAGGAATTCTATTACGCAAAGGGAAGGGAATTGTCGGAGAAAGGAAATATTGAATACTTTTCTACTCATCTGTAGTGGAAAAATTTAATCAAACTCTTTAAAACTATAATATGAAAGTACTTTTTACTGAAAATGAAGAAAACAAAATGGGTAGATACATTACAAAAACTTATTGATGGATACAATAAATCATACCATCGATCTATAGACATGGCGCCAATCGAAGCAAACTAAGAAGAAAATAGATCTAAAGTATGGATTAACTTATTTGGATATTTTACAAAAGATGCCATTGAAGCGCCCAAATATAAAATAGGCGAGAAAGTGAGGATCTCAAATATAAATTTATTTTTGATAAAGGCTATCTTTATAATTTCACGTAAGAGATTTTATAATCAGAGATGTAAGTTTAGAAGATCCCGTGGTATATAAATTAGATGGCTTAAAGGGAGAGAATATTGAGAGAATATTTAACGAGGAGGAGTTAATTATGAACGACAAGCATGATGCTGTATTCAATATTGATATACTAGATACAAATTTGATCGGAAAATAAATATAGGTACACATTGGTTTATAGTAATGTAAATTATTTAACTTTACATGTTGATAAAATTTAGGCCAATGGCAGGAAAGTCATGGATAACCGTAGCCAATTTTGTACACGGAATAACAGTAGGAAGTGGCGTTCGCAGTAGTATCGGCTTTGCTAGCAGCGGTGGTGGTGGTTCGTTCATTGGTAAATTAAAAATAGTATGTAAATATTGCTGAACATTTATCTAAAGTAAGTAAAAATTAGCAACAGCATTACATAGTAATGTAAGAAAGCTGTTTGCATCAGATGGAGAATTATTTCTTTAATTGTTCAATGTTACATTACTTAGTTTGTTTTCTGCATTTGAATTGAAAGGTTTATTTGTCGCAACAAAAAGAATTAGAGTAACTAATCTATTAACTAGTTTGTTTTAATCTATTAATTTATTTTAAAAAATAAATGGTCCCAGCTCCTGCAACGACACGCATAACAATATATACTTGTTTATTGGCTTCAAAATCTCTATCATGAGGCATAATAGGCGTGTCTACATAATTCTTATGAACCTTATCATCTTTGTTGTCTCTCTATTGATGAATTATTAGAGACTGTTTATCAGCTATCTTTTGTTTTATTATTTACCACGTCGGTATTCACAGTAATTATTCTTCCTAGTTTAAATGAATCTGATGATTTTTATAAATTATTAGAGTACCCTACTCTACTATTCATTGTCATCAATATATTACTGGGTATCAAAATACGCCTTCATAGCCATCTGCATTGTGTAGCCCAACTTTTGACTCTGAAATATATTGTTGAAATCGTAGTGCAATATGTTCATCTGAATCATAACCTTGTTCACCAAAAATTACATATTCAAATAACTTTTAAGGTGTCTTGAACAGTAGAAACAGTCTGTTTATCATTTGACCATCTTTTGCGCGGGCATCTAAAATATAATTCACATATGATCTAATACTTTGATTTAGATGCATTATTCTTTCATTTGTTAATCCGTTGCTATCTGGAATAAAGAAAAAGGTCCATCCTACTGTTTCATAGTATTACTCCATTTTATAAATTTCTTCAACTGAGATTTTTCTCCAGTACTCAACTGTTACAGCTCCATAATCATGATGTCGTTTGTAAGAAAGCCGTGATATTCAGTTTTGTGTTCTACAGGCCCATTATCAATACAATATGAATTGTTTTTACTAATATCTCCAATCATGATGTGGTAAGATATACAAGTGTTTACGGGTTAGTTCAAAATTATTTAGATATTGTTGTTTGCTTTTTTATGGTAGTGTTATCGAGCGTTCTGAAAGTATATATGAAACCTATCTATTGATATTACTAACTCTGATGTACACTCATTTAATACATGCCACCAAGATATTCCACATCCCGATGTTGTCACCTATACTGATTTTGCCAGCATTTCATATCCCACTGTGTCCTATATCTGTTCACTGAATTATCACTCTCAAATTTCAAATTTTAAAACGTAATTATAAAAAATGGTTAGTGGTTTGTATTAAATTAGTAATTTTCTGTTATATATATATATATATATATATATATATATATATATATATATATATATATATATATATATATATATATATTTCGTAACAGTTGCTAGATTGCTAGACATAAGTAATTGCCCCTCAGTAAATATGTTAAACTGGGTTGCAGAACAAGGATAAGGTGCGCAACTTGTTCGTTTTCTTCATCTGAATTCCATAATTTACTGATATAATTTTTTTATAGCTAATTTATATTCATAGTGAATTTGAAATTAATAAAACAAGGGGACAGCCGCTGGGTTTTTATCATATGTTTATGTGTGGGAGTCGCTCTGTTATTTTAGCAACTATTTGTGAGTGTCAGTTGGGCCGGTGACCCTGTTGTTATAAAAAAAAATAATGTAACGACCACTGAGTCAGGTTGATGTTGTTAAACCTATTTTGACGACCACTGAGCCAGGTGTTTTGTCATTAAAATTTGACTGCCACAGAGTCAGATTTTCTCATAAAATTTGACGACCACTATCCAGTTTTTTTCTCATGAGAAACGTGACGAACACTAAACCAGGTTTTCTCATAAAACTATTTGAGGATCACAGAGCCAATTTTTTCCTCATAACAAATTTGACGACCACTGATTCAGGATCCTCATACAGGTATTTCTCATTAAAAAATTGACGACCACTGAACCAGGTTTCACAGAAAAAAGACTTGATTACCACTGAGGCTTTTGCAGGTTTTCTAAAATAAATTTGGCGACCAATGAACCAGGTTTTTCCTGATAAAATGGACAATGGGTTAAAAGTGGATAAGAACTGGCTAACCGGTTAAAACTGGAAAGACCTGATGAAGCGAGCTAGAATCTCAAATATAGAACTACTTGGGTGGTGACATTACTGAAAATGATTAAAACAACAGCGGACCTGTCAAGTCGAAAGTCCAGCCAGATCGAAAGGCATTCGTCTCTATTCATATCAGAGGTGGAAATTCGTTTTCTACATAACTGACATCCCCCCCCCCTCGTTATTGCTTAGCATGACGGTATAGTTGGCTTGAATGGCTTGAGTTGAAGGGAGTATGATATGAGATTACAGTGCATGAGAAACTGAGGTGCAACTTAAATCTCTGCAGACGTTTTCCCGAAGCCCAAATTACTTCGGAGCGCCTTGTCTTTCATTTCGACATAGGAACTTCAGTTGGGGTAAATGGGGGTTAAATTCAACCATATACATGAAACGATCGAAGCGATATCGAAATTGATATGATATAAAAAAATAAATAATTCACGGTAAGAAAAGAATGATGAATCCTGCCCCTGGTGGCGGTCAGGTGCAACCAAAACATAAGAGATGGTTGTCGCCAGGACAGACATGTCAGAGAAATTTATGGTAAAGGTCAAAGGGTTAAAGGTTAAAAGTCATACCTTTGGCTCGAGTTGCTTATGACACTAACTTATCTGGTAAAATTCCACTCGAAATAAGGTAACTATTTGTTACTTCTCCAATAGACAATGATAATATCAAATGTCATACATACAACTTTGAATAGAAACTCTGACAGCTCCATTGTTAACGCGCACAGGAAAGTTTGCCAAAGTGAAAATCAGGCGATCAACAATAATTAATACTCGTTAATGATACTACATATATTTCTTGTTTAATCGATCAAAATATAATAGTTTCTTGCTT
The DNA here is from genome assembly GCA_029931535.1 of Margaritifera margaritifera. Classification (NCBI taxonomy): domain Eukaryota; kingdom Metazoa; phylum Mollusca; class Bivalvia; order Unionida; family Margaritiferidae; genus Margaritifera; species Margaritifera margaritifera. The sequence continues at coordinate 449,710 of JAQPZY010001110.1, read as the reverse complement.
GTTGCTACAAACGGAGAAAATCTAGAATTTATATATTTAATGTTGAGGTGACTCACTGTCAGGCATTTAATGCTTTTTTCTATCAAAAAGGAACACCTCCTGAAGAGAACTTAGATTCCTCATGGATTTTGGAAAAAGATTTAATATTTCTAAACGGTTCAAGCAGAAGTTCCCTTAATAATCCCGAAGAAAAAGCTACAAGAAATAAACTTGTCTAAGGATAATATTATCTTGTTTACATCCCAAATGCGATCAGTCTGCTTATCTTACAGTATCACAGATAGTTGAAGGAACTCATTTTGTACACCTCATTTGAAACACACCAGTGAAGACCAAATGTGCGCTCAACTTGAGACATTATTGTTCTATCAGTTGTTACTAAACTCTCAATTGACAGTCTAAGATGGGGGTGGGTGGAGTGCAAAAAGCCCATTACTTTAGATTATTACGCTAACAGTTGAATATTTTATGCAGACGTAACTGATACATTACACTGGTCTACAGCCAAAATGCTTCCACAATAAATGTTGTCAAAGTTTACTAATTCTGGGTCACTGAGAACGAAAATGATGCTTAAAATTGTCGATTGGCTCTAGTTTCAAAGATATTATACTGGGTCAGTATATTCGACCCTTGACTTGGGAATGGCGGAGGATAAGTGAGTTATAAAGGGAAGGGATCTCAATTTAAACCAGAAATGACTCAAATACATCTTTGACTGGATCTATGAATAAATCTATGACTGGGTTTGGATAGTACTTGCTTTTAGGAAAACAATGAATGATGCAATCTGAAGCTGGTATTGCGTCATACATGATATGAATTGCATCATGTTTTTCCTAGAAGTAATGGATGATGCAGTCATAACTAAGCTTACATCACTCTGCTGAAGAAATTGCCCTATATCAGCTCTACAAATCATACAGTGTCGTGCTCTCTTATTTGTCAGTGTTTGATTTTGCAAAGGGACACATTTCTGTTTAGCCAAAGTGAGCAGAGATGCCTCGTACTTGTGTGAACAATGCAGATAACTTCTGCTATGTTTGTGCTGAAATGACTTTTGCATCACAAAAGCGCAGTATAACAACTATGGTTAAGAAAGCCTATCACCTTTATTTTGGCTGCAAAATTGGAGATCAGGACAAGATGTGGGCCCCACACATATGCTGCAACACTTGTGCAACAAATCTTCGCCAGTGGTTGAACAGGAAAAGGAAATCTATGCCTTTTGCAGTGCCAATGATTTGGAGAGAGCCAACAGATCATATCAGCAATTGTTACTTCTGCATGGTGCCACCAGTTGGGAAAGGTGTGTCAAAGAAGAAAAAGTGGACTGTGCATTATCCAAACATTCCGTCAGCTATACGCCCAGTACCCCACGGAGAAGGACTGCCGGTTCCTGATGCATCAGAATCATTCTCACTTGAGTTAGACGAAGAAGAGGAAGAGGATGAAACTTCTACTCCTGAACCATCAATGTCACATGACCCATATTTTCTCCCATCCTCCTCCTCTGAACCACACCTTATAACACAAGGTGAACTGAATGACCTTGTCAAGGATTTGGAACTACCCAAGAGTAAGGCAGAACTGTTGGGCTCCAGACTACAGCAGTGGAATCTCCTGGCAGGTGATGTTAGGGTTTCCATGTTCCGTGACCGTCAAAAGGATATTGTCCAATTCTTCTTCATGGAAGGTGATCTTGTAGCCTGCAACAACATCGATGGTGTGATGGCAGCCCTCAACATCGTTCATGATCCAGACGAGTGGAGACTGTTAATTGATTCATCGAAGACGAGTCTTAAAGCTGTTTTGCTGCATAACGGCAGTGTTTTGCCATCAATTCCAGTTGGTCAAACAGTCCATATGAAGTATACCTATGAAAACATGAAACAAGTTTTGAGGTGCATAAACTATGATCAACATCAGTGGCAGCTTTGTGGTGATTTCAAGGTTCTTGCTCTCTTGCTTGGTCTGCAGACTGGATACACAGTGTACTGCTGTTTTCTCTGCGAATGGGATAGTCGTGCGAGAGATTTCCACTACATCAAGAGAGATTGGTCACTCCGACAGTCATTTGAGCCTGGAATGAAAAGTGTCCAGCATCCACCACTTTTTGAATCAATGAAGATTTTGTTACCACCAATGCACATCAAGCTGGGTCTGATGAAGAATTTTGTCAAGGTCATGGACAAAACACATGCAGCTTTCAAGTACCTCCATGGAAAATTTCCAAGGTTATGTGAAGCTAAGATAAAGGAAGGTGTCTTTGTTTGGTCCTCAGATTCGTGAACTTTTTCGAGATGATGCATTTTACCGTGCACTGCGTGGCAAGGAAAAGACGGCATGGAAAGCATTCCAGTTAGTGGCAACAAATTTTCTCGGAAACAACAAGGCAGACAACTACAGGGAGTTGGTGGAAAACATCCTCAAGGCATACAAAAGCCTTGGCTGCAACATGTCACTAAAGATACATTTTGTGCACTCTCATGTATATTTTTTCCACCGAACTGCGGACCAGTGAGCGACGAACACGGCAAGCGATTTCACCAGGACATTGCAACAATGGAGAAACGCTATCAGGGCAAATGGAGCCCATCAATGCTTGCAGACTATTGCTGGACACTGACAAGAGATGCTCCCTTTAATGACTACAATAGGCAAGCCAAGAAGCGCCGAGTAGACACTGAATAAGGACTAAACTATGTATTTATATATACATAAGAGTTTTTTTTACTTTTGTTTCAATATATTTTTTATTTATATAACCGTTTTGCTGTTTTTTAAAGTGTTACATAAACAGGACAGGTGAAATATTATCATGTAAAGCAACCATAAACACATGAAAAGACCTAGGTTTACAATTTATGATTAAAACTCTACTATGTACACAATATACATAGACGTAAAATGTAAAAACTTAAATATCTTGGAAACAGTAGCCTATCAGTTGTTGTAATTGTCATATTTGAATTCAGCACATCAAAATCCCTAATAAATAGCACATTTTATCTCTGAAGCAGACGACTTCGAAAAAATTGTAGACCAGTGTTAACGGTCGGGATTTTAAACGATTGTGGATTTCTTTTTGCTTTCCCCAATCAACAGGTACGCTGAGGGACCAGACATATTGTCATATACTGTGGAAACTAACCAAACCGGGGAGACCCTGATGTTGGCCATGAAATCACGGCCTGATATCGGTACTGCCGTAGATTGGTCCAATGCTACGTCACTGTTAGGAAGGAGATACCCCGTCATGGCAACGCTACAAAGCAGTAGGTTCAGTTTCTTGTCCATATTCTTATAATTTTCATTTTAACAATAATTACAGAGATTGACAAGGAGAAAACTTTTATTTGCATAGACGTAATTAAAGAAAATAAGTACCATGCTTCCTTTCATATGATATAACGTTTTTTTGAATCTTTGAACCAAATATCCGTGTTCATTTATCATTATTCGTAACCTTCCCCATTCAAATGCTGCATTTATATCATTGATCTGGGCACGACAGGATTTTATCTAAATAATAATATGAATCAGGATAGTTTAATTTACCTGTTTGGATATTTCTAATAAAATCCATGCCAACAATTAATATATTCATCAACTTGATTTTTAAATGTTATTAACTGAACAGTTAAGAAGTAGTTTTATAATTTAACAGAATATTATTTATATAAAAATCATAGATACCACTCAAAATTCTAGGTATCACATCGCTGTGTACTTGTAGGTGTACCTCCCAAGTTTGACAACCTCAACGTTACCATTGAGACGAACACTAATGCCATAGTTGGGACGCCTCTATATAAAATATCTGCCAGCGACGAGGATATGCATGACAAAGATAAGCTTGACGTCATCATGGAAACTCAAACTAACCTTTTTGCTGTTGATCTTGGCCGTAAGTTTCATTTCTGATAACATTCTTCTGGAAATAATTTCTCAAAACCCACAGTTTTTATCAGATATAGTCATAACTATTTGCTTTCAAGTTGGTGTTTAACGTTGAGAGAAAAAAATTCTTAGTGTACATGTCTAATTCTTCAATAATATATACAAATACTTTCTGAAAACAACTTCAGCCTTTTCAAATAATTAAAAGGCATTAATCATTATAGGAGAGAAGTTTGCTGAATTAATCATTGCTCTCTCTCTCTCTCTCTCTCTCTCTCTCTCTCTGTGTGAAAATGTTTTTGTTAGCGCAATTGTGTGATATGAGAGATATTAAACAATTACGCTATAGAAACCGCAAGAATGTGCACGAAAACAAAAATGCACTATGTTATACGTACAGACCATGACGTGAAGGTGTCCAGTCAGCTGTTGGCAGGGACGTACGAACTTCACTTCCGGGTCACGGATCCGTGCGGTGGGACGGATCGAGGGACACTGACTGTGCACGTAGAGGCAGTACATGTTAACACCCAGGTAAACCAGACTGTGGACAGTTACTTTCTTATGAGAAGTATCGTGTTGATTGCTCTTCATTTTGCGTTTTGAAATTTCGTTAATGAACTAGTTTGATCCCTGTCTGGTTCTCATTTCAAGATTGTGCTACCATTGGGATTAGACTATTATAGGGCTGATCGCTTCTGAAACATAATAGTACTTGCTCCGGAAATACATAACCTTAAAATGTACTAAGCTGTGTAGAATGTTAGGCCACGACAAAGGGAATTTTACAGAAAATTATAAGGACTAAATGTTCTTCAAGTATTGCAGAAGGAATACATAGATTAAGAAGTCACACATTTTCACTGACTCGAGACATATTCCTTTCGCTAATTACTTTGCCAAAAGATTTTCTTGCTGAGTGACATTGTCCGGTGTTATCATGGAGATTAGGCAGATAAAAACCCATGAGCCAGTCTACTGCAAGCTGTAAATTTCTCCTAATTCATTAGTTTAGTATGCCATTGACTAACTTGTTTACTTTATTATACCAATGAAATGGTTTCGTCAAGTTAACTTAGGCGAGACGTTAATAATGAATCGCTTTTATAATAGTTAACGTACATTAATATGACGACTCCATAAACAGCACCAGTCAACAATTTTATTGTGGAATAACTTGGCGTTCCGCCTCTTTTAAGCCTTGCTGATAGGTGAGGATATAATTCTTCACAATCTTTTTTCACTAATGGGTTTTAAATAGGTTAATATAAGACTAAACTGTCATATTGTCCATTCTAAGTCGAAATACACACGTTGTTAAATATTTCCTTACAGCCGCCGGAGCAACTAACATCTGTGTCGCCCAAGTATTCAGAGAATCTCCATTCAGGCAAAGAGGGTGGCAAAGAGGGTATGTATCATCAGCCACAGCTTAACGGCATTGACGTTAGGTACACCGTAGGGGGTATGTATCATCAGCCACAGCTTAACGGCATTGACGTTAGGTACACCGTAGGGGGTATGTATCATTAGCCAAAGCGTAACGGCATTGACGTTAGGTACGTCGTAGGTTGTATGAATCATTAGCCACAGCGTAACGGCATTGACGTTAGGTACATCGTAGGGGGTATGTATCATTAGCCACAGCGTAACGGCATTGACGTTAGGTACACCGTAGGGGGTATATATCATTAGCCACAGCGTAACGGCATTGACGTTAGGTACGTCGTAGGGGGTATGTATCATTAGCCACAGCTTAACGGCATTGACGTTATGTACACCGTAGGGGGTATGTATCATTAGCCACAGCATAATATATGAATTTAACATTGGACTGACATTTGATACTTTAAAATTAATTCATGCGGCTGTATTAGTAAAGTGAATAATTATTGTTTTTACAGCGGAGGCTTGGAAAATAGGTGTCGCTGTCAGTATTGTGATCGTCGTGACGGTAGTTGGCACGCTTCTGGCACGTGACCTTTGGTACTGGTATTGCAGAAGGCGAACATCCTCCTCGGCCTGCACACCGGACAACGAGGAATGCAAATAATACGTTAAATTATGTTTCAAAATTGCAACGGTCACGTGATTTGCTATTTGTTTTGTAAGGAAATAAGAATTCAGGAAAAACTTTCTTAATGCTTACAGTATGCACATGCCTTCATCTTGGCACAATAAATAGAAGTTAGTACTAATATCTAAGACTCTACATTGGCAGGTGACGAGATATCATAGCGAGTCTACTTAGTTCAACATGAGATGTAAATAAAAAAAGTTTTTTTCAAGCCACTTTATTGGTCTAGAGACTTTGTACGTTATGCGTCTTGGCGTATTAATTTTGACACCAACCCAAGACCCTAAGTTCCATACCTTGCTTTATTAATTTCGACACCAACCCAAGACCCTAAGTTCCATACCTTGGTTTATTAATTTCGACACCAACCCAAGACCCTAAGTTCCATACCTTGCTTTATTAATTTCGACACCAACCCAAGACCCTAAGTTCCATACCTTGCTTTATTAATTTCGACACCAACCCAAGACCCTAAGTTCCATACCTTGCTTTATTAATTTCGACACCAACCCAAGACCCTAAGTTCCAGACCTTGGTCATTCAAGTACTTTACATCAGATACAGACCATCAGGAATGTTTCCTTTTTTGACTTCACATTTTCCTTACATAAAATAATCACATAATTGTATTCACATTTAAATATATTTTCAAGATTTTTATTCCTGTCGTAAATTCTAGCTGTTTGCACCCATAATTTCAAGGGAAAACATACTTATATCGTATTCGGACATTAAAAGATATCAATATTTATTTTTATAGCTCCGTTTAAATTCAGTGGCATTGTTTTCATGTTCATTTACGGAAAGTTGCCTGAAATAAAAATGAGACCGAGGCTATAGAATATGATTTGACATGACGGTGATGTGTGAAAACATCCAAGTATCCATTCTGAGGATGTCTGAAACGTCTGATCATTATTTTTTAATGAAAAAAAATTATTAATTTTTCAAGATATACATAGAACTTCATCCGTGTTTTGTTTCAATTTGTCGGAAAGAACGAGTTTGATGTATCGTAAGGATCAATCGAAGCCGTGAGGCCAATAGGCATTCATACGATTTATAAAAAATTATTTCCTCTGATTCGGAATAAATTACGAATGCGGTTTTGTATTTATCACATACCCAATTTTTACTTTTAAAATATCTTTAGCTATAGCATGTGAATGCGATTTAAAAATAAATTGGAATTTTTAAAAGATTGATTTGGTTTATTTAAGAATATTCACGCGCAATATTGAAGACATATGAATAAAATGGTCATGTAATAAAGATATCTTTATATAACACTGTTGGTCACATCTTAAAAAATATCCACATTAACTTTACACATACGGTATGTATGTATGTATGTATGTATGTATGTATGTATGTATGTATGTATGTATGTATGTATGTATGTATGTATGTATGTATGTATGTATGTACGTACGTACGTATGTACGTATGTATGTATGTATGTATGTATGTATGTATGTATGTATGTATGTATGTATGTATGTATGTATGTATGTATGTATGTATTTAGACATGCACGCACGCACATACGTACGTACCGGACTGATGGCAAGCCTTTCAATCTGAGGAGACTACAGGCAAAGACTAAGTTGCAGGAAGTGACTATTCGTGATCTCCTGTTTGCTGGCGACTGTTCCCTAAATGTCAAATCTGAGTCTGACATGCAACAGAGCATGAACCATTTCTCTTCAGCTTTTGACATGTTCGGTCTCACAATCAGTATCAAGAAGACAATGGTGATGTACCAACCTGAACCTGAACCGTACGTAGAGCCACCATCACAGTAAATGCCCAAACCCTCCTTGCAGTGGACAAGTTCACCTATTTCGGCAGTACACTGTCACGTGCAGTCCATATCGATGATGAAACCAACGCCAAAATTGCTAAAGCCTTTGGTAGATTACGCGCAAATGTATAGGAACGCATCAACCTGCAGGCTTGCAAAGCCATGGTGTTTCCGACCCTGTTGTATGCATGTGAAATCTGGACGGTGTACAGACGCCATGCCAACAAGCTGAACCATTTTCACATGGGCTGCTTGAGGAAACTGATAAGGATAAGATGGCAGGACAGTATCCCAGGCACTGAGGTTCTCACACGGGCAGGCATTCCAAGTATCCACACTCTGCTGATGAAATCCCATATGAGAAGCGCCACGTCAACAGGATGTCAGAAGAGCGACTACCAAAGAAGATCTTCTACGGTCATCTGAAGGAGGGAAAGCGACCTCAGGAAGGTCAGAAGAAATGCTGCAAAGATTCCCTCAAGTCATCCTGGAAACATTTCAACATTGACCCTGAGTCTTGGGAAGATCTCGTTCAGAATCGCTCCACCTGGCGGAGTCTCATCCATACTGGAGCCACAGACTTTGAACTGAGGAGAATTGCAAAGGCAGTGCAGAAACTCGAGCAGCGTAAATCTCAGAACTGCAGCACGTCCTCAATTGATCTAGCAGCCCCAAGCGGCATCTCCTGTGCAGTGTACCACAGACAGTTCAGAGCACAAACTGGCCTGATCAGCCACTCACGTACTCACAGAAACCAAACCAGTTAGTGATATCATGGTCATCTTCGAACTCGAAGGACGAACAACAAAAACATACAAGTACGTAAGTGGATTAAAAATGATGTTTTAGATTTTGTTTACCCACCCCCTCAATAATGGGGCCGCCAAATATTTTTAGTATATTACACATTATTTTAAAGAAATGATGGTACCAAAAACTTTAACAGATGACTACGGTGACCTGGGCAAAGAAATATTTATTTGTGCTTCGAATATCTAAAAGAACAAATATCAATTTAGAAGCTCACCTAGGTCAGGCGTATGTCGTGAATAAAAGCATAATGAATTTATGATGTCTTTCGAAACGTTTAAAATTCTAAACGGTGTCTGTCATAATATAACTTCGATACAATTTATGTATGTATTGCGCATAAGCGTAAAAGCAAAGTTGGCAAATTCCTGCCAGACATCCTGCTTCAGTACATATATCACGACTAAATATTGCGGCTATCTACGACTGCCACAGTTCTTTCACACTTTTGACTATGTGGAATGTTGCCATGATGTTAACAGAAACAATTATAATTTTGTCCAAATTTGTGTAGATTACGTATATTGTTTTGTGCAACTTATCCAGGAAAGTCGTTCAAGCGCACTCAAATTATCTACTTTTACCCTCTACAGAACCAAATTGACGAATTTTTCGAATGATGTTAAGACATGTTTATATGTCATTGAAATATTCATAAAAATCTTGATTGTTGCAACCTTAAAGTCTTACACATTTATATTTCTTTAAAATAAATCTGAAAGGATTTTTAGTTTAGATTATATTTAAAGTTTGCTTATTTCGAAAGTATGTTAAAGGAGTTTGTAATTTGTAAAATATTATCCTCGAGTTTTAATGGTCTAGTAATTTTTCAACACACCCTTAAGTCATGCTGGTTAGTATTTTTAATTTGATTTTTAGTGTTCTCGTATAAGAGTCTATAATGAAATAATAATGAGTAGTCTAGTAATTTTTAATTTTGATTTTAGTGTTTTCGTATCTGAATGGTAACACAAACAAAATATATGTGTTGTCCAACACTTGCAAAATGTATACTACTGTCCTATTTAAATCGTTCCTTTTTAAATCTGTAAGCACCACAAAAAAGCATAGCACAAGAGTCTTTAATGGAACAGTATGTCATGCGATTGATTTTCACTTTGTGGGAAAAGCAGGATAGTCTTTAGGCCTTCTTCTGAGTGAATATTTTGATTAAATTAAACAAAAATAAACTTTTTGACGTTATATGAGATTAATGCGCCGTTGATAATTCGGTCTCTCTTATCTTTAAAGTCTTGGAGAAAACGAAATAAAAAATCATTAGATATATGTTAGCCACTAGTCGCAGAACAGTAAGGAGGTGATGAGATTTTTTGATGCCTTTTATTACCAATTATGATTAGAACATTTGCATTCTTCAGGTAATATTTTCTTCCAAATGTGTCCTATGAGCTTATATATTTTACACCCTATATTTGTGTATATACAGATTTGCAAGGCTTACTTTTCAATAAAACTTTATGTTTTCTTCGGCATTAACTGTATTCCTAATGACATCGTAAACGACATCATAATTTTGATATTCCCGAGTGAACAATTCAGTTGAATACCGGTGATGGAATTAGAGAGATGAATTTTGAAAACGGAAGGTGAAAATACGTCTCTGACACCTTGACTACAAACTCAATGGGCTTAAATATTTCTGAAGAAGAGTAATAGCAATCATAAAATCCGTGTTATGAGTTTGTTAACAAAACATGTGCTGACGACCAGAATAATAGATTTGGTAGGTTGAAAAACACCGAATTAATATAGCACCTTACTCAACTGGTCTGAAGACGCTGCTGTTTGTGGCTGTATCTGCTGAAGAACAAATAATGTACAGGAAACACGTTTCTGGAAAAGAATTGTTAGCCTTCCTGCAAGTTTGCCATCTTTTTTTCTGCCTTGTATGTACGGGGGTGACAGCAGCGGAAGGTATATATATCTCTCTCTCTCTCCCTGTATGTCTGTCTCTCTCTCAAATACATTTCTTGGCAGTCCTAAATAAAGAATCTCATAAGATACTTAATTGCAGTTGCTTTCATGTGTTGATGTGCAGTTAATCAGTCAATACAACATGTATAGGCAATTCTATTATTTAGGATAAACAGTATCCTCCATACTTTTTTCCTCTTTTTTTTATTTATATCTCAATATCGGGTGCGACGCCTTTGTGGATTACATGCATTTGGATTCAATTGTGATCTGAGAAAAAAAGTATTAAGAGATTGAGAGGCTGGGTAACAATTTGCGTTTGACAAGATCATATATAAATTAAGCGTTACCGTATACTTTCAGTTTCAGCGTGTAACATGGTGATCGGAGCGGACAAGCTAGGAAACACTGCTAGCAACGTGGATAAACACCAACGTACGTGTCCTTCCCTTTTCTGACATGATCTTCCCAATAACTACAGAGTTGATTATATATATATATATATATATATATATATATATATATATATATATATATATATATATATATATATATATATACATATATATATATATATATATATATATATATATATATATATATATATATATATATATATCTTTTCTACCGCGATTAATTTGTTTTATGCTTTGAGGCACATTTGTCTTTTATTCATTGTGCAAATTTCATGTTGAACAATAGAAATTAAATCAATTAAAAATTAGTTATTTTTTGTAAAGATATAAATTTGATTTAATAAACATAAATAGGATTTATAATAGACGCATTGAAATTGCATCAGTCAAAGTAATATTTTCCGTGACACTTTTTTTCTCTTTTTTTTCAGTATACATAACATACGCCATCACTTGATAGTATGATCAACTTTAGATAGTATGACCAACTTTAGACAGTATGACCAACTTTAGATAGTATGACCAACTTTAGATAGTATGAGCAACTTTAGATAGTATGACCAACTTTAGATAGTATGACCAACTTTAGATAGTATGAGCAACTTTAGATAGTATGACCAACTTTAGATAGTATGATCAACTTTAGACAGTATGACCAACTTTAGATAGTATGACCAACTTTAGATAGTATGACCAACTTTAGATAGTATGAGTAACTTTAGATAGTATGAGTAACTTTAGATAGTATGACCAACTTTAGATAGTATGAGCAACTTTAGACAGTATGACCAACTTTAGATAGTATGACCAACTTTAGATAGTATCAGCAAATTTAGACAGTATGACTAACTTTAGATAGTATGACTAACTTTAGATAGCATGACCAATTTTGATAGTATGACTAACTTTTTGAGAAATTTAAGTTTCTACAGAAGCGATATTATGAATAATATTTGATTGTAAAATCAACTTCCTTTTCTAGTCTCTATCAAGTGAATCCCATTAATTCCCTAAAAGAGCTTTATTGAACATGTTTTATTGCAACTTGCATAACGGAAACCCAGACTAGTGATTCTGCACATTTCTTCCCTTTTCAGGGCATATAAATATCGTGACGGACGATATCTATACGGTGAAATGTTGTGGAGTTGTGGAGAGTTGGCACTTTACCGCCGGCAACACGGGCCAAATCAACCTTCAAATATGGCAGCCCCTGAAGGCAGCCGACAAACTGAAACTTGTTGGACAGAATATATACGATGTGCAAAGTAAGTGTAAATTTTTTTCATTGTTAAGACGTGTTCATACATTTGGAGTTCTGGCAAATATCAAAGCTATTTTTGAAAAGAAAGGAAAAACAGGCACTAATAGACGTTGATCGTATTTGTATAATGATATAACATATGTATTTACCTGAGGTAGTAAATAAATGATCATTAAGCAATTTATCCAACTGATGGTGTCAAGTTTGTATTAGGACTAATATTTGACGTTATAGGATACTAATGCTCTGTTGATGACAAGGCCCCACCTAGCTATTACGTATGGAATCATCAGTAAATATACCATCCACTAGTTGAACTACAAGAAGGAAGTGATGAGATTGTTTTGGTGCCTTTCACGACCAATTATGATAACATTTACATTCATAAGATATGACTGTTCTTCTAAATGTGTCCGATAAATCTGTACATTTTAGACCTCAAAATTCGACTGTGTAAAGTAAGAAAATTAAAATCAGTGAAAAGCACATATTTTCATGTCTATACGAATTTACGAGTCATGCTCGTTCAAAAAAAATCATATTGTCTTCGTCATAACTGCATTCCTAATGACATCGTAGGTAATATAGGAATTAAGATATTCAGCAGCGGAAAAAAAATAAATAAAAAAAGAATTAGAATTCCGCCCACAGGATTCTCCGTACAGGAAATAGTAACTGTTGCTCATTATTGGATCCAATACAATGAGTTCTTAGTTTTTTTTAAGGTAAATTGTCCAAACGTTTTTCTTTCATTTCATCTTTACTTTACCGTCAAGGTAGCGAGAAGGACAAGACGGTAACATTGGACATAACGGAGCCCAAAGAGAGGATCGCCATTCGCTCCGGTGACTACATTGGCTGGTAAGTGTATAATGAATTTTTGAGGGCAGTTTTACTGATCAAGTCCGCAACATTGACTGGCAACATATCTAATGCTGGATTTATCGTTACATTTCATTATCATCTATCTATTTATCTTTTTGATCTAGCACACCATTACATGTTTGAACTGTATACGTACAACATTTCCACTCTGGAAAAAGCAGATTTGAATATTAATTTAGCTCTTATTAATTTCTTTAAGAAATAATAACATTACCGCTGGGGTCTCTATACTGTGTCTTTTCTTTGTCTCTTTGTTGTTATCGCGATTCTCCTAACTTCACAAGATGTTTAAAAGAAATAGATACCCCTTGGTATTCGCTCTTTTGTTTCGGAGTACTTAAGCTATATAAATGACGTTCATGTTGGTGCTTTTGTCCAGGTTCACGGAAGGGCGAGACATAGTGGCGTATAAGGAGGAGCAGCGCGGTAAGACTAAATCCATCTCTGTGCGGGACTTTAAGGTGGGGGATGTGGTGGACTTTGTCGCCGCCAAGGTAGCGGACAACAGAACATACGCTATCAACATCAAAGCCGCGCCAGGTAAATAATGGAAAGGGAACATATCGGACAGGCCGGACTAGAGGTTCTATAACATGGCTTACATTTTTGGGGATTAAAGTGAACCTGACCCTAACCACAGGTACCGAGGGCGTGCTATGTACAAGGAACATGTCGAACAGGCGGGCCTAAGATTTTAAAATAAGGCTTATGTTTGTATTTGTTATAGTTAACCTAGCCCTACAAATCGACATCAAGGCGGCGCAAGGCAAAAGGACCATGTCGAGCAGCCTTACCTTATTTTTTTTTCTAGAACAAGGCTTAGGTTTTTTCTATGGGTTAAAGGTAACCTAAACATAACAATTGGCATCAAGGCTGCACTAGGTAAAAGGAACATGTCTGACAGTCTGAGCTAGAGGTTATATAACAAGGCTTAGGCTTATATGGGTTACAGTTTTAACTCAGTCCTACAAAACCAAGGACGCGGCAGAGTAAGTGATGCAAAGGGAAAATTTCGGACTAGAGATTATATAACAGGGCTTAGGTTTTTATAGCTTAGATTCAACGTAACCCTTAGATTAACATCAAGCTTGTGCTAGGTAAAAAAACGGAAAGAAACATGTCCGACAGACTAGGCTAGAGGTTTTATAACATGGCTTACATATTTATGGGTTAGAGTAAACTTAACCCTAATCATTGCCATCAATGGTAGGCTATGTAAATGGGATGGGAACCTTTATATGCATTGGTGTATGAAAAGAAAGTTCCACCTAAGGGTCAGAATTTTGCGTCTGACTCAAAATTTTGATCATGAGGTTGCAATTTTTCTATCCTACACTGAAACATAATGAAAGATTCTTTTTCTCACATTCCTGAACGCAATAAGATGTTTTGTATTGTCGGTTTCTAACGGCACTTTTATCACATTTTGGGCGCTAACACGCATAGCAAATGGGAGCTAAGTGCCTTTCCCAATGACACACAGAGGCAGTTGATCTGTACTGCCCTGGTCTGGTATCGAACTCGCGACCCTTCGATTACGAGTCAGACGCTCTACCAACTGAGCTAACGTAGCTAGAAAGTCGAAATCAAAACACCTTATTGTGAATGGTCAAACGCTATACCAACTGAGCTAACATAGCTAGAGGGTCGAAGTCAAAACGGCTTATTGTGAATACTGATATAACTTTCAAGCAGCAAAACACCTATTGAAAATTTTGTTATCTTTTCCAGATTTTGAAAAAGACGACTTCCACATGTTTATGTTACAGTGAAATAGTATATTTCACATTATGCAACATTTATACAGATTTATAAGCCTCCTTTTATGTCTGTAGGTAACTTCACTTTACGTATGTAGATAACCACGCCTTACGTATGTAGGCCACCTCGTTTTACTTATGTAGGTAACCTCGCTCTACCGATGTAGGTAACCTAGGAAACTGGAAAATATACTCTGGTTGATACAGACGCAGAATACTCCTCAATATCTGAACTCAGAATCCGATTTGGAGAAAGTTTTTGTTGCAATAGTTCAAGGTAGACACATAGTATAGGTCATATCAAAGGCATATCCTGATATATGTTTTCAATGGCATTTTGACCCAAACTCTGTTCAAAGCAGTTTTTCTCAAACTGTGTCTCCCGGTTATGAACATGAATATAATATAGGAAAATTAATACAAATGAATTAAATTTACATTCCTAGATTCAAGTACTCTTTTGATTGTTTGTCCTTCCTTAATAATTGTATTTTCTGTTCTTTCCTGTAACTATTTACGCAAGATGGCGAACATTTGCACTTATTTTGCAACAGGCCAGAGTCCGTCATTTGTCGGTCTTCCGACGAAGACCGAGATATCCATTGATACGGCAGTAGGAAAGGCGGTGTACCAGGTCGAAGCGTTCGATCCCGATTTGGAACATGCGGGTGCACTGAAGATAGAGATGGTGAATGGTCATAATTTCTTTTCCTTCGATTCCAATACAAGTGAGTGAAAACCGTTGAAATCGTTTTTAAAGCATTCAATAATATCTTAATGTTATCATTAAGACCGACTCATAACCATGGCATAAATGTAAATTTTATAATATCACATTATCCTACATGATATTCAAGTTTGTATCAATGCATTTAAAAAGAACGTTGTGGATGAATTGTTTTTCTTCTCTTTTTCCAATGATTGTGGTGAAAGCTTGTGTTGATCAAGATGCTAAAACAAAAAAAAAAAAACACTTATACTTTTGTGAACAGAAGATATTGTGATACATGTATATACTCATGTTTTTGACACTAATTCATTTAGACGTGAATATACTACATTGCCCACTTTTTAAGACCATTTTCCTGATTAACGACACAGCGTGATGTATATTTTCAGATGTATATTTGTCATTTAAATAATACAATAGTCGTTTTGTAGGTCCTTTTATCCAGTTCTGCTTATCTTTTTCCCCATAGGCAGACACGAAGATAATCCTTTTTTGTTATTGTTGCTTTCATCGTTAAAATATATTGTAATTCATTTAATAATTTTTATTCAGAAAAATAAAATTATTTCTCTTATATTTCATGCCCTTTAGACCAAGTGAAGGTCAAAAGCAAACTGCAGATTCAACCGCCATCTGAGACGTTCAAGGTCGACCTGAAGGTCACGGACCCATGCGGTCTTATGGGAGGTGGGACAATAGACATCTTGGTGAAGTCCTCTGATAGTCAGACAACAACTGGCAGGTCCAGGACAGTAGACAACAACAAGGTTAGGACGACCCCTTCGTTCACCACGACAACTACAACGGTACGTTGGACATACTACTGGGAGAATGAAAATAATTTTTAATGCAGTGTCTTATTACAAGAAGTTTCAGATCCTAATGAACTATTAAACAGTTGTATATGCACTAAAATGGTGTCGGCTGTTTCGATGATTATTTTCATTTCATTTTTCTCTCGCATAGCCAATTTTAGCGTGGCAGAAAAAGTGAGGGCTCCAGGATATTTTATGCCTTTTGGTGTGTGTGTGTGTGTGTGTGTGTGTGTGTGTGTGTGTGTGTGTGTGTGTGTGTGTGTGCTTGGAATAAGGATACCCCGAGTCCACAAGGTTTCTGATGCATTTCGTTGAGAGCTATTTTGAATTATGATTATTGTCAGTTCTAGCTGTATATTTAAAAATGCGGAGGGAATCAACCCCAGAATGGATCTCTATCAGCGGCTACATTCGATTTCTATTCCACCTCCGACAACGTTCATATTTCTAGAATATGCTTTGAGGCCCCGTATGGCCCAGTGGTCTAAGGCGCTCGCCTTTACAGATCATTGACATCTCACCTTTGTCCGCGTGGGTTCGAGTCTCGGCTTAGCCAACGTGGGTATGTGAGAAAGTTTGCCAGTAACTTCACCTGGGTAGGTGATTCTTCCTGGGTTCTGCCTCCACTAAACGAACTGTCTGACATGTAGAGCTTATCGTGTACTGAAAAATGACGTTAAAATGAAACCAGACCAGGATATGCTTCAGCTAAGTTGTTTCGTGGCAAGAATGAAATTTCATGCATTTTTTTTATCACTCCAGTGTTATTTTTACGAAGATATTTTCTAGACGACAAATAACTCTCAATGTCTGTCGGTGGTCAGAGATTTGGTCCAGAGTTACCATGTATCTCCCTTAGCTATTTTGTTCCAGAAATCATTGAGCACGACGTCTAAAATAATATATTCCAGCGTGTGTGGAATTAAGATAAGGCTTTCATAAGACACATGTAACATATTGATTTCATCATCATTACCCATAAAGTAAGACTTTTCACAAAATCTAACCCATGATACTCATAATTTTTGGGGCCCCGGGTGGCCGGGTGTTCTAAGGCGCTCGCCTTTACAGGTCACTGACATCTCACCTCTGTCCGCGTGGGTTCGAGTCTCGGGCTTGGCCAACGTGGTATGTGAGAAAGCTTGCCAGTAGCTTCCTGTGGGCCGGTGGTTCTTCCCGGGGTTTTCTCGGGTTCTTCCTCCACAAAATATACTGGCCGCCATGTATAGCCTATCATGTGCTGAAAAATGGCGTTAAACCCATAACAACCAGCCAACTCATAATTTCTAGAAGACAGTGTTGTGATATGGTCACGTTATGAGACCCATGTTCAAAAAGACTAATATATTAAATTCACAGATTTTAATGACATAGCTGGTCAGAAAGGTCTAATGTATAGATTTCAATACAGAAACTGATGCAAGTTTTTTTTTTTTTTTAATTAAACAAGATTTGATTGAGTGAGTATTGTAAATAATTGTATATTAGACACACTGTTGATGAAAAAGGTGTTATATAATTATATAAAATTATATTGCACATACTGTTTGCATGCTGCATGAACATTATATATGTCTACTAAGAAACTTATCATAACCTATTGATTAAAATTAATACAGTTTGCGTGTCATTTTAAAATGATGTCGCTGTCTTGCATAAATGTCAGTGAAACGTGCTATATTAAGTAAGAATGCTTTGTGTCTATTGAAGGACAAATAACAATGAGAATGAATACAATACATGAAAGATCTGAATAAGTGTTACATTATGTTTGTCCATTACAGAATCCTATGGTGCCCGATGGTTACGATGATTACGACAACGAGAAAGACACAAACACCGCTACGAAGGGAACAAAAGAGCCCGGTTCCGAACCTGAGCCAGAATTGACTACACTCAAATCACGAACAGGTATTCAGTTTGGCAGGAATATCAGAGAACATCGATGGGTTACAAATGCTATCGGAAATTGTTAATCTTTCTCAACAGATAAATATAACCTTTCGTAATAGAAATTACAATTAAAAAAATAGTATTTAAGAAAAGCATCGTGGATAAATCGTAAAATTTTCCTCTCAGTCTTGTAATTTCTAAACAGAAATTTTTGTGTGTGATCCCTGGAGATCTTCCATCCTAATATTATCTTGAAACATACTTACATCGACGTGATAGCCGGTTGCTATTTTAAAGCTGATCCTTTCAGTTCCTTTATTTAACGGTGTAATCGTGGCTCCCTTAGATATTGAAACATGTTTATGTAGTAATTAATATAATGTAGCACTGAAACCTACCTAATTATTTGCATTAAAATCATAACTAACACTGAGGTTTAAACTGGAACGTTAATCTTTTGAAACATACAAGGATTGTTATAAAACAAATGCCAGAGCAACCACTAAACTCAATTCACGACATCATGCGAGTCTTCTGATATAAATCGGTTCAAATAGTAAACAAACAAAATTTAGTTGCAGACAAATGCCCTCACTCACCCCGTCCCCGGTTCCCCCCCCCCAACAAACAAAGATTTCAAGAAGTTCAAATATAATATTTTGTGTGCATTCATATTTATTTACATCAGTAGTACGATGTGGCACTTTGGCCACTAACGTGAATCCTATGTTAAATAGATTCTGTGGATTATAGTGACAAGATGGGAAATCCTATGTTAAAAATGCCAATAGGTTTAACATTATGGGTTTGTGTCGCAGGAAATGTAACATTGTAACATTATGGGTCTGTTTGGTCTTCAACGGAAATTTAACGCAGAGATGTCACTTGAGGGACAAAAATGTCACTTGCGGGTCATTGGAAATTAGCATTAGAACCCCATAGTGTCGCTTTTAGGGAAATTTATGGGGGCTAGCGAGACATTAGCACTACGACCCCATAGTATCACTTTTTGGAATAGGGAGATCAAGGGAATATAGAAAATTATAATGTTAAACATATGGATTAAAGGCATAATATTAAATTCCCGTTAGAGGCTATATTGATCCACACGTGTTAAACATATGACAATATGTTAATTCCCGTTTGAGGCCATACAGCGGCAGAATGCTAAGTCACGTTAGAACCCATAGAAACCCCCACATGTTAAACATATGGACATTTTTAACATAGTAATGACCGTCACTCCTAACGGTGCGTTAATGGTATAGCTTGGGTATTACATAGTTGATCACTGGGTGCTGGTCACTCCAAACGGCGTTTTAGATAGTAGATAACTTGGTGTTGCATAATAGATGACTGGGCGCTGGATAATACTAGTATATCACTGGGTGATGGTCATTGCAAACGTAGTGTTGGATAGTAAATAACTGAGTGTTGGATAGTAGATCACTGGGTTTTGATTCGTGCAACAATACCTCGAACCCGACCGGTTCAGTGTTTTTAGAGTACTGGATATAATGAAAGATCTGGAATTTGAATTTTTCGACATTTTCCCATGACTTTATTTAATTACGCGTGCTCGAAGCCCGGGGAAAATATTGTATTATATTTAAAATTCTATATGGCCCATTATTCTCAGTGGATGTCACTACTCACTACATATCCCATGGCGCAGAGACTTTGTACAGATTCAATTAAAACGCAAAGAACTAATTTACTATTTACTCTGGGACATAATTATGAACGAAAGGTACCCGAACGCTCTGAAAGACAGAAATTGAACAAGCCTAAAGACAGAAAGTATTTCTTTTATGTTTTGTGACAAGACTCTTCTGCGAACATGTTATAAGACTTGCCATATCATGACTTCTCTCACCATAGACACATTCGTACCAAAAACAAAAAGCTTCACGCATGTGCAGGAAAGAAACGGTTGTCGTTTTTATGACCAAGTTGTTTGAGTTGGATTATCAATGTTATATTTCAAGATATGACAACGAACTCGAAGAAGTATTGAATGAGGACCAGAACAAGAAAAAGAAACAGGACCATCGTGTAGATGTAATACTTTTTGACTTTGAATGTTCTGAAGAGACTTGAATTAAGATTCCTAACTTGTGTGTGGTTCATCGCGCTTGCGACAAGTGCATTCAAGAGCTTTTATTTCATCACTGTCAAAATCATAGCGTGATTCCAGGAGAACGTGTAAAGATATTACGGGGCTCTCGTAGTTTTTCTGATTTTGCTGAGCGGATTTTAGACCCCACGGAAGCAGCAACATGGTGTATGTGGGGTTGGACCACTTTCACCGTTTTACTACAAATAAAGAGACGTTCATATTTAGAAATTATAGAAATTTAACAATATCGCCATGCAATACAAAACATGTTTTAAATTTTGTGAATTTTGGAAAATCAAAGGGTAGCATTCGTAAATTTAAAAGAGGCTATTAGAGTTATCAATGACACACACACACACACACACACACACACACACACACACACACACACAATACCAGGGGTCAGAAAAAATCATCTACTTACAAGTCGGAAGAATCATTTTTGGAAGAAAAAAAAATAAAACTTTTAGTGAATGCATTGGTATCACAACGGTAGGTCAACCTTTATACGAATATTATCTTGGTTATTGGACAGAAATAAGACCCTGGTCTCAGTCTACCAATTGTGGGAAAGTGAATGTGCTGAAATGTACAAAGAAATGTACCAAGCATGACAAAGATGGAATATTTTGATTTCTATGGATTAACTCCTCTGGAAGACACTATCATCGACTTTATTAAAAGAAATGCTGTATTTAGTCAATTCAGTAATGTAAGATTGCAAGGACTGGATTCCTAATTACGTGTGGACAATATTGTGTGTATTTTCTTCATCAACGCAGTATTGGATCCCTATTAGAAAATGCACTTGACTTATCAGCAGAACACGTTCACACGCAACGTGCCATGCGTTAATTATTTTTCTTATCTAAGTTGGGCAATGTACAGGTTGATAAGGAAGACAATTAGTAATTAATGAGAGTAACACTATCTGACCTTAAATGGATAGAATGGCAAGAAAACACTCGACTTTTAACCAGATAATTCCTTCACTTTTGCAGTTTCTAAACTAGAACAGAAAAATTTACTTTCTCTCTCTCTATCTCTTTTTCTTTCTCGTTTTTTTCTTTCTCCCCCTCCTCCTTGTTGTTTTCAAAAATACAAACAGAAAAATGTCACACCCTTACGTTAAATCTTAGCTTCAACGCCAAATTTGTTAGCTTGACAATGTAGTAAAACTGTAACTCTGGTCTCAACAGCAATATTTTCACTCATCGTCTTTAATTTAAGACGGCCAATGTAACATTAGGTAAACTGAGGTCAGCTTGACACTGGATATTTTTGTAACAAACTTTCAGCTGTTATGTATGATGTTTATATAATATTATAAATATTTTAGGAAATTATAAATGTTTCTTCACTTTAATATTTGCTTAAATCTTAATGTTTATCAGGAAAAACATGTTTAACTAATGTCCTTGAATTAGGTTGTTTTGATCAATATGTTTTCTCAATTTGAAGGTCAAGGTTGAATTTTGTTTACAAGTAAAATTCCATTAAGATGACACTCATTCTAGAACATTCTGTCATGTGACCAATCTTTATATATACCATGTTTGGTGGACATTTATTCAGTTTTGACATTACCATCAGTCTTGTAAAGAGCTATTACAGTTGTGAAAATTCATTACAAATTCTAAGAGAGGAATTATTTTAAATATTCATTGGATTATAACAGTGCTCATAAACTTTTGGATTTTGGATTTTTAATTGATGATTTTGGAATTTATGTGAACTTATTCAGAGATTTTGGAATACTTCATTTTGACATCAGCACATCAAGATTACTAGTACATCAGGACTTTGGAGACCATTAGCACATCATAACATTCAAGGACACAGCCGTGAATTCTAAACATTCTATATTTAGGACTTGTGATTAGAACAATCATTCCTATTGGATTATTAGGATTTCAAAACACATTACTGTAAGTGACTTTTTGATTTTTCATTTTAATTATCTAGTAATAAATTGCTTGTTGATTTTTTACTTGATTTGTTGGTTTCACTTTCTTTCTGTTACATTTTTCTTAGACCAGAGAGTCGTAACAGAAATTGGGGGCTCGTCTTCCGGGATTGAATTTCTTTAAAGCATATTAGAGATATTAAATTTATCTTTGAAATTCATATTGATTTTGTCTCGGAGAATTTTTTTTTGTCTTTGGCAAAGATTTTTAATAAAGAAATTTTTTGTGTGTGAAACCAACAAGCATTTAAAATGGCATCTAATGTTCAGAATTTCATTTCAAAACCTACCCAGGAGGGGTTAGAGTGCATGAGAAAGGATGAGTTGCTCGAGCTTGCCAGAAAATACAGTCTATCTGAGGCAAAATTATCATTGACAAAACAGGAGATAAAGATTATTTTAATTCAGTATTTAGTAGGAAAGGGAAATTTTGATAGTAGTGCTTTAAGTTCGAAGAGAAAGCCTGTATCTGGTTCTGACAGGAAATTAAGGGAATTAGAGTTAAAGAACCAGATGGATTTAGAGTTAGCAAAGCTTCAGATTCAGAGAGAGAGAAAAAAAGAAGAGAGGCAGATGGAGATAGAGAAAGAAGAGAGGCAGATTCAGATGGAGAGAGAGAAA
Source organism: Margaritifera margaritifera (assembly GCA_029931535.1). NCBI lineage: Eukaryota > Metazoa > Mollusca > Bivalvia > Unionida > Margaritiferidae > Margaritifera > Margaritifera margaritifera. The sequence goes on along the minus strand of JAQPZY010001110.1, from coordinate 426,712 downwards.
GAAGAGAGGCAGATCCAGATGGAGAGAGAGAAAGAAGAGAGGCAGATACAAATGCAGAAAGAAGAGAGGCAGATGGAGAGGGAGAGAGAGAAAGAGGAGAGACAGATGCAGATGCAAAGAGAAGAAAGGGAAATGCAATTTAAGTTAAGAGAATTAGAACTGGCAAACAGAGCACACTCCACTCCTTTAAAAACAAGTTCAGGTTTTGATGTTACTAGATATATTAGGTTAGTACCCCCTTTTCAGGAAAAAGAAGTAGATAAATACTTTCTTCATTTCGAGAAAATTGCTGAAAACTTGAAATGGTCCAGAGAGCATTGGACTTTGTTATTACAAAGTGTACTTATTGGCAAAGCTCGTGAAATTTACATTTCACTGTCAGTACAACAAAGCACTGATTATGATGTGGTTAAGGAGTACATCTTGAAAGCTTATGAGTTGGTACCAGAGGCATATCGACAAAGGTTTAGGAATTGTAGAAAAGAAACTGGACAAACTCATGTCGAATTTGCAAGGGATAAAGAACAACTATTTGATAGGTGGTGCTCAGCCAAGAAAGTTGATCAAGCTTATGATAACCTCAGACAGCTCATATTAATTGAAGAGTTCAAAAGGTGTATCCATAGTGATGTTAAAACCTATCTTGACGAGCGGAATGTGGAAACTTTGGAAAATGCTGCTCGTATGGCTGATGATTATTCCTTGACTCACAAAATTTCATTTGGTAATAAATCGTCCTCTCAGCAGTTTTCTGGTAAAAAACCATTTCAATCTCATTCGAGTACTTCCAAATTTCACAACAGCACAACTATTAGGAATCAAACATCTGATAAGACTGATCAGAAATCCTTATCTCTTCCTACGTGCACTTATTGTAAAAAGAAAGGGCACGTTATTTCTGATTGCTTCAAGTTGAAAAATAAGCAACAGAGTAAAGACAGAGCTTTTCCAAATGCTCTTATTTCTACGAGGTCAAGGTCACGGTCTTGTATTGAAAGCAATACATTTGTTGGGTCAAACAAACCCCAGTCTGATTCTATTTTGGAGGCTTATGAACCATTCATGTCAGAAGGTTCTATATCACTTATTGGTGATTCTGCCAAACCTATCCCAATTAAAATATTAAGGGACACTGGAGCTTCTCAGAGTCTTTTATTATCAGGTACTTTGCCTTTGTCTGAGGAGTCTTCTTCAAGTGAAAGTGTTCTTGTTCAGGGAGTGGAGTGCGGCTTTGTAAATGTTCCTCTTCATTGTGTAAATTTGGCATCAGACTTAGTTTCTGGACCTGTGACTGTTGGGGCAGTGACTTCTTTACCCATAGAGGGTGTTCATTTATTACTAAGCAATGACCTAGCTGGAGATAAGGTTGTGGTTAATCCACTTGTAACTGACAAGCCTTGTTTGGATCAGAAAGTTGATAATGTCGAAACTGAAATCCCTGATTTGTACCCTGCTTGTGCAGTTACTAGAGCTATGGCAAAGAGAGCTCTTGAGAGTGATGTTGATCAGGATATTATTCCTTTAGCTGACACATGTATTGGTCAGTCTTTTGATGAGGTCACTTTTTCCTCAGGTATTGATCAATCAAATGGTATTGATCACAGTGATCCTCTTTTGGCAACTCATTCTCTTTGTTTTAATCAGGATGACAAACGACAATCCCTTGTCGTTGAACAGGAGCAAGATCCCGAGATATCTTGTTTGTTTCAGAGGGCTATTAGTGAAACTGAAGCCACACAAGTTCCAGTGTGTTACTTTGTGAAAAATGGGGTCCTTATGAGGAAATGGAGACCACCTGAGGTACCCGCTGGTGACGAGTGGTCAGTGAGCTATCAAATTGTTGTTCCTAAGTCATATCGACAGGAAATTCTTAATTTAGCCCATGAAACTCCTTTGGCTGGTCATTTAGAAGTCCGTAAGACTTATCACAAGATCTTGAATCATTTTTATTGGCCGAAACTCAAAAGTGATGTTTCTAAATACTGCAGATCTTGTCACACTTGTCAAATGGTAGGAAAACCCAATCAGAAGATACCTAAGGCTCATCTGCAACCTATTCCTGCATTTGATGAACCATTTAGTAGAATAATAGTAGACTGTGTTGGTCCTTTACCTAAAACCAAGTCAGGCAACCAATACTTGTCGACGATCATGTGTACATCTACAAGATTTCCAGAAGCAATTCCTCTGAGAAATATAAAAACTAAAACTATTGTGAAAGCTTTGGTGAAGTTTTTTACACTTGTTGGCGGCCTTCCCAAATCTGTCCAGTCGGATCAAGGGTCAAATTTTATGTCTGGAATTTTCCAACAAGTTATGCATGAACTAGGCATCCAACAGTTTAAATCTTCTGTCTATCACCCTGAAAGTCAAGGTGCTTTGGAAAGATTTCATCAAACTTTGAAGAATATGATTCGATCATATTGCTTTGATACAGAAAAGGATTGGGATGAGGGTGTTCATTTGTTGTTGTTTGCTGTTAGGGAATCAGTTCAAGAGTCGTTGGGTTTTAGTCCCTTTGAACTAGTTTTTGGTCATACTGTCCGTGGACCATTGAAAGTATTGAAAGAGAAACTTCTTTCAAATGAAGATTCAAAGATTAATCTTCTTGATTATGTCTCTGATTTCAAATACAAGTTGTCAAAGGCCTGTCAAGTAGCAAGAACTAATCTTCACAATACCCAGTCAAAAATGAAATTAAGGTATGACAGAAATTCACAGGAAAGGAGTTTTAAACCTAGTGACAAAGTTCTGGCTCTCTTTCCCATACCTCAGAATCCTCTTCAGGCTAAATTTTATGGTCCTTATACCGTTGAAAAGAAAGTAAATGACTTAAATTATATCATTAACACTCCTGGGAGACGGAAACAGAAACAACTTTGTCATATAAATATGTTAAAGGAATATTTTGACAGAGATAGCTCAGCTAATTATTCTGTTAATTTAGTTGTACCTGTCCCACACAGTGAAGATATCAACGATGGAATACAATCAGACTATGGTGACTCTGGTATAACCAATCTTCGGAATTCAGAAATATTGAACAACCTAGACCAGAAACTTTCACATCTACAACAACAGGAAAGAAATGAACTAAAACAGCTATTACATGACTATGAGCACTTGTTTCCTGATGTTCCAACACGAACAAGTAAAATTTATCATGACGTTGACATTGTAGATTCTGCGCCTGTGAAACAGCATCCTTATAGGATGAATCCTCTCAAACAGAACTATCTGAAGAAAGAAATTCAGTATTTACTGGAGAATGATTTCATAGAACCAAGTAAAAGTAACTGGAGTTCACCATGTATTCTTGTTCCCAAGCCAGATAATACATTCCGTATGTGTACTGACTATAGAAAAGTCAACAGTGTCACCAAAACTGATTCATTTCCAATCCCAAGAATGGACGATTGCATTGATAAAATTGGAAATGCTAAATATGTCACCAAGTTTGACCTTTTAAAAGGATTCTGGCAAATTCCACTGACGGAAAGGGCAAAAGAAATTTCAGCATTTGTAACTCCAGATGGACTTTATCAATATAAAGTCATGCCGTTTGGAATGAAAAATTCGCCTGCAACGTTTCAACGTCTGATGAACATGATAACATTTGGTCTTGATAATTGTGACGCTTATATCGATGACGTCATTATCTACAACAACACATGGGAAGATCATTTGGAAACAATTCAAAAATTCTTTGATCGACTCAGCGATGCGAATCTGACAATTAATTTGAGCAAAAGTGAGTTTTGCCATGCTTGTGTCACATTTTTAGGACATATTGTGGGACAAGGTCAAGTTAAACCTATAGAAGCTAAGGTCAAAGCTATCTCTGAATTTCAAGTTCCAATTTGTAAAAAGCAACTGATGCGATTTCTAGGTACGGCTGGATATTATCGGAAATTTTGTTCCAATTTTTCCAAAATTGCTGAACCTTTGACAAGTTTATTGAGTAAGAAAACAAAATTTCATTGGTCTGACAAGTGTCAGGAATCTTTTGACAAGTTAAAGGCCATGCTTAAGAATGCACCAGTTCTTTCTGCACCAAATTTTAGCCAATCATTTAAATTATCTGTTGATGCAAGTGATGTAGGGGTTGGTGGAGTATTGATTCAGGAAGACAAAAGTGGTGTGGATCACCCTGTGTGTTATTTTTCTAAAAAACTAAACAAGCACCAGAAAAATTATTCCACAATTGAGAAGGAATGTTTGGCTTTGATATTGGCTTTACAGCATTTTGAAGTGTATGTTACCTCAGCTCTTTCTCCAATTATTGTGTACAGTGATCACAATCCCCTTACTTTCATCAACAAAATGAAAGATAAAAATCGGAGATTGTTGAGATGGAGTTTGATATTGCAAGAATATAACATTGACATCAAACACATCAGGGGAAAAGACAATGTGATTGCAGATGCACTCTCACGTGCCTAGAAATGTAATATTGCTTGATGTAATTAAGTCCAGTATCATAAAACATGTTCTTATGTAATTTTGGTTATTGTAGTATTAGATGTATATTCAAAAGAAAGCTTTATTACATAAATCTTTCCTTTTCTTTATGAGTGGAGGTGTTATGTGTGATGTTTATATAATATTATAAATATTTTAGGAAATTATAAATGTTTCTTCACTTTAATATTTGCTTAAATCTTAATGTTTATCAGGAAAAACATGTTTAACTAGTGTCCTTGAATTAGGTTGTTTTGATCAATATGTTTTCTCAATTTGAAGGTCAAGATTGAATTTTGTTTAATAGTAAAATTCCATTAAGATGACACACATTCTAGAACTTTCTGTCATGTGACCAATCTTTATATATACCATGTTTGGTGGACATTTATTCAGTTTTGACATTGCCATCAGTCTTGTAAAGAGCTATTACAGTTGTGAAAATTCATTACAAATTCTAAGAGAGGAATTATTTTAAATATTCATTGGATTATAACAGTGCTCATAAACTTTTGGATTTTGGATTTTTAATTGATGATTTTGGAATTTATGTGAACTTATTCAGAGATTTTGGAATACTTCATTTTGACATCAGCACATCAAGATTACTAGTACATCAGGACTTTGGAGACCATTAGCACATCATAACATTCAAGGACACAGCCGTGAATTCTAAACATTCTATATTTAGGACTTGTGATTAGAACAATCATTCTTATTGGATTATTAGGATTTCAAAACACATTACTGTAAGTGACTTTTTGATTTTTCATTTTAATTATCTAGTAATAAATTGCTTGTTGATTTTTTACTTGATTTGTTGGTTTCACTTTCTTTCTGTTACATTTTTCTTAGACCAGAGAGTCGTAACACAGCCAACATGTTTATCAAGCGAGCATAGATATCAGTTTAGGGAAAGAATTAAAATATAGGTTAGCAAGATATTCTAAACCTTACTTGATCTTCGTACAGGATTTATAACGGACATGTTTGTGTATGGATTGTAAAGAGTAAGTCAGTTCCCTGTTCTTAAGTGTGTGTGTTTCTTCTTCCTTCCATTCTGGAGGGTGGCATGGGCGGGGTGGGGGTGAGAGTGTTTTAATTTTGTTTAAAAGTATGTATGATAGTGCAGATGTATTCTTGTCTATGTGTGAGCGTTCCTACTGTTCCTCTTATTTCACTCCACTGATAAATTATAGAAATTATGAGGGTGGTTTTATCTAAAAAGGGATGGCAGGGACGTTATGGGTGTTTTACTTTGTTTTTAAGGGGATAATATGGAGGTAAGGTTATTTTGTTTATAAGGAATTTAAATTCTATTTTTTATACCCCTTCTACAACAGCATATCCCTCTCCTGTGTTGATGAGTAACTATGAGTGCTGGTCAGTCAAAACGGTGTGTAGGTTAGTACGTGTAGGGGTATTGGATAGTATGGGTGGATGTAATAGATAGCAGGCTCCTGGATATTGGTCAGTAAGTATACCTGTAACATTACACCCGTTATACCCCACAGTGCTATTCCCTATGGGTATTGGATAGTATGAGTAGGGGTAATGGATAGTAGGCCACTGGGTATTGGTCAGTAAGTGTAGTTTTAACATTACATCCGTTAGACTCTATACTTTCTATATTCCCTTGATCCCCCTATTCCCAAAAGTGACACTATGTGGTCATAGTGCTAATTTCCCGTTAGCCCCCATAAATGTCCCAAATAGCGATACTATGGGGTTCTAATGATAGGTGCCCATAGACCTCCAAGTGATATTTTTTCCTCCAAACGACATCTCCACGTTAAATTTCCATGATAGACCAACAGACCCATAATGTTGAAATGTTAATTTCCGGCCAAAAATAGACTCGTAATGTTACAATGTTACATTTGCCGCCAAACAAACGCATAATGTTAAACCTATTGACATTGTTAACATACGATTTCCCATCTTTTAGCTATAATCCACAGAACCCATTTAACATTCCCGTTAGAGGTCAAAGTGCCACACTCTACTACTTACATACTATTCAGAATAATTTAAAATATGGCGTTTCTTACTGTTTAAATTATTTTATGTTAATGTTGGCTTCATTGAGCACGCATAGGAAAGATATACATTCTATCAATAAAGACGTGGACAAACTTCCCACTGGTGTACTTCTGTAATAAGTGGATCAAAAACTTTATAACAGATACAAAAACAGTATTAAAATGAGACTTGTATCTCCTCAGTGCTTGCTTATGATAAATGGCAATCTCTTTTTTGCAGGTGATTGGATCATAGGAGTTTCGATGGTGGGCGTTACTGTAGTCGGGGTGGCTGCAGGTCTGGCCGTGTATGAGACGACCAAGTACCTCCGCAGCCGGCGTGGCACCGGTCCATTTCCCAAGTACAGGGGAAGGGACTTGAAAGTGGACATTGAAAAACAAGGGTCCGGTCGGCCGCCCGCCCAGACCAAGCTTAACACTAATCACATCGAGGTCCGGGACGGAGATGTGAAACCAGAACATGTAATAAATGACTCCAAACCTGGTAAACTAGATGAAAGTGATGTAAAACCTGGCAAGCACACGGTCATTGAAAATAAACAGGGTCAGCAAGAGGTAAGTAATGCAGAACCGGACAAGCAAGGGCAAACTGATGCAAAGCCAGAGCAGGGAGCGACGAAGGATATAAAGCCTGACAAGCAAGTGGCGACTAATGCAAATCCAGAAAGAGAAGGGCAGAACTTTTCAAAACCAGACGAACCAACGGCTAAGGATACAAAATCCGCTAAGCCAGCTACAAGTGATTCAGCACCAGAGAAACAAGGGGGGATAGCACGAAAATAGAACAACAAGGGTAAACCAATCTAAATTTAAAACCAGACGAACAAACACCGAAGAATGGAAGCCTGGACAAACCTTGCAACAAATGACTCGAAAACAGACACACAAGGTACAATGTGACAGTAAATTAAAAGAAATTAGAAACCATCTCTAAAAAGACATCTAACATTTCTGACACTAAGTCTGAAGCCATGAAAGCGCGATAATGGCTGTCACTGCAACCTTAGAATCAAGATCTACAATGCAGCGCGCACTCGCATACACACATGCACACACACAGTATTCACGTCAGCTGTCGATCCGCATCATACTATAGTATAAACATTCATTCACTATAAGTTGTATATGCAAATAATCTTACTCTGTTCTTTATACCTCACGTTGGCATATCAAAACGCACGTTTATGTACTCAACTATATAAATATACATGTGACATTTTATTGCAATTGTATAATAAATTAATTATTTTCTTATATGGTCATAATAATTCAGAGCGGTGATTAAATAAAGCTCTAGAAAACTACAATTTCTTTTTTTTACTGTGTTTGTAAAAGAGCTAAAGAACACGTTGCAAATTCATATGTAGAAATAAAATTAAATTTGAAATATGCGTTGCGGTGATTCATTGTTTGCAGACATATATTATGTTGTAAGTGTTTGTTCTTTAATGAAGATTTGAAGTGTTAAGAAGATGTCAGAAACAGGCTGCGAAAATACGACATAGGGAGAGTTTATCATAAAACTTGCACTAGTCATAAATGTTAGGAGAGGGAAAATGTCGGTGTTTTTCATTAAAACATTTAAATGGCCATGATACTCTGTGGCTCAATAGCCTAGGAGTAGGTCAAAGGCAAAACATGGGAAGTGTGTGCGTCTTTGAGTAGGTTGAAGGGCAAAACATGAGAAGTGTATGCGTCTTGGATAGGTCGAAAGCAAAACATCGGAAGTGTATGCGTCTTAGATTCCATGGACGTCTAAAAAATAACGTGAGTTTGTTATCGAGTACAATAAAATTGTATTTCTTAACGTTTTCAAAGAATGTGGTATAAATTAGTTACACGCAATAATTTTTCTACATAGGAATTTTTCACCAATAATACACAAATCTCGCAGATGCAGGCTTGGTCCTTTTTATGTTTCGGTTCGCATGTGATCATATCAGTATGTCGTCTAAGTGCCTTAATGTTCAGGTGAAGACAATACAGTAACATGACATCTTTTAGTTGTTATCTGTCAAGGGTACAACATTATACATGTGATTAACTTGTCCTGTCAAGAGTACAACATTATACATGTGACTAACTTGTCATGTCGAAAAGAACACTAAACCTGTGATTAACTTGTCATGTCATGAGTTCAACACTATAAATGTGATTAACTTGTCCTGTGTCCTGACAAGAATGCAACACTATACCTATGATTAAATCGTCCTGTCATGAGTACAACACGATACCTGTGAGTAACATGTCTTGTCTAGAGTATAACACGATACCTGTGACTAACTTGTCCTGTCAAGAATACAACACTATACATGTGATTAACTTGTCCTGTCTAGAGTACAACACTATACTTGTGATGAACTTGTCAGGTCAAGAGTACATCACTAAACCTGTGATTAACTTGTCATGTCAAGAGTTCAACACTATACTTGTGATTAACTTGTCCTGTCAAGAGTACAACGCTATACCTTTGATTAACTTGTCCTGTGTCATGACAAGAGTGCAACACTATACATATGATTAAATCGTCCTGTTATGAGTACAACACTATACCTGTGATTAACTTGTGATGTCAAGAGCACAGCACTATACCTGTGATTAACCTGTCCTGTCAAGAGTACATCACTATACCTGTGATTAACTCATCCTGTTATGAGTACAACACTATACCTGTGATGAATTTGTTCTGTCAAGAGTATAACACTATACATGTGATAAACTAGGGATCTTTTCATAAATAAAAGTTTTTTTGTACTTGCAAAGGCGAAATTATAATCTATACATCGCTCTTGTAAGTCACTTAAACTGCTATTGGTCGCATGCGTGATATAAAGTTCAATAATGTTTGATTTCTTGACTAATCACTGTACACTCTTTGAGTTTAATCACAATATCTGAAACTTTGAGTTCTTGTTCTTCAATAATTATTCAAAGCACTCTTAAAGTTTCTGATACTCTCCGTCCTGCCTGTATCATCCTGAAGAGCATTCCAAGAGTTCACGGCATGGACAGAATATAATTACGATCTCACTTTAATAACTTATGTTTATGGCATTTTGTTCTAATAGAATCAACTATCTGTAGTGATTTAATAGTCAAAATGTCATATGCATTTCTGATTTTTAACAGTTTAATCAAATCAGCCATTGTCCCGTCTATAGTATAAAATGATAAGTCCTAGTTGCAGGAAGTGTCCTTCATTATTTTATTGTACAACGTATCTTTCGTTAGTAATGAGTACGACATTACAGTTACATACTGAAATGAAGACTTTCTAATGTCTTATATAGTTGAAAAAATGTTTATTTGTCCAGGACCAGCCGCTACATTTGATTGGTTTTCCGTACCTGCCTAATGCATCTTCAGTCTTCTTTTACAGATTGAAATTTCACCATTATTACAATACTAGTTTTTCTAATAAATACATCTTACTGATGACTTCTTACTAAAGTTATCATCAATATATTAAGCATATTATTTTTCACATAAATAAAGAGTGAGTGGCGACGTTTAGGTCGTACTGAGACAAAAGAATCACAGTATCCAGGTCAGATTGATCCACAAGGGGAAAATAATGTACCACAACGATTACGATTCCTTGTTACCACCGAAACACGGGTCTGATAATCTCACGAACAATAAAATGAAGGCATCAAGCCAATTCAAGTAGTCAAATAAATTGTATCTAATTTTGTACATTATTTAAAAGATAAAACGCAAGAGTAATTTAGTCTTTTCTATCAACTATAAAACAACACTGTACTTAAAACACAACAATTACTTAAACAAGCACAAGCCTCACATTTACATTATCTTGAATAAATATATGCATACATACGTAGAAAATATATGCATACACAAAACAACATACGTATTATGTTTCGAGTCGGCGGAAAGAACGCGTCAGCTTTGGCGTAGGAATACGTCGAGACCGTTAGGCTGAGACGTATGCATGCGCCATATCAAACGAGTTCTTAACTACTTCTCAGAATAAATCACGATTGCTGTTTTGCATTTTTTATTACATACCCACTTAATTTTACATGGTTCTTCTGGTGATCAATACGGATGTTCAAACTGTATTTTCGTATAGCACACGTAGACCGCAACTATATATGGGTATTCATTAACGTCCGCTCGTTGATATGCTTCAGTACTCCAAATCAAAGCTTTATAAATCTCCATTTGTTTTGAATTCCTTTTACACTGCACAGAAGAAAAAAATATTTCTAAAGAGTAAAAGAGTGACTATCCAATAAACAAAAAACCGCATTCGTGCTTCGTTATGAGTCGGAGGAAAGCACTCGTCTCGGCCTAAATGGCTCAACGCATCCCTAAACCATATATATATATATATATATATATATATATATATATATATATATATATATATATATATATATATATATAGAGAGAGAGAGAGAGAGAGAGAGAGAGAGAAATATACACCAAACAGAGGCGAAAGTGCTATCCCTGCACTCTACAGGAGAATGCTTGATAACATTAACATTTTTTTAAAAAATACTAACAAATAATATTTTCATACAGGTTAGAAAAATTTAATTTGTACTCGACGGAGATTCGGCACCCATCGCCTTGCCTGTAAGCACCAAACCCTATACCATCTCGACCATGCACACATCACCACAAAATGATGCTGCAAAACCTGGTAAGCACACGGGCATTGAGAATAAACAGGGTCAGCAAGGGGCAGATTATTAATAAATTCCTAATATAGGATGTCTGGTCTCCCAACAGTTAACAAAGTCTTCCTTATGCTATTCATCAATGTATAAGTATTATCATTAGCATTGGTCTCGTCAAAAAGTATTTGATAAAGGAGTCTATATAGTTTATCCCATTAACCACTGATGATAGAGATCCAAAATCCTATCATTCGGGATCTGATCATTATATCGATAGGCTTCCTTCCTAGTTTTGAATAAAGCATGTCAATGAGACTACTATTCCTCAGTTTTAAAATGTTCCTTAAAAATTCAATATGCAAATTTTCAATAATTGTAATACTTTAAAATCCCCCAACTTCACACCCTTAAAGTAAAATGGGTAATATAGTATGCTTGAACATGTGCAATTGCAGGTCTATGGGGAGATTGAAGTATCTAATTTTTCCATAAAGGAGATGCAGGGCCGTTCTAGCTTAGTCAACGTTGTATTTAATTGATTTAATAAACCTTCGATTTTTAGAAAGAATAACACCTAAATATTTAAATTCAGCACAAATGTCTATTAGATTCTCACCAATTGTAAATCTATATGTATCATCTTTTTGCGTACCAAATATCAAAATCTTTGTCCTTGTGAAATTGATACTCAATTTTCATAGCTCTGAATATTCGTAAAACACATTTAAATTACGTTAGAAATTTTTTTCATCAGTACCAAAACTTACATTGTCATCGGCGTAAAGCAGTTTAAAAATTCGAAGGAAAAAGGACTGTGACGTGTAAGGGGGCGTGCACAAACGAATATTTACAGTTTTGGTAGCGAACCTCTTGATGTTCGTACTCTGGTTTTCCAGAGATTGATATCGGCGCCCGATAAATCTTCTCGAGCCCTGGCGCTTACCTATGCGCACAAGATAAAATAATTATTCCCTTTACCACTTTTAGTATCACTAGAGTCGTGGAAAGGCTTTTTCAGGTACTTCAACCCTAGCCTACTTATTAGAATTGTTACCTCACGATTATCTTGACTTCCTCGCTTTTCTCTAATCGTCTTGCTCTTAGGACAATACGCATCAGAATCCCGATTCGTTCGTTCGTTTGATTAACGACGTGTGCGGCCATTCGGGTTTTTTTTTTTTTGTATTTTTTTTTTTTTTGTATATTTTACTTGCATTCACACGATTTGTCCTATTTGTATGTGTTTGATTATTGTTGTGTATTTTTATTGCTAGGTGATATTTTCTGCGGGCCTTATGGCATTTAGTTCCAAACCATCGTTTGTAATTTTTATTACAATTTTGATTGCTGTTATTTATAACAAAACATTTTGCAGCAATATCGTTAAATAATGATGAGATCGATGAATACTGACTGTTGATGTCATTTTTATCTATGTATTCTATACTTTTCTGTGCATTCGGAGTCTTCTTTACTATTTCTTCAAGTTAACAGGTATTAATATTTTGAATAAAATCATGCTTTTATTATCTTGCCATCTTGGTTTTTGTGATGATATTGTATTATGATCAAGTAAAATTTGCTTGGTTTTGTGGTAAAACTAAAACTAGTAATAACCAACGAGTGACCATCAGTAAAAAGTGGGTCAAGTTCATGTATGCAGAAATTATTAACATACTTCAAAGCGTTGATAGAGACAATAGAATAGTCAATAACAGAAGTATTTCGGAAAGTTGTAGAACAAACAATCAAATCGTCACAACATCTTCCATATAATATAATAAGATAATTATTTCTAGATATGTCTATCAGTATTTTTTCAGTGTTATTAACTTCCCTGTCTAGTGTTACTGGTTTCATTTTTCAATTTATATTCATCGAGAATGTTCGTGGTATCATTGAAAAACTGAGCGTAATCGGCACCAAAATCAAAGTGTTTGAGAAGGAACTCATCTGTTTACAAATCATTTATGTTAGAAGTTCTGGTATTAAAGTCACCCATTAAAAACACCTATTTGTTCAAAGTACATCTATCAGTAATTTCGCATGCGAACATGTCAAAATCATTTTTAGTATAAAACCTCCAATCTGATAGAGGAACATAAACGACTCAAAAATAAACGTCGTCGTCAGTCAAACAGGTACATGGCTCATTCATACTGAAATTAGAGTTTCGTGAATGTGTGGTTATTATTTTGATTAGAGGAAAAGTATTTACGGTATTAGCGCGTTGAAGAACCATTAAATTCTCAAAGAAAGTTGTTTTGATGTCCTTGGAAATAGGGGAAACAATGAACCCAAGCCAACAATGACCCAAAGCCAACAATGACCCCAAGCCAAACTCACGCAGTACATTCGACATTGTTTTCTTTTTTTGCTCGGTCTTGAGGTAAACATGTGTTAGCTGTTTTTGGACTCTTGCTTGAAAATACTAATTATATGACTGGCAAAATACGGCATATGACTGGCAAAATACGGCATGTTTCTCTCTCTCTCTCTCTCTCTCTCTCTCTCACACACACACGATCCATATGACCTCAAAATGTCAGCATTTCTGGTAGTTTAATATTTACAGCCGCAGGCATATTAAGTACTTACGCCCCAAACCCCGGTTTCACTTAACATCTCTGTCTTTCTCATATTGAGATTTTTCATTGTCTTTCTTATTGCTTGGTTTAGAATTATGAGTTTTTCACTGAATATTTACAGGCATTAGGGATTAAAATATAGTCATAGTACCCTGCATTATCCTTAACTTAGCCTTGTTTTATCTCTGAGAATAAATTGAGGATTTTCCTGAAACTTGAGGAATTTCTTAACACATTTTTCAAGAATAAAAGGACTCACATGTGTAGCCTACAATTTTAAAACCAAAGAGTTACTTTTTCATCTAGTGTATTGTATCTACCTCTACCTCTCTTATATTGTCAGAAATATAATAAGCAAGATACCGCAAAATCTCAATTTGAAAATAAATATTTAGAAATTTAGTGAGACTGGAGTCAGGTCCCTTGTTTTGAAGCAAGGGTTTCAAATTCGGAAACCCCTGGGAACAAAGCATTGTGTTGATTGGGTTTGACAACTTGAGTGTCTGGAAACACCTGTTATCACACCCTAGGAGCGCGGAAACCCCTATTGTCGCCCGAAGAGCGAAGTTTTCAAGGCACCAGAGAGATTCAGCAAATGTTTGATAAAAAAAAAAGCACGTATGATCGCTATTCTTACATAAAAACAAAACAAAGAAAAGACAAACAGAAACAAAAAATTAAAAAAAAAAAAATAGGAGAAAAGGAGAAATGAACCCTAAACTTTATTGATCATGTAAATATATATTATTATCACAGTAATGCAATCTTGGTTGCTATATCACGTCGGATCATTACGAAATGTGAAGCGTCGAGTCATGATTCGGATTTTCTGATGCTGACAACAAGCCCCGATCTAGCAATCAAGATCGAATTACTATGATAATGATATTTTTGTTATGTACTTATCAGTTTTCAGATAATTTCATAAAATCACTATACTTATCTGAAAGACAAAAGAAATTGCTTAACGTTTGAACCTTTTTAATAAGAACTTCATCCAAAATCATGAACCGAAACACATATTGATCAGTTGATTTCTTGACAGTTATTTACAACGGAGTTGGACAAATTGTTTGAACTTGATGATACAGATTTGTTACAGAGAATGCTACTCATTTCCTTTTGCATGTCAAGTGAGGTACGGCATAGTTGTTCACGCTTTTTCAGTTATAACTGGGAAACATAAACGAAAAAGTAGTTCCAGCCTCGTTTGAGAGGATGGTGATACGGAATCGGAAAACGAGAGTATCGTTTTCCAACTTCTAGGAAATGACGGTACAATTCAAGCTCTTTCTTGAGTAAAAAATTGATAGGTGTATAAAAAATGAGAATACTCGCCTGTTACAGTGGAGCAGACGAGTTGAAAAATCCACTTCACGTGAATCGTTTTTTTTCTTCTCTCTATCGATCTGAATGAATTACGATGTATTAGGGTAAAGGAGCACATCTTATATCTCTATTCTACAAATTTCTTTCCTTTGTGCGACTGGAGAACCTAACACGATTGCATGTGTTCAGTCAATACACACACGATGCGAATGCAAGAGTAATTTGTTTTGGGTGCGACCTGGAAAAAGGATACATATAACAACACACCAGGACATCAATGGCGCGTGAAATCTGATTCTGATACATGGATATGGCCACGTTGATAGACCTCGTCCAACAACGCTGCGCACGCATTTGTATGTAAGAATACACAATAATTCCGTGCATGTTAATTTGGAGTTAATGCCGGCCTTACAATTCTGAATTCATATATTAAAATAGACCAGCAGATAATTAATGAAAACTTACATCATGCGTTTGGAAGCTTCAGACTAATGCCAATGCGTTGAAATGATCTGTTGTAAGTTTGGGGCATCGTGGTGGAAAGTAACCACGAGGGCACGCGTTTGTTACATATATAAACAATGGTGTAGGAAGAGTAGCGAATAACAAGATTTCCGTCTATGATCATCTACATACCACAAGAAGTCTTGCATGGAAAAACTCTTCTCAGTATAATGGCCGCGTTGGTAACGATGTTGGTCAGATCATCACCATTTTGATTTTGGACCAATTAGATAATGGCAACCGTGCTGGATATCAAATTGGCGCCATTTTTTTTTTTCAAAGACCAAAGTGAACAAACCAGTCCACTGAGAAGTAGTAGAGATTGCAAGATTTTCATGATAGTCACTAAGGCAGCCATGTTGATGTTTGAGAAGCACCCTTTTGATTAGGTCAACTAGACGCTTGGATGAAACTGTATGCTGAGTTTCATGCATACATTTCTTTTAAGCAGTTTAGGAGCAGTGGTGATAACAAGCAGATGTTTTGTGTCAAAGTTGGTCAAACTCTATTCAGAAGTTTATTTAGATGAAGTTATGTAAATATTTTAAAAAAAAATACTTTTAGTGGATTGGTACCATATGTACAAACTTGAATTTTATGCCAAGACTCGTTCTGTAAAGTTTGCTTAAATTAAGTTGAGCAGTTTTTCAGAAGTCTTTTAAATGTTTTTATATTATTAGTAGTAGGTGCCATATCTGTTGGCAGATTGACACCATTTGTATAAAATTTAAGTACCTCTGTTCCAGGATGTTTTTTGCCGACATTGGTCAAACTTTGTTGAGCGGTTTTTGTGAAAATAAAGAATTTCCTATTTTGTATAAAATTAAAATTCCTATTTATACTAACGGCTGCCATATATGATGGCGGATCAGCATCATTTGTAAAAAGTTCAAAGCCCTCTCTGCAATATGCTTTCTGATAAATTGGGATTTGAGAAGATGCTGTTTAAATGTTTTTCTATTTTGTAATATCTATGGTCATATCTGATTGCGCATCCATATCATTTGAATAAAATTGAAAGGTGCTTTCTGTCCAGTGTGGTCATATTATATTCAACAATTGTAGAGATGAAGTCGTTTAAAGGTTTTCTATTTTTAGTAACGGTGGCCAGTTTTTATGTCAGATCGGCATAGTTTTCTCACATATCAACATTGGCCGAGCCCGAGACTCGAACCCACGCAGACAGAGGTGAGATGGCAGTGATCGGTAAAGGCGAGCGCCTTCGACCACTCAGCCACCCGCCCCCCCCCCCCCCCTCCGTTGTTATGCGGGGACATGATTCGAACATAGCGACCTGCAAATCGCGTCGACTTTGACTCCAACCGTGCTTGGACAATGCATGGATGTTCGTGGATTTTACTTTATTGCGTGGACATTGATAGTTGCATAAACCCTTTGCATGGATGTATCACACTTTCAGTACATGCGTGGAAAACTTTAAACTCACAACTACGGTACCGTAGACCTACGGTAGCATGAACATAATCATGGATTCCAGTTGTGGGATGAAAGTACTTTTCATATTACTTCGCATCAGGAAAGTGCGACCTCAAATATAATACTGTACTCCTGTATGGCTCCCATGATTAGTAGTATGTGAGGAACCACCTATCACCATAGTATACGGATCAGAATTCCATTCTCGACAAGTGGAAACATTCAGTACGCTCGTATCTTATCGGCATTCCCATGCTAGATCTATTAAATCCAGTATGCAACATTTTTCCAGACATAAAACGTGGAAAATTTGGGGAATGGATTTTGGTATGCTATAAAGTGATATGTATTTTTCACAAAACAAAATCTGAGCATTTTAATGCTAGTATATAATATCAAGCTGAAAGGATATATATATGGACCAATGCAGAGCTGATCACTTAGTATAAATGAACGAATAGCGCATTATGATAACTTAATACCCAGTATGTGAAGGGTTGGAAGGGTTGGCAAATGCAAGGGTTCATGATGAAAGTGGTTTGAATAAATACATCGCTGTATTAGTAGAAAAATATATCTGTACAAGACCCCACCCACACCATGAGTATGTGTGTCACATGTCGGCATATTGTTTGTTTACGATCACCACACCATGAGTATGTGTGTCACACGTCGGCATATTGTTTATTTACAATCAACCCACACCATGAGTATGTGTGTCACACGTCGGCATATTGTTTGTTTACAATCAACGTAATAATGTTAAGAGTTTTACTGTTATTTCTGAAAGTGTCCTCAAAGAACGTGTTTTGTTTTTTTCTTTCTGGTGTGCAGCTTTCCTTAAAGCCAGATATTATCATAACTTGTACGAAGGAACCCTTTTCAAAATGTTGTCATACTTGCTACAAAGTAAGAATAAATACTAGATAAAATTGCATATCATTCACGTCTTGGAAAAGTACCTTGAGCTATCAATAACGATTTTTAGCAACCCGATCCATTCTCAAAAGTTCCTCTAAAGTGAATTTTAGTGGAATAAAGTTTTGAATAAGGTTTTATTTTAACACCTATAAGGGATGCTCGATTTGAATAGGGTTTTATTTTAACACCTATAAGGCATGCTCGATTTGAATACCTCTGATTTGATCCTGATGTTGCGCAATGTTCCAATGTTTGTGGATTTCGTAGATGCTAAAAAGCATGAATTTAAAGACAAAAGGAACTCTAATGTTTACGTGGAAATAAATGCAAGAAATGTTGGCTCAATGAAAATATCATTGTTCGCAATTAATAAATAAATAAATAAATAAATAAATAAATAAATAAATAAAATGGAAATCCATAAACAAGTTCATAAGACATTTTATGTTTTGGCTTCATAGCATGTCAGATATATTATATCTTATATATATATATATATATATATATATATATATATATATATATATATATATATATATATATATATATATCCTTATCATATTAGAATCAAATCGTCGAAAGCTGGGTGCATCTAACCGCCGAGCATCACTATCCATTAGGTGTCAGACAATGATAATAGAACAAGAGCCACTCCTGTAAACCACATTATTTGTCTTTGGAATAAAATATCTGCACCATGGAAACATTCGGAGCGCACAGCCCTTTTTATTTAAAAAAAGATCCTTTAAAATTCATAATTCATGGTCTGGAAAATACAATTGGAACAACTTTTGGCTTTTCTACAAAAATCATTAGCGGAAAAGCAGAGCTTTTTCGGACGGTTGGAAAGAAGCGATCGAGGATCAATTAATCGATTTTTTTTCTGGAGAATATTTGCTTTAAATAAGAACCCAGCTTTACTGGAACTCATATGTAATTTTTTTTCTCACTGCATTATATCAAAATATCGGATGCTGACATTTACTTCAACTTGATTTTGCTTACAGATTTCAACGACGGATGTCGAGGGATTTACTAACCTCATAAGTAAGAAAGAAATAGTCCTTGCTCCTCGAGATATTCATGCCTACATCCTTATTATATCGACATAGGTGAATGCTTTGTTCGCAATTATTATTTATTATTTCCAGCAAATATTCACGTGAAATGTTTTTGAAATTTAATCTGCTCGAGAGTAATAAAAGTAAGTCATATGATGTATAGAGACATGCTGACGGTAGTCTGGTTACCTTGTTTTAAAGCGATTAAACACAACAAGAGTAAATGACCCCGACGTTATTGTGCAAGGCAAAAAAGTCCGCTAGGTGGTACTCAAACTTTACGTAACTACTGGAAACGTACGATAACATTAGGCCGTGAGGTCTGTAAAGGTCTGAGCCTAAGAACTTAGTAGAGCTCACGGAAGGCTTGAGGGAGACCACTAGTCTCTGTCTGGTCAGTCGGTCTTAGGGTTACTTCCCCTCTACTTTTGGAATGTTGGACGTGTTTCTCCACATAAATTCAAAAGCAAGGTACACGCACACACAATTATCGATTTTAGGATGGATTAAGGAACATGAATAGGTTAATATTGTTTATCTCAAATAAAAATCGCTATTTTGACTTGAACCGATTAACTGAGAATTGACGTGAGAGCCAAATTTGCAGTGGACTGTTGAACTTTTCACTCGTTTACAAGTCATGACATTGATACCTGTAATAAAACATATCTAGCGGCTGTAATACATGCACCACGTCTATTTAATTATTCTATAAATAAATAAGTTTTTCCGATTCCAAGGTGTAATTTTGCTACTTGATCTTTGATTGGCACTTCTGTACCTAAAATGGTCCCATTCCAACAAAGTGGTTCCATTAGTAAGTCTTTTTTTAATGGTAAATATCCAATTTCTTCTCATACCGCTGTTTCAAGAAGTGTGTGGTGTATAGGGTTCACTTGTTTGTCCGTGCGAGTGTGGGTGCTCCTAGTCTGAGCTATAACTCCAATACTTCTTCACCGTTGACATCAAACTTGCGCTTTGGTTACACTTTTGCATGAAAATATGTCGTACAGAAAACCGGCTCGCTGTAGCCTATTTTTAAAGGATTTATTAAAAATTGATAAATAATTATGTATGGGTCCAAATTTCAATACTTTTTGCATGTTTCCATCAAACTTTCACTAAGGGTGCTCTTTAGGATGGACTTGAGTTGCTCAATAAAACTGAGTCACTGTGACCTTCCTTCTGGGTTTTATTGAAAATTGCTTAACAATTCTGTCCATCCTTTTTGTCTAGGCTGTAACTCGTGTACTAATGTGCTGATTGACATCAAACTTGTAACACTGTTTTTGCATCTTGGAACTAACGTGCATTGCACATCCAAACTAACTCCCTGTGCCTAAAACCCAGACCTTATTAAAATTAATAAAAATTATGTTGTGGGCTATAATTCCAATACCTTTTCACGTATTTCAATCACACTTTACTGGGTTTGTATCATAGGATGGACATGTGTCACGCACCAAAGCTGGATCGATATGACCTTCTTTCCAGAATTTATTAAAAATTGCTAAAAGAAATTGTTTGGATCTTTTCTGTTCAGGCTGTAAATTCTATACTATTATACTTATTAATACCAAACCTACACTATGTGCGCGTTTATTGTGTGTCGTGCAAGAAAACTTAGGTCAATGTGATCAACTTTCCAGGATTCAATGACAATTTATTACAATCACGTACCCATTACAATTCCAATAAATATTCATCTATTGCTACCAAACTGACGTTGCCGGGGAATCTTATGATGTATACATTTCACACATCATAACTGGGTCACTGTGTCCTATTTTCCAAGATTCTGAACATTAGTTAAAGATGGTGTCTGTTCTCTTATTTCAATACCGTTTTAAACCACTGACACCAAATGTGAATTGTATGTGCGAATTGAAATTAAGCTGCATCACACACCCAAACTGAGTTTCTGTGACTTACTTTTTACGGCCAATTGAATACTTTTAAAGACAGTGACTGGCGCCACAGAAGCATGGTATCTTGTAAGTTCCTGCTAGCTAACACCTCTTGTTTTATATTCTTTATTTGTCTCACTGTTCTCATGAGGACATACACTGAAGGGCGCTACATCTAAACATTTTCCTGGTTCAAGTTTTTGGAAGTAATTGTACTGAACCAATTATACCTTGTATGACGATTGTACGTATGATGAGATTCAAGAGTTTGCACGATGATTTTATATGATCATAGCACACGTTAATAGAATACATGCCAAGTGTTGTAAGAGAAAGGTGTCAGTGTGCGCTAGAACCTATATACTAGAACCTATATATTATCAGTAGATCCGTTGTATATCTCTTGATATATAGAGTGGTATTCCCGGTAAATGGCTGTCATTGAAGAATTAGAAATAAGCCCGAACGGCAAACATCAATACAATCCATGTCCCTGCAATTGGGGGTAAAGGTACGTATGATGAGATTCAAGAGTTTCCACGATGATATTATATGATCATAGCACACGTTAATAGAATTCATGCCAAGTGTTGCTTTAAGAGAAAGGTTTCAGTGTGCGCTAGAACCTATATATTACCAGTAGATTCGTTATATATCTTTTGATATATAGAGTGGTATTCCCGGTAAATGTCTGTCATTGAAGAATTAGAAATAAGCCCGAACGGCAAACATCAATAAAATTCATGTCCCTGCAATTGGGGGTAAAGGTCAAGTTCCTGTGAATGTATGCAAGTTACGGTATTTGATCTAGCAGGATATTTGTGTATGTACAGGAGTGACGGTGGCTTAAGGGGGATGTTGATATTTGCACTTCACCACTAATCAGCTGTTCTACATATTCTGTAATCGATTCTCGATACACAAGTTTGTAACGACACATTCCTGGTTAGAGAGCTTACAGGTGGGGTTGAGGTGGCTCTTTGCCAAAACCCGGTACAGCGACTTTCAGTACAAAATTATGCTTCAGATATGCAAAGTTTTGACGTTTAAGGAAAATAGTATTGTTTTGATGGGATTAGGATAGATTTGCTCGTTCCTGATTTAAACAGCAAGTTTAACAGAGCAGGTTATACAAGAATTCAATTGAAAGACGTAGATTTGTGTTACGATTATTTACTTTTCTATATATTTTCTGGCTACGGCTCATTGTTGTTGTATTGTGATAGAAGATAACGTGAGTATGAACAGTAGGAGATTACCAGCTACACAAAAGCGTCCTCATTGTTCCCGGTAGAAGCTTTTGTTCCGGTTAATACACACGACTAATTGTCGTCTGCTCTCCCTATTGTGAAGTGGCCAGCTCTACAAACCGAATTGTTTTAGCCAGGATCAGATATCATAAATGGGTGCTTACTTGGCACTTTTATCACGGTCAGTATAGACGAAGTCAGCAAATTTACGGGTAAGTCTGCACTTCTTTGTTAAATTAACTGATACCAGGGACTCATTTGTTTCAGCATTTGACGAAGTGTTTATAACCAGCTCGTGACTAACTCGATTGGTAAGTCGTTTTTGTCAGCAGTTTTTGGCAGATATCTCTTTTAAAATCTTTTGTGCAATGTGTTCATTCGCAGCATTGAAAGCGAAAAACAGCGTAAAAAAAAATTAAAAAAAAAAATAAAAAAAAATTAAGAATAAATTGAACTAGAAGGCTCGTTTTAACCAAGCTCTTCGCTTGACAACTATTTCGACATGAAACATCAAGTTTTAACTTCAGTATAGTTTGAATTTTTAACTACAATATATATTATCTGATTGAAACAAACCATTACTGTAGAATACCTTGGATTTTAAAGAATTTGTCTGGTAAATAGATCCATACCAACTGGAAATTATTGAGCTGTTCGCTCTTTAGCTTTCGAAACAAGGTTAATCCGGTTTGCTAGTATAATAATTGTCAGGGGACTTATTGTATTTCAAGTTCACATATCTTTAGCTATGTACCAAGGGTGTATTTTGAAACTGTAACCAGACAATTGTTTCACATTTGATCTTTTTCCGGATGCTCTGGTGACATTGCTGATGATAAACAAAAGAAACGGATTCATGTTTAGTACACATCTGAAACAAAGTCAGCAAAACATCTGAGCTGGGTGGTGATTTATGTCGAATCATATGTCTGGTCACAAGAACCAAAATACACTCCAGCATGTGGCATCAATCGGACCAACACTGAGCTTTTCTCAAACCAACCGTATTTTTGTTCGGTTAATGTATTCTGAATGCATGTTACATGCCCATCAAAACACCTAGGGGCTTTCCTACCAAGCATCTACGTCAGAAATACTTCGGTGGAGTGATACAGCTTCAAAAAAGGGGTGGGGGTGGGGCAGAAAATGGCGGAGAGCTCAGTAGAATGCTGAAGTATGTAAAGTAAAAACTTATCATACTCAAATGATCTTTATTACTGCATATTCACACAAGTTACGCTTTATTACTGTATGCAGCTATTCACACAACCTAAGCAGAGAAAAGTTTTATAATAAGCTAAAACCTGAAAGGAGGAACTGCTGAATGTTTCAGCTAAGATGAAATAATCTCAATCGATAAGTCGCCTTGATGAAGGCCTTGATCATGCGTTACATGACATTTTACACATGTAATGAAATTCTGAAATATTTCCAGATTTTTTCGATCTCTAGCAAAAAAGACCCAAAGGTGTTTGGATTGGTGGCTTTAATACGCGGTGGCTTTAATACGCGGTGGCTTTAATACGCGGTCTCTCAGTTTGTAGAGCGTCGGATTCGTAACCTAAGGGTTAGTATCAGCCCAAGCCAATCTGGGTCGGCTGCCTTGGTGGGAAAGGCACTTAGCTCCCATTTCCTCTGCATTATATATAGCCTACCTCTGCATTATATATAGCCTATTATATGTCAAACGTGCCTTAAAACCAACCAACCAATCAACCAACCAATTGGTGGCATATGCAGTAAGTTAACCGGTATGGTCTTTTACGGGTGTTTGACCTTAGCGACCAGATGTAAAAACAGCTATTGTACGAGATGTCAAAACAGATACTCTTCATTAAATATGAAAGATGAATAGAAATGATGGGAAAATTATTATACGTAGTGCCCGTAAAACCCGAAATGTATATTAATAATGTATCAAAACGCTTAATACAAAGTAAAAAAAGGCACAAAGGGAGGTATTTTTGTTCACATCTAACTCGAGAGTAGAAGTTGTCATTTTGCACTCGATAAGTCCACAGATAATTTGTTTTTATGTTAATGATATCAACATGAATCCTCTGGCACTAGGTGGTTGTTTACATTCTTTTACAGAGAGAGAGAGAGAGAGAGAGAGAGAGAGAGAGAGAGAGAGAGAGAGAGAGAGAGAGAGAGAGAGAGAGAACTTTAAACTAATGGTGATAAGCCACGTACGTATCCCGCTCTTGGAGTAACTTAACACTCCGTGAAGATAAAACATTCGATCCGCCATTGACACAGCGTGGCAGTTATTATCTGTAATACCCCAGGGAAATCGGTACGCTGGTATGTGTTCCAGTGTTATTCTGTTCATGCCTATGTCAATAATTAAAAGTATGCAACTCCAATTACAACGGATGGAAACAACCCGTGAATGGAGTATCAAATACTCTATCAACTGATTACAAGCCCTATAGGGTACTTCATAGACATTTATTTGAGCTGCATGATCAGTGCAAATTTAGATTTGTTATCACCGGTAAATACAATGGATCAATACCAATGTGCATTAGGTAAATACTTATCTAACACAACGATAGTACATATTCCCTGACTCTACTGCCTTTATACACGTATCCCGGTGAGTGCACAGCAGGATACACATAATACGTACTTTTTGTTTCGATTATTATTATTTTTTTTTTGGTGGTAAATTTCCAGATTACAAAAAGATCGATTTAATAAGAAATATTTGTCACTATTCATACGAGAAACAAGGCTTATAAATAGCGATAATTAGTTTTCATTCCTTAAGTACAAATATGTTGTGTACGTCTGTTGCTTTTAACTGCTTGCAAGTCCAAATAATTTGATTAAATTATGTAATTATAACGAGGCCATTCCATGTCCTCCCTTTTCTAATAAAATGAAGGAATGATGAAAACTAAGACAGACCTCGCAGATTTCCCTTTTTAATTGTCTTTATTTCCCTCGGAAAGATTGGGTGGGTTGCTTAGTTTGATGTTTTACGGCACATAAATACAATTAGGGTATTTAGTACAGAGGCAATTAGGGAAGCCCTTCCCCAAGAACACACCACGGTAGCCGATCCGGGTTGATCTGATGGTAGGATTTGAACTCGCACCCTTTGGTCGCGAGTACGGCGTTCTAACCATGAGTCACCGCGGTTCCTTCCCCAGAAAGATTCTATACACGGGATAATTTCTTGGCATAATCCAGTCCAATGCCTTTAAAATGACACCTATATTCAGTTGGTCAATCAACCACCCCACCCACTTCCCCCGCTCTCCTTTCCCCTTCCCCAGGCTTTAGCTGGGGCATGGGCGAGGCGGACACTCAATAGGAGGAAAAAGCCTTAGACATTTTGCGGAAATCGATATTAAGTGGAATTATTCCAGATGCATATCAATATTAACTTAGATAGCTATCAAACAGTAACTACCTATTTTCTTTCCCCACATGTAGAACAAGAGGTGCAGAAGTAATGTGACGGTACAAATAAGAGTGACTAAATGAGTCACGTGCTGTTTTACTGTTGTTATTAGCTAGTTTGCTAGCAATTGAATAGGCACTGATATGGAAATATTTCTAGCGCCCAAACCGAACTTTGGGCCATCGAGGTTGCAAAGACGACTAGCGGACAGGGTAAGCTTTTGCGAGATAACTTTAAACTTGAAATACATTTGTGACTTTAAATGGGTACCAGTGGTCAAAAGCCGACTATTTGTTACAAATAATTCAAGAAGGCTTCTGCGAGAAAATTTCTGCATTGAAACTCTATGAATGGAGGAGGAAGCATGCAGCTGTAAAATTTCGATACTATTGGAGATATTCCCCGAACGTGCAAAACCAATGTTTTGTTGGCGCTGGCAATTCTCAGATGGGAATACATTTCAATAAAACAACATATCTGGAGGTTGCAAATTTAGGGGCTGTTGTCTGCCGAACATTTGCATTCCAGACGCTGACGTCCTCTAGTATAACATATTTTCGAGGTTATATCAGTGATGTAAGGAACGATGTGTCTTGACAAAGGAACGTGCGGAAATGCATGATTTAACAATAAATTAAACTTTTATTAGTTTGAAAAAGGAAAAACTTACAGAGAAAGAAATGAATCTCTGAGAGAAAATACTAGCAATAATTGGTAATGACTAAAGTGGAACAGGAGAGAGCATATCCTGACCGAAGATTCCATTGTGCAGTCCTTTTCTGGTACACTATATAATTGAACATGACCGTATTTTTCAGGAAAAATTTGGCGACTGCTTGGGAAATTCTAGCGCCAATTTAGCAATGCCAGGTGATATATGACCTAACTATAGATTACTTACCAGCAGTAGCCTATATATATATTTCTGACCCTAATATTCCATCACGTCCATCATTTATTCTAAAATAGCTTTGTAAGAAACAATTTAAAGATATCACGTCATATAAAGACCAAACTTACCGAAACGATGGCGACCGCGTATAGAGGAACAAAAAAAAAAAAAAAAAAAAAAAAAAAAAAAAAACCACAACATCTTTTAATGTTAAACTAATTTTTCTAAAACTAATTATCTCTTTTCAACCGTGTACACAGACTCACATACAATATATCATCACATATACGTACACATACATTTAGAAACTCAAATAAGGTAAACTATTTCTTTGATATATTCATAGCATCTTAGAGTCGTGTTTGGAATATAACTATATTACATCTAATCTTTCTGTGCAGTAGTGTTACACACACACACACACACACACACACACACACACACACACACACACACACACACACTCCAGGAAAACGTGGTTTAGTTGTGCATTTAAAGCACACTTTAAGATGCAAACGCTGTATTGAAATTTGTCGGTTTCCTTTCGTATCAGGAGGATAGTCGAAGCTTTCTGCTCTGCAAAAAACACATGATGGTTGCCTAATACACGACATGAATTTCTCAAGGTCACCCCGATCTCCCAAGTCGCCGACTTTATATCATGGACAAACAAGGCGAAAGGAAAGAGAATTCTGGGATACAATCAAAAGTCACTTGACATACAAAGGTTACTACGATTCTTTCCCGACTCCAAAACTCCTACGGCAGGCGCAAGATGAATACCGAAGCATCCGAATATCTCCCCCCCTAGATAGCAACAACAAACCAATGCCGTACCCAACCCCCTGCCCCAAGGAGGAATTGATGGATAGACAGAGGCTGTACGAGCTGGATAGGCATGCACTGGAGGTAAGGGAGCAATTACAAGGAACTCTCCTGTTATTTTTCTTCCTCTCCAGCTTTTATTTCAACCTCCCCCCCCCCCCGCCACTAAGATCATGTTTATGAACCCATCTCAGAGTAAGCGATCAGTGACCCCCATCCCCTTATTGCATAGGTGAAGATAATACTAAAATACGTCGCGATATGATCTTTATGTTTAAACTTGTGACTTACAATGTGCCACTTAGGTCGTCTAGATTAAATAATGGTACATTAAGTATTGCGATTTAGTGCAACTTTTCAATCTGTAATCCACACACGTCAGTTCACCTAAAGTAAGGTTGAATAGGGCATATGAAGAAGTAGTTTATGTTGAAGTCAATAGTGCTTATAATGGATTACTGAAAAACTAATGCTCTGTCACCTTAGAGTACATGTGTTGTATAGCATGTCATGTTACATAAGCTTTTTGCGCTCCTAAACCTCAAATTATGCTAAAAAGATAGGTTGTGTATATAGCACGCAAAAAAGTAAAGCAATGTGGACGAAAACAGAATCAGCTATTTAGCTACTTCTTGATTGTATTACTTAGGTCATAAACTATGTCTCAACGAGCAAAAAAGCCAATTGAATCCATTGTCATTTTCACTCGTGTGTCAATGTCCCAATGTGAAATAAAATACGTTTTGACTTTTTCATAATGTGTAATGAAATCACTTCGAAAAAATTTGTTGTTAGAACTTATTTGTGCGTCTTTAAATAATATTCGTACTTCATTTTGATTATTATTTATTCTAAAAATAACTTCTCAGGCACAGTTCTTTTTATAGCTACGAAACTTAATGAGGGAATGCAAATCAAAGAGCACTATACCCTTAGCACAGAAATTAGGTCACTATCACCCATATTTCAAGCTTTATTGATTTTGGTCAATTTGCTACTTATTTACAAAGACACTGTCAAAAATAGAGTCATGCAGTTTGGTCTTTGGAGGCATCTATCAGTACTATACCCTTATCACAAAATGTTGGACATTGTGACATATTTCATGCTTCATGCCCCGGCTAAAGTTCTCGTTAATTTGAGGCTGTCATTGGGTAGTGTCTCTACTGTACATACAAATGTAAAGTGTTTTGCATTGTGGGGCAGTGTCACTATTGTGCATAAAAACTGTAAATGTGTTTGACATCACTGGATAGTGTCAGTGGTGTACATAAAACTGTAAAGGTGTTTTGCATTGTTTCAATTCGCATCGATTGATTTGTGGTAATGTTAAAGATAAATGCCACACTAGCTTGATTAATTTTTTTATTCATGATAACTCATTTTTTAATGGCTGCTGAACATTACTGCTTTGTAGAGATGAAATATGTGAATACTTATTACAGTATTTTTTGTATGATTGCTCCTAGGAGGTTTCGATGCTGTGCGCTTCGGGTTAGATTGTCTGAAATAAGTTATACATGATTTTATATGAATGTCAATTCTGTTGATTTTGTAAAAATACGAACGGATTTTTATCCATATATGAATCGTCTTCCAGGCGCAGCGCGTCCTAGCGTACGAGGACCTGTACAAACTGGTGAAGTACCTTGTAGAGCCGGCGGAAACAGAAGTGGAGAAACTGCGGACCATCTTCCGGTGGATAGCGGCGCAGGACCTGAAACAGTGGCACGACGAGGTCTCTTTCAACGCAGACTCCGCCGCCTGGTATCTGGCCCGGATCCGCAGTAAAAAGGCCAACCACAATCAGCTGCTACAGCGCATGTGCAAGTCAGTGACTACATTCAATCCCATTTATTTATGTTTTGAAGGGAAGTGGGGTTTGTAAAGGGGGCGAGCGGATCGGAAATGGAGCTCTATTACCGTAGGGAGTTCTCATTTTATGTTTTGTTGTAAAATTATGGTTTTCAAACTTGATAGAATTACTTTGATGTTTAGATGCGCCACTCTTACACATGTGGAACTTATATAGCTTTGTTAAGAGACAATGCAGTTTGTAATATTATTTTCACCTCTAAATCTCCGGCTTTAAAGATGTAACGATCAGAGGGAGAGAGATACATTTCAGAAAATTGTGTAATAATATAGCACCGTGACTCAGAGAAATAAATTTGTTTACTGCAACATGAACATCAATAAGATGCTTCAAACTCGTGAAGAACTTTTTCGAAAAAGTATATATATATATATATATATATATATATATATATATATATATATATATATAAGGTGTTTGGACGCGTTATCTTTAATGTGAATCACCCAGTTATTTATGTATATATTCTGTCAAGTGAAAGGGTATCTCTATGACATGCTTTCATAAGTACACGTAACAAGAAAGAAAATAGACTGCAATTTAAGCATCGTTTCGACATTTTTATTCGGAAGTAGAGATATAAAAAAGTAATGCATCCTCATTCTCCTGCTTGGTAGCTTTAAATTATATTTATATTTGCAGCCTGGCCAATATCTACTGTGTGAAGATCCGGGGGTACGTGAAGGGTGTGGACTACGGGTTGGGACAAGAGCTGACGGAGTGTGATTCCACGTGGTCTGCCGTACTAGTGGACGGGTCATGGCGCCTGATGGACGTGTATTGGGCCACGTGCCACCGCGTGCATCCCGAAGACGAGTCCTGGGAACTGATTGACGACGGCACGGACAGTCTTTCTTCCCGCTCGTCCACCCCACGCAGCGGGTCCAACAAAAAGTCCATGTCTAAGACCGAGTACTCCTACAACGACTACTACTTCCTCACTGGTAAGTCAGTGGTGATACATTCCATATGATATCACCTAACCCTGAAAATCGAGCAAAAAAGAACATGATTAAGTGGTTAATTTTAGTAACATTCTTAGGATACCATTTAACTGGATGTGATATGTTTTAGAGATGCTATTTTGCTAAGAAACAAAGTTAATACTTCATAACGGGCAAAATACTTGCAATTTGTGAACTTGAACTGATTTTTATTTTTTTCCAATCAATTGGTATAGACAGTTTCTTAAGATTTTTTGCTGCCATTTATCATTTAATTTGCTTAGGTTTACATACGAAGACATATGATATACACGCAACTGATCGGTTTGAGTAACTTGTAGTTATGTTATGCATTATTTTATGAGTTGTCATTATTCACTTGTGTTCTCTCCCCCTCCAGACCCCGAACAGTTCATCTACTCGCATTTTCCCGTGGACGAAAAGTGGCAGCTGCTGGCACGAACCGTCTCCATAGAAGAAGCTAAACAGCTGGCTTTACTCAAGCGGAACTTCTTCAGCCTCGGTCTTGACATCCTGTCTCACGCGCGCTACCTGGTGGAGTGTGACTCTGGCGAGGTTACACTTTCCTTCACTAAGTCAGACAACGCCAGGATCACCTTCAAGTATGAACTCTATATTGCTGCGGAGACTAGCTCCGACATCGTCGATACGCTTAATACCAGTTTGGATCGTTATGTATTTCTGGAAAATCCATCAAAAGAACAAATCTTGAATGTAAAGCTCAGATTTCCAAATGTTGGGAAATTTAAGCTGAAAATCCTGGCGAAAGAAGCGGACGAACATTCCTATTACTATACATGTACGTATATCATCGACTGCCTGAAGGCCATGGAGAATTGCCAGCCGCTCCCCCCGAACGAACGAGGGGAGTGGGGCCCAGGGCTTGACACAGAGGCGTTGGGATTGAATCCCATCACTCATGGCAAGGGGGAGATAGAGGCAGAAGACGGGAAGGCCGAGGTCCGCTTCCAGATGAACAAGCCAGTGGAGTTTGAACACAAGCTGATACGTGGAGAAAACGAAGAATTGCCGAACCGTGTCTTACACCGCATTGAGGATAAGGAGGCCGTCTTTAACGTTAGAGTTCCACAGGAGGGAGAATATGCTCTCAATCTTTACGCAAGGGAAAGGGGAAGTACCAAGGATTTTCCTAATGTCTGTAATTATCTCCTGAAATGCGAGGAGGAGCCTGACGACAAGACCCCTTTCCCGGCGGTCAGCAATCTGGGACCAACAGGAGCTTTTCGGGAAATGGGCCTGGAGAATATTTCAGACATGCCTGCCCTAATGCTTGCGCCTGCTACAGGGGAGATAACTCTACAATTCAGATTATCCAAGCCGGCTATATTTATCCCAGAACTAATGCTGCAACAAGACGACAAGCAGTTTGATTTCTCTGAATACATGATGTGGGATATTCTGGACGAGGTTGCAACTTTTTATGCGAATATCCCTCGCCAGGGCTTGTTTAGTCTGGCCATTCGAGCTAAGTCTTCGTTTGAACAAGACACATATGTACCGATTTTCAATGCTGTTATTGACGCCATTGTCCCCAAGAAGCAATGCTTTCCTTTCCCACAACAGTCTGTTGATTGGCCATCCAAATGTCACGTGAACAACCCCCTGTCGGGGTTTCTTCCTGCGAGAGAACTGACTTCATTCTCTATTGAGTACCCGGACGCGTTTGAGGTGGTAGTTACTAGTGGCAACGGCTCCAAGACGCTGGCCCGTGCACCTAATGACACCTGGGACGGAGAGATACTGACAGGAAATGAAGACTCCGTGGTGACGGTTGCCGTGCGCTATCACCAGTCTGATGACCTCCGGTACATTCTCACGTACAAGGTAGGTAAAGACAGTCTCAAGTCTTGTATCTTTTAGTTTACAGTTTATCAAACATATCTATCTAAACTACGCACATATTCTTGTATTTATAAATTCAATGTAACATAAATAAGTTATTCCGCTGATCTGACGGTGAGAAGACAATCAATCTCTCTTCATACTAACCTGCCATCAAGAAAGCACGGAACTTCTTCAGTGCGAAGCGACGCCGTTTCCCCTGCTTATGGCATCATAAATTATAGTAGGCGATACAAATTCGCCCTAATATAATACTTTGCTTGCTTTCCTTTGGTATAGTCAAGACTGCCGCAAATATTTTGAGTTGGTTCATGAAACATACATTTATCGTTTCCAGTAGGAGCATGGGTTGATCTGCCGGGTGCGACAAGCAGAAGTAGGTTTTGCAAATTGTGTGAAGTTATCAGGCAAACCTGTCACTTTTTGTCGTGCTCACGACATAACCTATTCTTTAAGGGAATTTGTTTTCCACAGTTTTATTTAAGTGATAAAATTTAAACGGCCTTCGTGGTACAGCGTTCATAGACTCATCTGCATGTTTTGCGCAGAAGCGTAAAATAATGATGTTTGTTATTATTCTTCCGTCTATTTCGGGATACAGTTTTTTGAGAAGGATTTGTTACTAGTACAATATACCACACTACATTGCTATCACAGTTCTAAAGCGTCGATCTTATAAGATCAGCATATTTCTTAAATCGTAGAGAACCTCATTCTGCTCTGTCTGATTTGCAATGTGTCAGGGATTATTTTTGTCTTGGAATATCTATCCATGGACTTATATATTTATCTTTTATACCGATACTGCACCGACTTTTTTATGTCAGACGATAGCTATCATTCCGCAGTTAATTTTTGACATTGTTTCCTCTGAACCGTTCTGCAGGTTGTTGGCAAAGACTACATCATAGAGGAGCGTCGGCGTCAGTTGGAACGATACCGTGAGGCGGTACAGAGAGCCGAGCGCCTGAAGGAAAACGGGAAACTTCCGTTCATGTTTGATTGGTCACGTCTGGAGAGTGTTGATAGTGGGACCGAAATGGAGGTTGGTAGGGTGTTTTGACTTGTTTAGGCTGGGGACGACGGATCATGATCTATAATGTAAATAGTTACTTAGAAAATCCTAATTGAGGGTGTTTCGTTAACTTTACTTACAATGATTCCCATATTAAAAGCTGTGATCAGAGGCTGGTTTTTGCATAGAATATATTTGTCTCAAGAAAGATGAAAACTTTAAATTTCGTTGTGTGCTGTTTACATCTGTTGGAAAGATTAAAGTTTCAGAAATACGCAATAATTTGCTTACTGAACTTTGTAGATGAATCCTGGTGGTAAACATTGCTTATTGAGCTTCGTAGATGAATCCTGGTGGTAAACATTGTTTATTGAGCTTTGTAGATGTAAACATTGATTTATGAACATCTTTTCCAGATAGATATTTACTTTACAGATAATGTTAAAGAACCCAAAGCCAAGATTTAAATAGATCTAATTTAGGAGTCTGAAATCTCAAATTAATCAATCTTCAAAAACATGTTGATAGATAAAGCTGGTACATTTTTAATTATATATTGATGAATACTGTCAAATCCACTTTGAATAGATTGCATGTATCAATAGTACCTTTGTAATTAAGGACTGAGTGAATGACTTATTAAATTTCCGCTATAGAAAACGTAAAAGTTGTATGTTTAATATTTGTTTTAGCACATACGTTTTGGTTTTGAAAATAAAGTTTCTTCAAGACATTTATTTATTTCTTTACATTGGAGAAACATTTTGCAGGAAAGACTTGGGGCTGTGTCATTGGAATTCATGTTAATATCTTCAGCGTTATCTTGTAACTGAATATGGCGATTACTTTAAACACTAATAAAGCATTCAGAAATTACCAGACATAATTTTCCTTTTAAATCGGTGGTCTGTTGCCTTGAACTTCCCTCTGACTGATAAGTAGTATAAATCGATGTTTTGTACTCCCGTGAAAAGTAAGTAAACATTATTTGTTGTACACAGACATTTGCCTCGGAGATCTTCAGTAGGGCTTGGCACGGTCTACCGTATAACAAATTCACAGGTAACAGCTTCTGTTGATGTCACTGGTGTTGTACCGCTTGAACAGGGGTAGGGTGAATATCAGAATCGTTATTAACACTGCTATTTTTTTTTTACCAGAGGATAATCAGCTAGAACTATGGAATATGTAACACTTGTGCTTGTGAATTGTAAATGTGCGAGTGGTGAGAGGTATGCACGAAATGGAACTCAGCTATGACGATAAGAATGTAGGTAGACATTCCAACAAATCCAAAGTATTAGGCATAAATTGAAATAGTCCAAAGATTTAACCTGACAGTAGTTGTGTCAGTTGCGTCTCCAACAATTTTCAATATCAGTATATTGGTGGACTAAATATTTTGTGTCCATTGGGATAGGTTCTATGCAACACTCTATCCATTAATTTTGCGTAGAATATAGGGTTATGAATAACATTTCGTCATGGTAGGGTTCGTAACCGGTTTGTTGTTTAGGGTCAGAATCCCCTCTCCCTTTATTGACACAATAGAGTTTCTGGTTTCCAGTCATGGCAGAGTCTGATTTCAACTATTATACACACTATGACGCGATTGCAAGTCTCGACAGTATTGGTTGATAGTACATACATCTTTGTCGACGATTCAGCATATTTGCTTTGGTTTTCCTCGTTTATTTCTTTTTATTCTCTTTGTTTGCTTTGTTGGTTACTGTGCATTTGTGTTTATTTATCCATTGTTTTACAGTTAGTGTTTAGAGTGAGTGGATATTCGTCCATTTTT
Source organism: Margaritifera margaritifera (assembly GCA_029931535.1). NCBI lineage: Eukaryota > Metazoa > Mollusca > Bivalvia > Unionida > Margaritiferidae > Margaritifera > Margaritifera margaritifera. The sequence continues at coordinate 391,914 of JAQPZY010001110.1, read as the reverse complement.
CTATTACATCTTTTAATGTAGATGCACATTTGTTCACTGAATGGAATTAAAATTAAATTCGACTTTAACCTATTCTAGCAATTGCAGTTCTGTTAAATAAACTTCATATCCACACCATCAATACATCAGCGATTTGAGTTAGATCTGAAATGTGTGTTTGATGGATAAGGTTTTTGATAGATTTCTGAGTACACTATATGAAACAGTTTGACAAGTGATATTTAACAGCTTTTTCTCAAATCCTTTATCTAGGGACAGTTTTGAAAAAATTGCTATATATTATGTTCTTAGGCGTGAAATCAAAAATATATCTTTTTATTTTCACATGTGAAAGAAAATGCAAGAAATTCCCATCATGCTATGCGACGCTTTTTTGTGTTTGCCTTCTGAAGTTGTACTTACAGCAAGAAAAACGAGCATTGTGTGAACCAGAGCAGTAAATAGAAACTTGATTACCTATCGGATATGGAAATTATTTGACTGACTGACGTTCGTTTACCACTGAAGTTGTGTCCCCTGTACTATCTTATCAACGATGTTAAAATTTCCGTGGTCTTTATCCCTCAATTTGCAAAATATTAGCCATACCAACAGCATATGAATACGATTTAGACTGAGGTGATTTTATGAAAGGAGGCGGTGTGCTGAAGAGTGAGTTAAATATTCTAAGCTTCGATTTTTGGAGCATGTTTGGTATATAATATGAAGAAAATGAGTCCTATATACATACCGGATATGTTTCATCTTGTTGTACAACCCACCCGCTCACCTCAAAATACAACCCCTCAACCCCGAATACAATAAAATACCCCCCCTCCCAATAATAATAATAAAAAAATAAATAAACAAAAGAGCCCAGATATATTGTAAATCGTAGAATCGCCACTTTGAAAATATCACACCTTTTTGTGCAACGTGATGAAATATTATCTGGTATTACCGTAGGAAAAGAACACACACACACACACACATACACACACACACACACACACATATATATATATATATATATATATATATATATATATATATATATATATATATATATATATATATATCAGAGTTGGGTACCATTAAAATTTTTTTGAACATACCACGATACGTACCACGGTATACCGCAATTATATTTAGAGACCAACAATTTAATTTTCTGGAGCAGGTGTCTGGGATTTGTTAAAAAATTTCCGGCTCTCAAATAGCTGGAAAAATATCTTGCTCTGATTTATAGCAAAATAACAACATCAGTTGCTGTTGACATTTAAACCAGTATGAACAAGCCCGCTCTTTATAGCACACAATCGATCGTCCTGCCTGTAAAAATGCAACAACTGAACATACCTGTTTCTTAACTATTTCATATCTGTTGGAGGTATAGTCTTTAGTGTTGTGGTTAATTGAAATGATAAAACTGATGATTATTTCGTGATGTATCGCTGCTCGTTTTGTAATATGAGTTTAGTTTAAGTGTGAACTCTTTCTTCAACAGCAAAGTAACAATCCAATCCCTTAAATTTTGATGTAATTATCAGAAATAATATATTAGTACTATATATTGTAGTTTAGATTTCAAACTTTGTGATCTAACAATATCGACGTTCGTGACATGGAACATTAATTTTGACACAGGCAATTGTTTTCCTAAACTATTGAAGAATGATTCTCCAGGCTTCCATTAAGGTTTTAGCGTCGTTTATCTATCTTCTTGCTGGCCTGATTATAGTTGTAGTCTTTTATCAGCATATATCATTACACTTCATGTTTCAAGTTTAATTGTCTCTCATACGTTAATAATTTTTATTTTATTTTGGAAACTCTTAAATAATTATAATGCAACGCAGGAATCACCTTCAGTTCAAGACATGTATTGAGGGGTTATATATATCCTTCGAATTTGCAATGATGGATTTCCCCTATAATTCAGGAGGAGGAAATCCCGAATTCCAAGGCGTGCCAGACTGTACTTACCTTACTGGAGGCAGATCTGACATTGACCAGCGCCTACCTGTACTATGGCGAGTGACTGGATTCTACTAGAGTGCCTGCTAGGTGTCCTGGGGGTGTAACGTGTGAAGGGGAAGGAGATGAGAAGGAAGTACATTCTCTCAGCTGTGTAGATGGAGTGATAAGGAGAATTGGGAAAAGTAGAATGATATTACATTTGTTGTTCACAGTACTTAGCAGTCATGGATACAATTTTTTGTTAAAAGTGAAAGAAAACCAGACAGATGTACACACGATATTAAAATAGATATTACATTAAACATTCTAGCCCTGAAATTTTCGTCATACTTTATGAAAATATCCGTGTAAGAAATGCACGAATATTGTTTGTTTCTATGTAACTGTCAGAATCAGGAACACAATATTAGAATAGTTTTCGGTAGTGTGTACTCCACCGCGTATTCTTCTGTTTTCATTTGATGCTGTACTTGCCAAGTAGCTCAAATGTTTTTGAGCAATTTTCATTTCAGGACACTATACTAAATGTTTCATTGAATGTGTGTTATGTGATCTACATCTTTCGAGCGAATTTTATGTGTATCATCTTATGTTATATATGTATTTGGTCCATCGTTCCTGAGTTCTGTGTTTTATACTCAGGTTCAATATATAATTATTATTAGATGGCCCAAACCCCTATAACGTCTCTAGTTCTTCTTGCAGAAAGTGACGGTGTGTTTTGAATTTTTCATTGTCCTCTCTGTGCAATGTCCAGGAGTATTATGTCCAACGCTCGAACTCGGCGGTGTCCACAGCATGTTTTGCCCAGCGGAAATCTGTGCCATATGGGGACGTTTTGGACCCATTTTCGTATTCCTCGCGGCCTTTATTTTTCTGTTAATGGCTTAAAACATATGATGTCCGATATTTCATTTTCTACCTATAACTTTGATCCCGATATAATCAGGACTTAATTTTAATCATGAAACCAGGTTTCAGTAATCTTCACATTTGAAAATAGAGAAGGGTAAATCGGACAGTTTTCTCTCCGTATCTCTACGTTGACTCTAAGACATTCGTAACATTTTGCTATCTCTAAACATTTATAAACGAACAGAACATAATCAAAGAATAGTTTAATTATCATTACGTTTATGTGTCAGTAGTGTTTATCTCGAATTTCCTACAATTATATATACATAATTAATAATAATAATAATAATAATAATAATAAAAGACACATAATAACAGCTCCATTTCCTTATTAAGTGCATAACCAACAAAAACTATTTGACTTTTCTTTGTAGTGTTTTTGTTAGTTTGTCATTTAATCAGGACGAGTGTAGTAACTTTGAAACGGTCTTACTCAGATATAGCGCTGTCAAGGCAACAGTTTTTTGAGAGTGCAAATGTTTGATGTTTTCTTTTTTCTTTTTTTCTTTTGTGAATATTCTATATGTATCAATTACAAACCTTTTTATTCTTATAATGCATTGTTTTTCAAAATATGTATATCGTACACCGTGGACAATTTATATCGTTTCCTAGTGTATTCAGGAGAACTTTAGTAGCTTTTGCCCTGAAGCTTGCAAAGACAAAACATTTTATTGAAAACCGTCAGCACGATTTCTTCAATTTCACATGGATAATTTCTCCATGTGAACATGAAGAAATGTAAACTCTCAGGTTAATCAGACGGTCTGAAAATTTAGGATCAATAGGATAATACCGCCAGAAATCATAGACACGATTCCACTGACACAGGTTTGATCGCCCATTTTAACTTGTTAGGGCGGCAACACCTACCACATCAATATACAAGTCCCTTTGATATTTGTTTACCGTTGAAACTTAGACAATATATCAGGGAAACCAACAAATAGACAATATATTGGGGAAACCAATAAATAGACAATATATCGGAGAAAAAGTTTGTGGAATGGTATTTTGGTCTGAATAAGAGTGTCTTAAATGATAAGGTTCTAAAATAATCACCGTTTTGTTCTTGCATGCAAACGTTGCTGTTACATTGTTATCAGTTTACGTAACTGGCTTTCTGGGCAGCTTGTTTTTAAATCTTGTTCTATATCAACAATCTTACGTGTTTATTTTCTTGCTAATCTGTGATAGCTATGGTTGTGATGATTTGTTATAGATGGATATTATTTATGTTTTCATTAAACGTTTGAAACAAATTAAGGCTTTGTTAGTACTGTCCTAGGATTCACATGCATTACGTTCTGTTGTAAAAAATATTATGTGCAAATCACGTAGGCACAGGACAGAAACATGTGCCTCATATTGAAAATAACAATGAGATGAAGATATTGTTTTTTTTCTCGTTTGACATACTTCTCTTCTAAAGATCATCAACATGAGAAACACGAGGATATGTGCTAAATTTCTCAAGTCGAACTAGGTGACCTGGTCGTCATAAGAGTTAAGAAACACAACAACAAGCCTCTCCTACCCTTAAAGAAAAGCATAACTCTGAAACTTATATCAGTGGGCTGCCGGTGAGAGAGAGAGAGAGAGAGAGAGAGAGAGAGAGAGAGAGAGAGAGAGAGAGAGAGAGAGAGAGAGTAAATAACATATTTACAAACATAAATTATCATCGTCTCAATCATTACTTACTGGAGTTGTAGGTAATAATTATCACAGTCGTAATCATTAATTACTGGAGTTGTAGGTAATGATTATCACAGTTGTAATCATTAATTACTGGAGTTGTAGGTAATAATTATCACAGTCGTAATCATTACTTACTGAAGTTGTATGTACATGGTCACAGTCGTAATCATTAATTACTGGAGTTGTAGGTAATAATTATCACAGTCGTAATCATTACTTCCTGAAGTTGTATGTACATGGTCACAGTCGTAATCATTAATTACTGGAGTTGTAGGTAATAATTATCACAGTCGTAATCATTAATTACTGGAGTTGTAGGTAAAAATTATCACAGTCGTAATCATTACTTACTGGAGTTGTAGGTAAAAATTATCACAGTCGTAATCATTTATTACTGGAGTTGTAGGTAATAATTATCACAGTCATAATCATTAATTACTGGAGTTGTAGGTAATAATTATCACAGTCGTAATAATTAATTACTGGAGTTGTAGGTAATAATTATCACAGTCGTAATCATTACTTACTGGAGTATTAGGTAATAATTATCACAGTCGTAATCATTAATTACTGGAGTTGTAGGTAATAATTATCAGAGTCGTAATCATTACTTACTGGAGTTGTATGTACATGGTCACAGTCGTAATCATTATTTCTGGAGTTGTAGGTAATAATTATCACAGTCGTAATCATTACTTACTGGAGTTGTAAGTACATGGTCACAGTCGTAATCATTAATTACTGGAGTTGTAGGTAACAATTATCACAGTCGTAATCAATACTCATTAATTACTGGATTTGTAGGTCAACGGAGAGTATTTGACCATGGTAACATTTAAAACCGTACGAATACTTTCGTCTGGGTTCTGTAAATGCTTAAACAAATACACATACAGAGAAATTTGAAAAGAAATTTAAGTTTCAGCACTCTCAGTTGACTCTAAAAATGCCGCATCTCTCAGAATCGATGACATTTTCTCACAAATTAAAAATTACTAGACCAGTCAAATGATGAAGACAACTAGCGGTCATAAAATAAAGAAAATTTTGAAAACAACATAAAGTTAAATTTTATTCAATTCAGTAGTTTTCAGAGTGGTCATTATTTCATGAGTTTAACATGAAAGCAACAGTACATAGTGATAATGAGATAATGCGTATTTGTTTACAAGTTTGGACGGAATAAAAGTGTAGTAAAATCTAGTTGTCAAGAGAATACAAATGCAATTTGTTGATGTCAAACATAGAAAAATATTTACTCCAAAGTTTCAGAATAGACGCAGATTTACATATCACATTTAGTGATGATAACATTGAAATAAAAAACATCAACCCTGTTTAAATCATGGTTAACACAGAACAATAAGGACATGGAATAAATTACGTATTTCATGTGGGTGCATACATACATTTGTAAGCGGATACATTTAAATTACAATTTGAATATCTCGTAAACTTGACTTTGTCAATCTATAATTATTAAACAAAAACAGAGAATTTCAGGAAAACAAACTTATATTTACAACAGGACACGGGAACTCAGTATAATCAATTCAATTCAATTCTTTATTGTACAAAACATTCATAATGAATAGATAGTGTACAACAACAAAATAAGTGGAAAGTAGCGGAGAGGGGCTCTTTAGATTCAAACGGGACTCCCATGTTAAATATGGTCAGCAGATTATAGACCCAAAAAGGAAATTAACATTAGGTCGCCATTTTGATAGGTATGTTTTGTAACAGTGTAGCATGAGGCGATGGTCTGCTCTCTAACGGAAAGGCCATATGACGTCATAGGTTTATCATGTGTGGTGAGTCTGTCAGTTTGTAACAGTGTAGCATGTTAGAGCTGTATTTAGCAGAAAGTGTGAGTTTGTCTGCCCTCTAAATGAAATGCCGTAGTTTGCTTTGCTTGATAACTATAAGGACATACATGTACATAGAAGTTGTGTATCATAACAGAGAGAGAGAGAGAGAGAGAGAGAGAGAGAGAGAGAGAGAGAGAGAGAGAGAGAGAGAGAGAGAGAGAGAGAGAGAGAATTTTCGAAGTAAAAGAAAATCAAAACCATTTTGTTTTCTTCAAAATCAACATTGTTTAATAAGCCTCGCTCACTTAGACATTAATAAATGAAGAGGGAGGATTAGGGCTTGTCCATTTATTTTCATGTACAAATACCAAATATTCAACACAAACTTATTTACAAGGTTGACAACGTTGTAAAGTAAGACTAGATTTCCAAACATTTAGCACAGTGTCTGCGCTAAAGAAAATAAATAACCATGAAGTTCACAAAACCACTTTTCTATTTTATTATGGTTTCTAGAGACATCACGTTTAAAACATGTCAGTAGATGTTCTCATGGGAACCCAAGACTCCGATGATGACGAAAATACACACAATATTGGTCAAACACAATAAAATCAGATCCTTGCAATCCCACATTATTGAATAGAATATATACTGCATTTTTTCTAATAAAGTCAATGATGTCATCTTCCAGAGGAGGTAATCCATAACAATCAAAATATTCCACACTGTTGTCGTTCGGAAACTAGATGGCTACCGAATGGGTCCCTGGACGATGACTGTCGTCTGTATTGATAACATAGGCTTTGTTACGACTCTAGGTTTTAAAAATATGTAACAGAATGAAAGTGAAACCAACAATGTAAGTAATATCAGGAAGCAATTTTTTCCCTATAATACAAAGTAAAATTCAAAAGATATTTACAATATTATGAATCAAATTCCAAATAATCCTAAATGTCATAACCACAAGTCCAAAAATATAGTATATATTCCGAATGAGTTCCAATAGTCTTGAATGTCCTGATATACCACAATGATACAGTCCAGAATGTCTTTGAGTGAGTTCACAAAAGTCCAAAGGAATGTATTATTTTAAAAGTCAATGAGCACTTTAGTAATTCGAATGAATATATATATATATATATATATATATATATATATATATATATATATATATATATATATATATATATATATAAGATTCCTCCGGAATTATATCTGATTTCAACGTCACAATGTAAAATCTGATCACAAATGGATTCCCACAGACTGATCTAAAACAGGAATGAATTTAATGCGTATCAAGTCTCTATTACATACACATCTTCTAATGACCCACATCATGACAGGGCGTGAGTCATCCTAGTGGAAAACAAACCCCAGTCTAATTGTAAATAAGACTGGCTTTGAAATCAAATGTTGGTAAACATCCTGTTGACAACTAACCGTAATTTAAAGTACAAATAAGTACAAGTACAACCTTACTATAATAGGCAAAGTTAAGCACACAATACATTCAAGATACATAACAGGCTTGAACCACTTTAGGTTTCCGATGTGAAAGTTTATCTTTAGCACACACCACGGGATTCCAAGAGGCTGTGTACGAACTGTGAGTCAGAAGGTAATGAAGTTATCAAGTATTCATTTTTTTCACAGGTAATGATAAGTTATCAGTTCACACTTGACTTTTTACTTGAACATATCGGTCAAGTAAGTTGATGAACAGGCAGTCTACGTACTCCTTTACATGAGAGCTTCGATTCGTTTGTTTTTAGAGAAGTCAATGGAGGTAGGGAATGGTCCCTCAAGTCCTTATACCACTCTTTCAAAATCTTCTTTTCTGAGACGAGGGTCCGGGTGTCTTCCAGATACTCTTCCAACTTGTCTTCTGAACTCATCATCAAACAATTGTCGTGTTGCATTTGACTAGGATGATTGATTTGACAACCATAACGATGTTATCTAGCTAAGCCTGTAATTCTTTCAGCTAAGTGACGAGCAAAACAGAAGATTAAGTGTTGTTCTTGGTCAGGCCATAATGACATCATCATGACTGTATCTTTCTCTTCTTGTGCCATGTGGACTGTAACCGTAGTCTCTTTGTTTACAGTCGTGACCTCTTGTTCCATATTTTTCTCTTCCTCTTCTTTTTCCACTTTGCCACCGATAGTCTGTGTTGGCTGCTGTTCATTTTCACCTATTTCCACATGTTCTTGTTCCATCTTTTTCATAGTCTAGGATCACTTCTCTCAAACTGTTGATTTCTAGAGTATTGTCGAATTCTGCATACAAGATGACGTTCACTGTGTTCACCAGAGCTAGTGCAAACTGACGTTCTACACGAGTTGACCTGATGTTATTGGGTGATAATGTCTTTCGTCACCGCCTTGGTCTACAGTGAAATCAAATCCATACAAAGCATATCCTCCCGCAAAATCGTCGTATGAAATGCCGTGACTGCTGTTGGTTCCTAATAGTCCCGTGCTTCAGACAGACTCAAGTAAGATCTCAAGTAATTTTTCTTGGTAAAGTTAGATTCAAAAGGTCTGGTACACAATATCTGGCCATCTCGGGTGAATTATATCTTGGACACATTAAAATGTAAATGTTGGAAGTCGAAAGGATTTTGGTCGATAGCTCCATTAAAGGATGCATTGCTGACGATACCAGCCAGTAAACGTTTCTGTAGTTGATCTTGAAAAACATGATCTTCGATTTTGGATCGGAGTCCAGAGGCAATGGTGAATGTTTTGACTTCCTCTCGTCGTAGAGGATACCTGGCTGTTCTTCTGCTCAGAGTTTGACTGATGTCATTCCCTGCTTTAGGTAACATTTCTACACGTCGCACGTAAAGTCTGGCTTCTTCGATGTTCGTTTTGAGTACGTTTTGGAGAAATCATTTTCCATGTGTCAAAGCGGCATCTTTTAAAGAATGTAATCCTCGAGTGACCGTAGATTTTAAAATGGGTGTTACCGTACGAAAAGCAGATTTTATCATATCTCCTAAACCATATCCAAGTTGTCGAGCCACTCCTCGGTACATATACATCTGTTACAAACCACTGGAGAATCGTTTTCGAAAAAAACCCACACTGGAGAATCGTTTTCGGAAAAAGTACTTTCACGGTGACTTTTTTTCGAGAATGTAATATTTTGTCTCATATCTCTTTTTATAAGAATATTGACGCTGTCAAAATAAAATTTACTGACAGAAAGATAGTGAGGATGTACAAACTCTCGGTGAAGGTGATACGTGTTTCCTCCTCCATAGTAAGAAGCTATGGCCGAATCCACTTTAAAAGGACTTACTCTCAGCAACAGAATTCAGACCTTTGCTCAATTCGATAGGGGAAGTAAAATTCTTGTAGAATCGATTGTTCTTGGGGATGCCTTTGGTTGGAACGCGAGATGTGTTTCCACCCAGAATAGCAAACAAACTAGGAGAAAAAGTGATGGACAGCATTTTGGCGCCAACTTTTAAAATTCTTTTTAAAAAATCTTGGTTCAGAAATTGGGCGCCTTTATCTGTTTGCCATCGTAAAGGGTGTCCACTACTTTGTTTCAAGACAAGTCGTAAAGCTGGCACTAACTCTGAACTTGTTTTAGAAGTTAAACAAACTACCCAAGCTGATTTTGAAAATGCATCGATGACACAAAACAAATATTTGTAACCTCAATTGTACTACGCTAAATGAGCGACATCCACTAAATCTGCTTGCTATTGATGATCGATTCCTGCTCTTTTAGATTCACCTCTGGAGAATTTTCGTGGTATGGGTTTGTGGAACGTTGATAGTTCTTGTAATAATTGTCGTACATGTTACAGACGTACACTTTTGATTTTGGTTTTAGAGGCACGATACAATTTTTGAATTCCTCCGTAGCCAGCGGCAAGAGCAGGATTGTAGTAAATGCTGTCTACAATTGCTTCCATTGTGTTGCTGCTGTTCCTCAATAAGTCACCCACTGTTCGATGCTCTTAGGTTCGTGTGGTATTGTTTTGGATTGCGACGCTTGACGTGTTCTATGAGCAATAGGAGTAGAAGTAGTTATATGTTCTTGAGCCACTTTTGTCTTGACTTCTTTTTAATACTTCTGTCTTCCCTTCTTTCTTTTTATTTTCTTCTGTTAAAGAGGGTGTGAGAATCATCAGTGTGTCTTCGGCTTTCATTTTTTCTCGTCTGGGAGTAACACAAGTGGCGTTTAAAACAAACTCTCCTGCGAAGTCTTCTTCTCTCTCTGGCATTCCCGTGGCTGTGTCTGTCATCCTCTTTGATTGTTTTTTAAAATATTTGTTCTCGCTTTTCATGACATTCTTGAAATCTCTCAGAATAGGTTTGGCCGTCTTTTCTAAAGCGTTCTGATGAAACAGTTGAAACCTTGCAATTATGGGCCGTAGTGCTGCGATATTTCCGTTTCTGACAAAACTGTTGAATTCAATAACGATTGTAACTCTTGTTGTAAATATGCCATCTCGGTGAGATTAGGATTAGGAAGTAAATGGAATATTCGTTGTTCGTACCAACGACGGCGTTCCATCCGTTGTTTGTAAGGAACTAAAGTTAAATTTCGTCCTTCCATAAGATCCAGGTATACAAGTGTGATGTCTTTCTAAGGATGTGTGTTCTTTTTATCTTCATTTCATCACTCCTCCTAAAAGTGGTCCAGCAATCCATCCTAACAAAGGAGCAGCTACTTTCAACAACGATCATAACGGCATCGGCCGAAATCTCCTAGTTGAACAAGCATTTTTTCTTTTGACTGATTGGAATTTTCGTTTTCACCATTTGTCGAAGAAACTAACAATGCTGTCCTAATTGTTGTTTCTGTCTCTGTGTCATTGGCACTGTTCCTTTCAAAACTTTCAAACAACATTCACACACAGTATCAATGATTCCGTTGGATGCATTTTGAATGATTTGATTTCTCATCGGAACATTGGATTTGGTAAGTACTGACAAAACATCGCAATCTTTACATAAACGAGGAGGGTGCCCATTTGTTCCTTTTTTGGAAAATTTCTTTGGATGCGGGTGTGAACTTTGTGACATCTTTATTCGGGAGGAAAACTGTAGTTAATATTATTCAACACACGTTTTATGTTGAAATTCGTTTTCACTGATTGTCGGGATGTTGTGTCAACTTAATTTTATGCATTACTGGTTTTCTTGACGGATTAAATCGTGCCAGTTCTTGTTTTGAGAAATTTAGTCTTTTCTTTTTTGTCTGCCTTTTAGGTTTTGTATTTATAGCTTGGGCATTAGGATTCCATTTTAAACGTGAGCAAATAATAACACCACCTAAAGAGACACTTCTAATAGTTTTCAAAATGATTTGTTTTTTGGTTTGTGAATCGATTCTTGGATCAGCCAGTTGTGACAAAGCTACTTTATGTCTTCGAAAAAAAAAAAAAAAAAAAACAAAAACAAACAAACAAAAAAAAAAAAAAAAAAGGTTAGTTTTTGTCTGATGTGGTATGTGAAGGACACCTTGTAGTAATTGACGTGCTGTCAAAGTAAACCATCATAGCACTTCTTTGAGAGAAGCTTCTAACAAATGTGAACGCACTTGTGCATTTTTTTGCGACTGATGGCATACAGTGCACAATCAACTTGGCAGGAGGATGAGATTGAAAGGAAGTCATGTAGAATACTGTCAGAAAGAAAAGAAATAGATGGTGTTTTGTAGAGTTTTAGACAGACGAGAAAGGTGACATGTAAATGACCAGACCTCCTTCTTGACGCCAACCGTGAAAGAAATCCGTAGAAAATTTCAAATAAATCAGGTGTTGTAGGTTTTAAATCGAGGAGTAAATATCCATTTGGTAATTGAGTGGCTTCGTTATAAGCATAATTTAACCAAAGTGTTCCTAACTGTTTGGCTGACACTTGAACTTGAGATTTATTTCTTAGAGTTTTAAACAACACGACATAATGTGCATTGAGACTGATAATGCGATGCCCTTAACTTTATTGAAATAAATTTTGAGTAATGCAAATACTAATAGCATTACGATGATGTCCTTTTCGTGTAAACCAAGGTTTAATTTCTTTTTCGTTTTCTCCTAACATGTCATCGAAGATGACAAGATCTGCTTGACTAAAGTCAAACACGATCCCATTGTCTTTGCGAGAAATGCGTTCTACAAATGAAACGGATTCTCCTTGATTTTCTTGAAGTAACGTGTAAGAGGTATGTCACACTTTGTAACACCATACGATACGTTGTGGAGGATGATCGCACACTTTTGTGCTCAATCACACGTTTGACAAATTCGGTTTTGTCTGAACCACTAGGTCCAGCAATCAACATATTAAATGGGATTGCAAAGATACAGTGCCTTCCGACTTCGACGATCTGATTTTGTCTCAATTACTTTGAGATCGGAGAATGCGGCCATAACAATTGTGTTTGGAATTCTGACATTCCATCAACGACACAAGACATTTTATACGTTTGATATGTTAAATTATTCTTCTTGGTGTAACCAATGTACATTTAAAAACAAATACAGTTCATGATAAAACATATTGATATGTCATAAAAACACAGGTCATGATGTAACCAATGTACAATTAAACAAATACACAGATTATGTACAACATATTGATATGTCACATAAAAGACATCTCATGGCAAAACATATTGACATGTAATAAAAACACAATTCATGGTTTAACCAATGTACAATTAAAAAAATACACAGTTCATGATACAACATATTGATATTTCATAAAATATAGTTTTTCTACAACGAATGTGCATGTCATAAAATACAGTTCATGCTGTAACCAATGTACAATTAAAACAAAACACAGTTCATGGTACATTCAATGTACATGTCATAAAACAAAGTTTATGTACAGCCAATGTACATTTCATAAAACACAATTCATGGTGTAACCAATGTAAGATTAAAAAAAAAAAAAACACAGCTCATGCTACAAAAGATATGGACATGTCAAAAATACAGTTCATGGTGTAACCAATGTACATGTAAATAACCACAATTCCTGCTACAACATATTAACATGTCATAAAACACATCTCATGGTATAGCCAATGCACATGCAAAAATACATAGTTCATGCTACAACCATTGTACAATTATAATTAAACACAGTTTATATACAACCAATGTACATTTCATGAAACACAATTCATGGTGTAACCGATATACAATTGAAAAAACACAATTCATGCTACATGATATTGACATGTCATAAAACACTGCTCATTTCACATTCGGGTCAGTAAGCAGCGGTGGAGCAGAGCAGACGTGTGACAGAGTAGAGCCGCAGTGGACGAGGAGGGGAGGAGGCAGTGTTGGTCAGCAGCTATGGAACACCCAACTACAATGGAAGTATGGGGCCAAGCTGCTACACAGGCCAATGTATTACGAACTGTCGACCTATTCCCCCGCCAAAATGCTGACTACATGGAGCAGCGTGCAAAGCAGGCGAGCTACCATGAGGGCACTGCGGCAGAGCAAGATAACAGTTGGAATCGACCCATCTAGGGCATAGACCATGCAGTCCTGAATTTAAGATCAAGATGGCTGACACAGCTGCTCTACCGTGGACCACTTGCTGCTATTCAAAATTGCCTGACTGAATGGAGTTTTCCTTTTGAAATTTTGAAAACCCCTTTCGGCTATACTCTCTTAAACACAAATTTGATCAATTTCGAACCACCGTCTAAAAATAACACTATGGAATTAGAAATGTGCGTGATACTAAATTGATATGAGTAATTTTTACTCAAAGATTGGTACCGTTTTTCGAAACAACACGTACACCATGTACGCAAATTTTTGTAACTGAATAAATCGCGATAAATACATAAATTTGAAACTTGAATGTATTGCCATAATTGAACAAGTGGCTAACACTTAATTGGTATTAGGGACAGCCCGACTTAGTTAACTAGGCAGAATTTGATCATAAACATCCATGGCGTTTCGGTGCTTCCGTTCCGCTTCGCGTCTCCCTTGCCGAGCCCAAGCTGCCTGCCTCGATCCAGACACACTGAATACCAGCATGCTTTGCATGCATTGCTATCACACCTGTAAACATTGAGGTTCCAATCCTATGTACAGGTTGAAAGTAAATCTACACACCCTCCTAAATCGCGCCTACAATGAACGCAATTCACTTGGGGAAACCATGCAGCGATGGAGGAGTGTAAAATAAATACTGTGTGCTTTGCACACATTAATGCACCAATGGGTTATAACTCTAACCCATTGGTGACTAATTAAATAGGGAGCATCGCGCTCATAAACTCGACGTAAATGGCCGAATGGCCGCACACGTCGTTAATTCAACTAACTAACTAATTAACACTGCTCATGGTATAGCCAATTCACATGTCCTAAAATACAGTTCTTGCTGTAACCAATTCACGTGTCATGAAACATACAAAGTTCATGTTTTCTTTCTTTCATAAGTCACACAGAATATCTTTGATATAATCAGTCACCATTTGTGTCCAAGTGTCGAATACAACACTCGTGGATTATATTTAGGACCGATCAAAGGAAGATAGTGACAGCACGAAGACCATCTAGAATGTTCAAGGTAAGCTGTATCTTTATATTCCCATTCGCGAAATTTCACACCACAACTGAAACATTGTACTGTATCTCCTTCTCCTAAGTAAACAAATCCTGCTCTAGCTAAAGATCGAAGATTAGGTGATTCCAGACATTTAGGTAATTTCCCTTTGAACGTCTGGAAACGACTTTCAAAATGACATTAGCCGGGCAAAGTCACCGGAAATATGTAAGTTTCTTTGATTTGTAATTCTCGATAAATGGGTGGTATCCAGAGTGGCTAGTGAGTATGTGGATGAGATATATACAGGGGCACGCGAACGGCATCGCTTTCCATAGTCGAGCGTCAAGGTCGTTTGGTACCGCTGATGTCTCAAAGTACAGCATCACTCTGGTCGCAGGGTAATGCGTCACATTCGACTTCGTTTAACTTTTGTTAAGATCAGTCATATTTATTTCTGAGTGAAATTCATCTTCTCCGTCTGCGTCTGTACTCACAAGGATCTTTCTGTCTTGTAACTTTATTTATATCGGAGATCGGTGTGTTCGTAAGGTAACGTGTTGCAATCGGGAAGTCGTACTCGTTTGTCAAAGGCCGATTAACGATTTGATGATTGGACAAACATACAATTTGGCGAGAATCCATTATTTTCATCTAGAAGTCTGAATCTTGACATGAAAGTCTTGATCCTGACAGGACTTTTAAGCTTCTCTTAATACGTGAAAGTTCACCACTTGACTGAAACGATAGCTGAGAGTAAGTCTTTTACTTTACATTTCGTAGAAGTTCTTTTTGTTTGTCTCTGTACTGGCAGTCGTAATTTTAGGTCCACCACTGGCAAAACTTTAAATAGTCTCTTCTGGATGTTCGTAGGTCCATGAGGATAAACGGTCCCCTTCAATGCGTTGAGGATAGCCTCCAGGTTGATCGATGTATATGCAACTATCGGTGTGGAAGTAAAGAACCCGTTCTCCTAAAGTGATGGCTTTTAAGGAGCGGTATCGTTCTTTGAATTCCTCTTTGTCTTCTAGGGTCAGACACCAAGAAGGATAACCACCAGATTCTTGCTTCAATTTTGGAAATTCGTTGATGTAGCCTGAAAAAATCCCTTTACTGGAACCGTCTTGTTGATATTGTTCTGTCGTAGGAAAGTGCCAAATTGCATACACTTTTACCTGTTGGTATCCACGATCGAGAGCATGACACAATTCAACACTCGCCCATGTTCCTGTAAAAGCGCGTTCTTGGTCTTCGTGGCAACATGATTGGTCTTGATTACACGTTTCAGCACACGTACGGCATTTAAAAACATCAGTTTTCAGTGGCAATGATTTGGTAAAACAGGATGGTATAAGTTCGTCGATGGTTACACTTGTCATTTGATCAACCTTCGTACTGAGGAATGTGTTCTACGTCAATGTGTTCTGTTAACATTTCAATGTGCCCTGTAGGGAATCGAGCATATTTGCACACCCAAGGATACAAGGAACACACATCGATGTATTTGATTTGTTCTTCTTCTTCAAGTTTTGTCCAGGTCGTACAGCAAACATGCTGCATCAATCCGTCCTCCAAACAAATCGTCTCGTGGATTCAAAAATTCGATGCCACCACGTCGTACTCTTCGACGATGCGTCTAAACTCTGGATCGATTTTGAATAGTTGATCGTAGTCATGTTCCCACATTTCTCTCACTTGGTATCCTTGACTTTATTAATTCTGGACACTAATTTACACGCTTTAGCAATGGTAAAAGCTTCCTTCAAGGCATCGATACCTCCGTGATTCATAAATAATTGTCAAAATTGTCCACAACAATGTTTAAAATTGCCCAAATCAGATTGGCAATATTTCAACATTTCGTCTTGGAATTCAAAAGAATCTAAAGAGTAGAATTGGTACCAGGTGTCGAATGCTTCTCGTTGTTCTGTGTGCAAACTGTCAAGATAGTAATGGTGAATTTATGGTAAATGCGAGAGAAACGACCTGTTGATTGGCTTCATTATTAAAAAAGCCTTTTGCCATTTCTGATATTCCACATGTTTAGGCAATCTAGCTAAAGGCATAAATAACTAAAGGAATCTTTTATTTGTACGTGTCCTTCTTTGCATGTCAATGACTTTAGCTCCGTTCATGACAACTGATGGAAATTCCGTTCCTTGTTCTGAATAATGTTTCAATAGAAATTGTCCGTCGTAACGGGAGAAATTGTGAGCCATGAATGTAGGATATCGATGATAGCTCCCGTAACAATGAACTTCCTCTTCCCTCCAAGTGTCGTCGGTGGGGTCTAAAATCCACTCCACAAAATCAGCCACGAAATATATTTTCTCATCCTCCTGAAACTGCGCTACAATTTGGACAATAATACACTAAAGGCTGATGAATACATTTGTCACAAGCACGATGAGCTACGCAAAAATTAGGGATGTGAGTCTCTTGTGGACAAGAAAGTATAAAAAAAATTTAAAAAAAAAAAAAAAAAATGCACGCACTGGTTTTGTTTCTTTTTCTTGTGCTGGTTGTCATTTAATATTTCCTCTAGTTCGTTGTCATATTTTTTAATGTAATATTGATGATATAATTCGACAACTTTTTTCACAAAAACGGCATCTTTTCTTTCCTGCAGAAACTTTGGTTATTCGTTCGAACAAGATATCCACAAGTGGAGTACACTGTCAGTAATTTGCAAGCACTGTTCTGTTGTCGGAATTGCGATATTATTTTTAACACGTGGAACTGATGAATGTTTGTTTGCAAGTAGAGCATGGAATTCTTTTTAGTCCTTCAGTAATGCACGGCTTGGAGGCTAAACACCCACGACATCTCTCCCCAATGAATATGTTGCTCCCGACTGTTAAATCTATGGTCACATTTCTACCAATAGTAACTACATCCAAGAAATAATCTTGATGATGATCAACGTGAACGTATTTTCAATCATAACATTCTGGTCATCGAAACACGAGATCTCCGCGAACGACTTGAGGGTATACTTATCAAAGTGTAACGAGGTGTCAACACGTCTTGAAGTTTCTGCATTTCAGGTATTCCACACACCGTCTCTTAGAAATGCCTGCTTGCTGGATAAGTTCTTCTTTTCTTCGTTATTGGGGTCTGTCCGATCATCTAATGTTTTTCGGTGAACGTTTCCATCCTGCGGTGTCGTTCTTTTCGGCATAAGTTCAAGCTACTACGATGGCACGGGCTAAACACATCTGGTCTTGATGGTTGCTAATTTGCACGATGCACGATACTATGTTTGGTACTCATCCACCAATAAAACTTTATGTCGTCCACTACCGCTTGGAAGTGAAATGTGCGTCATGTAAAAAGTCTCTTTTCCATCGGTGATGTTAAACTCGTCATTCGATTGTTGAACGTGCTGAATTTTGTCAATAATTTTGGAAGGTGTTTATTCTGCCGGTGTACTAAATTCGATCCAGACTGGAGACTTCAAACTGTCGTGAGTAATGGATAATCTAAAACGATCGTCATCTTTAACTCGGTGCTGTCGGTTCAATTTCTCTAAGATAGATTCCCATAAATCCGTAATGAAACCCGCTGCTTTCTCTGGTGGCACTTCAGACTTTGAATCTTCAAAGTTCACCGAGTACGTGTAAGCTGTCGTTCAAACTTTTCCGGAAGTCACTTTTTGGGTCTCTCTAATGTGAAACTAATTTGCAGGGGATACCGAAACGATTTTCTTTTTTTTTACGGAGATCCGAATCTGGCTCAGAGCAATTTAGACTGTCCCCGGATACAGAAGTGTTATCACACTGCACCTTAAGTCATCCCATTTATCAAGCTACTGAAAGGAATGGATTTGTGCCCAATGACAAATGTGTTAACCTTGTGTGAAAATGAAGCCCACTGAGTGTTTTGATGTACATTTTGGTGAGAACCTTAGATGTACGCTTAGGAAAAAAGGATATTAGTATGTCTCCAATTCAATTTTGTGACATTTTACAAAAAAGGATGATTTTGTCCTATGGATGTGTGTTCTTGAAATGTCATATTGAAAATATACTACAAAAGAAGGCTTATCGGTGTTTTGATTTGTTTAAAGTAGGAATAAAAATATTCATCTCTCTCTCTCTCTCTCTCTCTCAGCGATCAACGAGTCTAATTACTCATTCTTATATTGTTAGCCTGCAATGTCCGCTTTCTCTCTGTTTCACAAAAACAAACACACGCACCCAAACATTGACATACAGACAGACACACGCTTGAGTTTCCTATATAATGATTTAGATGTAAATCATAATGGTATATAATTTATTCTGCAACTGCGCTGACTTTCAAATCTAAGCAAAAAAAAAAAGAAAAAAGTTTGGTAACAAGTACACTGACATTAGATAAGCAAGGTCGGTCAGTGTATGTAATCTGCGATGTGTAAAATTTGAAAAAATTAAGAATTAACCCTGGAACAAGTCAAATATGATGCTAGCAGAATATTGTAACATTGTCCTTTTTGACATACACCAAATCGTAAGTCAAACTCACTGCTTTCAGAATTATACCATAATTTAAGATCCAGTACAAAAGCTTTTGCCAACTGAGGTCATAGGCAATGCAGTCTTTCAGAATTTTAGACTTAAGATCTGGCACATGCCAAACTTTTACTGCGTTCATGTGACAATAAAAATAAAGCTGATTTTTAGAAATTGATCAATGAAAAAATATGTCGGTAAACGTTTCTAACTTAGGATTTACCCTTGTCCTCAGAAACTCATAAAAAAGAATACCCTAATGTTAACTTTTCCTTGTCCTATAATACGGCAGAAGAATAGTGTCCAAGTTTTATTTCTTTTTACACTCCATACTACTACTGCTACTACTATTTTTACTTCTTCTTCTTCTTTTACTACTACTACTAATGCTACTACTGTTACTACTAATAATAATTGTGTATGGTCTAATTAATCAAATAATTAAATACTACTACTAATAATAATAATAATGTTTATGGTCTGTTGAGTAAAGGTCATTGTTACGGATGGATATTAAATAAACTGGGTGATTGTCTAATGCTAATTATGTCTCTCTCTCTCTCTCTGTATATTACTATGGGCTGTAAGAAATATGTGAATGGTAGTTTTGTTTTAGACTTGGAGGGTAGCGGAAGATTTCATTCCTGTATTAGATCAGTCTGTGGGAATCCATTTGTGGTCATAGTTTACGTTTTGCCATTGAACTCAGATATCATTCGAGAGGAATTATTTATTTAAACATTCATTGGAATTACTAAGTGCTCATTGAAGTTTGTATTAATACATTACTTTGGACGATTTGTGAACTTATTCAAAGATATTATGGATTGTATCATCGTGTTATATCAGGACATTCAAGACTATTGGAATTCATTCGGAACATTATATATTTTTTGACTTGTGATTAGGACATTTAGGATTATTTGGAATTTAATTCACAAACTGTCAGTGTCTTTTGAATTTGTACTTTGTTTTATAGGGAAATAATTGGTTGTTGATATTACTTGCATTGTTGGTTTCACTTTGTTTCTGTTACTTATTTTAAAGACCTAGAGTCGTAACAATAGTAGATAACTGGTTGGTGGATAGTAGATAACTGGAAGTTGATAGTAGATGATTGGTTGATGGATAGTAGATCACTGGGTGCTGGCTAGCAGATAACCGGTTGGTGGATAGTAGATCACTGCCTGTTGGATGCTAGATACCTGGTTAGTGGATGGTAGATAACTGGGCTCTGGATAGTAGATACCTAGGTGTTGGATAGTAGATAACTGATTGGTGGATATTAGATAGCTGGGTCCTGAATATTAGATAATTAGTTGGTGGATAGTATATAACTGGGTGCTGGATATTAGACAACTAGGTGGTGGATATTAGATATCTGCATATTGATATGTAAGGAACTTGAGGATGGTGGTTTTGTTGTCCGGCACTAGGGACTTCGGATTAAACATATGAAAAAGATAGTACTGGCAGCACCCTACTGTTGTCCTACAATCTAATTTAATATGATAAATTAGTTAACTTACATTAATTAAGTTCACATATCAAACATATTTAGCGAGATACAAAATTACTATACTGAACCTCAGATGGTTTGATATACAAACCTTTTGAACATTTTTGATAACTACACTTTAACATTTGATAGCAAAGATTCTCTGAACTGGTAGATAGCAGTGTGTGACATGAAATTTAGGTACAATCTAGTAAACATAGCAGTGTGGATGATAACAGATGGTTTGGGGATTTACTACCGGTATTTAACAAAGAAAAGGGTTTCAGAAGTAATCAAATCAGTGTACATGTTTTATATTTACTTCCAAATTAGCAAATTACGGAATGAATGTTCCTTGTCTCTACCTGATGCGGATACATTTACTT
The DNA here is from genome assembly GCA_029931535.1 of Margaritifera margaritifera. Lineage (NCBI taxonomy): Eukaryota > Metazoa > Mollusca > Bivalvia > Unionida > Margaritiferidae > Margaritifera > Margaritifera margaritifera. Next base: position 370,593 of record JAQPZY010001110.1, on the reverse strand, counting down.
CAACCATTAATATTATAAATTTGAAACAATTTAACCTAGCATGTAGCAAGTTTAGCATACCACCATATCATAATTGAATACACATCACGGGAAATAATAAAAAGGTTATAGAAGATAATAGGTACTATTAGAAATCATAAAAATTATCTGATTTTTAAAAAAAATAACGGGATACAAAATTCGTAAATTTGGTTGGTGGTACTGGAAGGTTTACTCATCATACATCTCTTTTATGAGAAATTTGATACCGATGAGTGTCGATTGAACATTTAGTGGAGAGAAAAATAATATGTATTTTTTTTACCGACATAAATAAAGTCATAAAGTCATATTGTAATAGATTAAACAGTTTTTAGCGAGGTGATATAAATATTTTGTGAGTTAAACACAATAGCAACAACCTCGGTATCAAAAGAAAATGTGTATTTGTTTACAAGTTTGGACGGTACAAAGTGTATTAAGAAACCTGGTTTTGTTACAAAATAGCATACAAGAGTATAATGATGTTTCATTTGTCGATTTCAAACATAGAAGTTATCCTGCAATGTTTTAGAAAAACGAAGATCTACATATTACGCTTAATAATGACAAATAGAGATCAGCATCATCACTCACGAAAGCAAGATTGTTAGCTCAGTATAGTATGAAGAAGGAACATATTACATATTTGATAATGATAAATACAGAAATATATATTTGCCTAAATTTACAGTACAATTTTAAGATGTAATAAACTTTCCAAAGTCAATCTACAACGTTTCTACAAAAACAGAGATAGAATTTATGGGAAACAAAGTTGCATTTAAAACGGCACATGGTGACTATATGATATAGCTGGTTTTGAAGCAGCTAAAGAAAGTCTGGCATCATTCACGCGTTTAAAAGAATTAAAGAAACTTTGCGAAAATTAAGTACAGTTGCTTACGCAAGTATAAATCAATTGCAGAAACTGATTAATGATCAGATTGCACCACAAAAGAAATATACATTTTGTGTGCATCTATGTTCCTTTTCTGTTTATCTGTATGTGTCTTCCTTGTTGAACATTTGCTAATCGATGTCCTGTTCCATGCAATGTATTATCATGAGTGTCTTTTTGATGTTCGTTGCAGATAAATGTACCTGCTTCTGTAAATTGCTGATCCAACATATACTCCTGTGAAAACAAAAATACAAAAGAAGAAGAAGAAGAAGAAGACCCCACACACATATTAGATAATCTTTCCACAGTAATCATTTTTAATTTATTGCCGCATTGAAATACCTCTCAGGATCAATGTCTCTATCTTTTATGCAAAATATTACGACTTTTTTAGACTCATTTTTACTGAATCAAGTATTGAATTTGTTAAGATCGTATTAACAGCTATATCAATAATCCTCTCTCTTGTTATATAATCATAAAAAAGCAATTCTGTTTGCGTACTTATCTTATACATAATTAGCTAATAGCTTATAAATAACCGTGTCGTGCTTGCCACTTCTATCACTTTGGATGCTTTTCCCAACGTACTCATAAATCTCAAATCCTGAGGAAGACCATAAGGATGCATCGGATAAACCTCGCGATATTCTAAATTTCTTGGAGTGTGCAATAGACTGAACGGCTTCTGTACCAGTGTTTTGTGCATCAGCTTCTACTGATCTTAACGTTGTCACGTTTTCGTTCATTTTACCTCGCTCTATTTTATTTGTTCTCTCATATGTTGATAACCATAAGTCTTTTTACGTTATGAAAATTTTCTAATCATTCAGTTTGAAAATATTATCAAAACCGTATGAAAAGGTTATGGCTCTTTTCAGCCTAGGTATTACTACTGGTAAATACGTTCACTCACATTAATCTTATTATTATAGCCCTCTGTCTTTCTATTGACTTCTTTAAAGTCACTCTTCCTCTGTCATTGTGAGAGACTTATTGACTGCTATCTTCCAACGTTTTCACAGTCCTGAACTAACATTTTAATATATTCATCATTGTCTTTCTTCTCATTGTTGAATTCTTTCTGCAACTGTTGAAGTCGTGAGTGTAATGTATTATAATGTACAAAAGACTTCTTTATTTTCTTCACGTAGCTATCTAAGGCTGATATTTCAGCATTTATTCTTTGTTTAGTTGATTGTAATAATTGCTGTACGTTTTCTACAAGTTTTGTGTTTGATTCCGCTATTAAAGTTTACAAAGTTTTAAAGCAGTTGATAAAATTCTTAAATCTATCGGCAAATAAATCTTGCACATCTGATATATTGTTTATGTTATCATCTGTTTGTTTTTGCATATCATTAAATACTGTTACTTTCATGTTATCATCTGTTTGTTTTTGCATATCATTAAATACTATTACTTTCATGTTATCATCTGTTTGTTTTTGCATATCATTAAATACTATTACTTTCATGTTATCATCTGCTTGTTTTGCATAGGATTAAACACTATTACTTTCGAGTCTTCATCTTTAATTTTGATTTTAATCTGTATATAGGACCTTTTAGCTTGTTATATACACATTGAAGTTATTACTTGGAAGTATTAAAACCTTAGAGTTATGTTTCTGGCATTCAATATCTATGCTTTTTTCATTGTCGCCATTAGCAGTCACTCCTTCTTTGACTTTTCTCGTGTACATTTCAAGATTTTAGAAACCATCAGGTATTGATATAGTGTTGGTTTCATTCATATAGATTATATAGTATAATATATTCTTTTTTATAATTTGAAATAGTGTGATAACCAACTATAAAATCTATTCTCTGTAACTAAATGTATAACCTACCATCTCTGTTATCAAATGGGATTTGAAAATATATTTCTTTCTCAGACTATTCTTCTACTGTAATGCAGCTTGTATTGACTATTTAAGCAACTAGAATCCTAGCGAAGCGTAGTCCAGCGCAGCGTAGTCCAGCGAAGCGGTCCTCTTAGTCCTTGCAACTATTTTTTTTTGTACTCGCTAACTCTCATATTAAATTCGGCAATTTGTTTGTTTTGTTATCGCTTATTGCTTTACTTATCATTTCGTTAATATTATTCAACTTCGTTATAGCAGATGCTACAACCTTATCGTGTTTTAAAACTTTATTGTCGACCAGCTTGTCTCTTAAAGCTTTTGCAACAAGTCATAGTAAAGCTGAACCAAACTCTGCAAAAGCTCGAGGTATAATAAGTCCTATTGCACATGCGGGCCGTAACTCCTAAACTAGCAGCCGCAACACATATTCCACCAGAAACACTTGCCATCCCATCGTCTACAAAGTTTAAAAGCTTATGATCTGTCTTATACTTTTTTCTTACACCTCTATGCTGTTCTATTTTTTAAACTAACTTACTCTTAATTTCATAAATTGTTTCAGCCTAAAATTAACTTCATTGTCGTTAGGTAATTCCATTTAATTATTTAATTATCGTGGGTAGTAGTATCCCTCGTGCTGGTAGATAGTCAATCGTAAACTTACTCAAAGAAATTGGGATAACCAAGTTTTGTGCTTCTTCTAATCCTATATTAATTGGGGTTTATATTTTAAAATTAAATATCCTCTCCAAAAGCATACTGTATGAGTTGAGTTTAATATTTCACGGCAAAGAGTGCTAATTATGCTATTTGTTTCGCTTGCCATTTATTAACATGACGTTTTATTAAATTTGCTCATTACTCGACTATTAACTAATTTATTAATCTACAACATTTTTTGGAAATGGATTTACTTTATTTGACTCTTTGGAGTATATCTTATTAGTCCCCTTTATTTATTATTTTAGGTGTTTGTTTAATATATGGCACATATTTCTATAGCAACAACTATGTCATCTATGAAGTAATAAATGTTGCATCATTTCTAGATAGAATAACTCACTGACTTGGTATTGCAGCATTGTTGTTCGTTTGGGACAAAAATACCTAATTTAAGTAATTGTTTATTATGAAAGAATTTGATAGAAACATTTAGAAATATCAACGTTTTAATGCAACCATTTTATATTAATTTATTATTAGTGATAGTCTAATAAACATGAACTAAAATGTAATTATGTTCATATGGGTTAACATTAAATAGGGGCTTGAGAAACACGCAATAGCTATAATAATAATAAAATTGCAATTGTTATCATTACTATTATTATTTACTGATTTTCTATTTCTATTGAACTGTAATAATTATATTATTTTTATAAGGTCTACAAGAAACACTTAATTTGACCTCACAGGATAATGAAAAGTAATGTCTGCATGCAGTTTAGCTGTCTAAGGCAAATTATTTGAAACAAAAATTGCTGATTTTTAAATATTAGAATGCAGTAATAAATATACTAAAAATGTTAAATTATCTGGACGAAAGATTTCAGAACTTACTCTTAAATCTGCCCTACAACTATCATCAGAAAACATTGTTTTCAATGCAAATTGTATAAGGATATCGTGAAATAACTGCAAATTTCTGATTCCCGACAAAATAATAAATAAAAGGGTTCACTTTCTTTTGCCCACTGCCTTATATTGAATTAGTGGTTAAAAGATAGTAAAAACATTCCCACGGACTGTCTGAGCACACATAACTTCTGGACGTGACCTTCGGAAACCCGAATGAGTTCTGGCACAGACACTGACAAGTGCTTATACACCCCCTACAGTATTCTGCGACATGCATAGAAAATTCTACCCCTTGCTGGGAAATTTCTGCCATTTCCTGGTTAGCAACCACAGGAAAATTCGGCAAATGCTCGCTCGCAGGGGCAACACACTTTTCTACTGATAGCAATAAAACTACACATTATTTAATCAATGTGGTTGAAAAAGCTACATTACTATACTATTAGCTAAGTGTATATACATTGAATATATGTCCAGATGGTCAACATTTGCAATATTGACGTAGAGAAGATACCTTAAGTGACCGCTAAGCGAGGTAACTACCGAAGTGTTCCAAATGATGATAGAAATGAATGAATTCACATCGGCGATTTGTGAAATAAAATCATGAATTTAAAGAGTTTAAAGTATTATTTATGATCAAATTATATGCGATCATGAAATATAAATGGGAATCACACGAACTACCGATTGGCATCGGATAACAGTATGTCCTAATAAAGAAAATAGTAGAAATCGTCTGTAAATTTTGATCCACCCCATTTTAACACTGAGGGCACTGCGATCAAGACACTTCATTTACTAAAACTTTACGTGGCTAAATTGTTCCCATTGCACGTCTGTCCCGTTCTGTTTTATCTTGTTGGAATGTAAAAATACCTATTTCTTTTTCAAGGTGATTTAGATCATTTAAATAATATAAAATGACGGCATGTGGTTTTCATTACATGGTTAAAGAACCTCCTGAAGAACCTACTAAGGAACCTTCAGCTATTCCTAATGATAATCTTGTTCCTCCTGTTCCTAGTAATGACTACTACACATACTACTACTCCTGATACTACTACTTGTCCTAGTAATGACTACTACACATACTACTACTCCTGATACTACTACTTGTCCTAGTAATGACTACTACACATACTACTACTACTTGACCTAGTAATGACTACTACACATACTACTACTCCTGATACTACTACTTGTCCTAGTAATGACTACTACACATACTACTACTCTTGATACTACTACTTGTCCTGGTAATGAATACTACACATACTACTACTCCTGATACTACTACTTGTCCTAGTAATGAATACTACACATACTACTACTCCTGATACTACTCTACTTGTCCTAGTAATGACTACTACACATACTACTACTCCTGATACTACTACTTGTCCTATTAGAACAATTCAGCAAAAAGTCACTGATGATCTACACAAAGAATATAGCATACATAAAACGGGTGGAAGAAACTTTCTGGAACCAATATGTTGGAAAAGAATAGAAAATGAATAATTTAAGGCAGAAGAAATTCCACAAATAGAAATGACTAGATTTAAAGGTACCTTATTGTCATTAGATAACAGATAGTGTTGCTGAAACAGATTTGTTAGAATCTTTAGATGCTAAAGCAGAAATGCACGAGGATTTAAAAAAGTGAAATATTAATTCTACGAATCAAATTCAAAAATACTTGATGAATATTTGTTTAACTTAGCTAAAAAAGCAGCAGCATTGCCTATTGTCACCGATAGTATAATAAGCTGTCTTTTAATATAGTCCAGAAAAAATTTCCCAAGAGGTAATATTGCCTTAAATTAGCTTGTTCTTTGTAATTGTACTAAAAGATTTATTTTCTGTAACAAACATGATTAGAGATTAATCTGTTTTTAAAAGGCAATTGCTTCATCTCCTGCAAACATAGATGTAATAATAAATACCCGTTTATTTGTTTCATATCAGACATAATAGCTGTAGGTTCGTCTGCATAATTTATATTAGTATTATCATGTGTATTGTCTGTCTCTTGGTGAATTATTTACAGGTGGTTTATCAACTTCTGCCACCTTTTTATTTACACCAAGATTTACTCGTAGTTTAAATGAAACAGATGACTTTTTAAAATTACTATTATAGGCTTGTACGCTATGTATTTGTTATTACCATATCACTGGCTGTTAAGAATACGCTATGTATTTTATTACCATATCACTGGCTGTTAAGAATACGCTATGTATTTTCATTACCATATCACTGGCTGTTAAGAATATGCTGTGTATTGTCATTACCATATCACTGACTGTTAAGAATACGCCTTCGTCACCAGCTGCATAGTTTAGTCTAACTTTTGAATCTGAAATTCTTTTTGAAATGTTTTTGTGATGCTAACATTCTTCACCTAAAATATAATAATAATTGTTTTTTCTTTTTTCGATTTTTTAATAGGTACTTGGCCACCTAAAGTAGAAATCACATATGACCTAATTCTTTGATTTAGACGTTCTATTCCTTCCTTTGTTATTCCGTTGCTATCTTGAAGAAAGATATAAATTCATCCTATTTCTTCTTCTTGAGTTATTTCGAAGTTATATTGCTCAGGATTGTATCTTATTTACAATCCCCTATTCCACCATTTATTTGGTTCACATATATCACGTCTTCTTATATCATCTTTATCTATGTCCCTCGCTGTTTTGTAATAGGTTCTTGGTTCATTAACAACATGAAGATTCTTCGCTGTGAAATATCTCTAATCATGATGTGGTGGGATATTAAAATTATTACAAATTAATTCAGATTTAGTCAGATCTATAATGTTCTTTGTTGGATTAAATATTTGGCCATATGGTAATGATACCAAGAGAGCAGTATTCGTATATGAAAGTATATATGAAGCTTATATATTGATTTTACAAACTATGGTATACTTTTATCTGATAAATACGAATAAAATATTCTAAATCCTGATGCTGCCATCTTTACTGCCCATTTTAATTGATTTGGTCAAAATTTCCTATCAGAGTGTGCCTTATATTTATTGACTGAGTCGTCACTATCATATTTTAAAGAGTAGTTTTTAAGACAGATCAGTGGACTGTATGTACAAAAGTAATTTTCTGTTCAATATATTTTTATTTCGTTAAATATATGTGCTATTCATGTATCAACTGATGCATTAAAATAGGCTGCAGGACAATGATAGGGTGCACTGCTTGTGAGTTTTCTAAATCTGAATTTAATGATTTATTTATATACAATTTGGGAATAAGCGCGGACTTTCTATTCTGTTTTGTTTGGTATAGGACGTCAGGACTACTTTGCGGTATGGCACTGTTATAAAAAAGGTCAGTGGCCTGGGCCGGCGGGTTTTAAAGACAAGTGGCCAGAAGAGTCGTAAACTTTAAAAGATCACTGACCTCACACGAAGGTCAGAGGAGAGGTGTCCCAGGTTTTAAAGGTCAGAAAAGGTATACAATTTTAAAGACCAGTGGCCCAGGATTTTTAGCACAATTTGAGGACCATGGTCCAGGTGTTTTAGTAAACTGTTTGACGTCTAGTGGCCCAGGTTTCTTAGTAAAGTTTTTGATAAAAGCACTGGGCCACTGACACTTAAACTTTAGTAAAATAGTTAAGATTTAAACACTAAAAATTCGAAATTGGGTGAAAATGCTTTAAAATGTGGCTTTCAGTCAACAACAAAAAGTCAGTTAATAATTTTAGAAAATAGGGTCAAAAGTTAAGATTTACGGCCAAAAGTAGAATTTTTAGTTGAAATATGCTTTAAAACAGTGTTTCTGGTCACATCTGTCAAAAAGCGACTAAAATAGCAACAAAATGGGTCAAAAATTAGGTAACTAGCTTCGCACGACGGTTTTAACAAAATTGACTTAAAATCCATACAAATTTGGTAAAAGTTATAAAAAAAACACAAAAAAGCAAAAAAAAAACAACAAACAAACAATCGATGAAAATCAATTCTAACACTTATGTTGGTGTCAATCTTTTAATAATTATAACAAATAGTGAGGAAAATAATCAAAACGTCTTACAGAATAGTTACAAAATATAACTTTTGATGACAATTCTTTTAAAAAAATGCTTTTCATGAAATTAGCAAAAAATGACAAAATAATTTGAACAAAAAAATTGAGTTAACTTGCCTGGCACGAGGTTTATCTCTACTACTAAGAGAGAGAGAGAGAGAGAGAGAGAGAGAGAGAGAGAGAGAGAGAGAGAGAGAGAGAGAGAGAGAGAGAGAGAGAGAGTCATATGTCAAGTAGAATGAGCCACATGTCATGTATATTTTCTTTCGGATTTCCCTGCAGGGCTCTCCTCTGACGCAAATCTTGCTGAGTTTTTGGAGAACGTAATTTTGTTCCTTACAAATTTAACATAAATTTAAACTTGATAATTTTGAGGATACAAGAAATATTGAATGAAACACGCAAACATCGCCACATATTCTGCAGATGATGCAGTTATTCTTTTTATACTCTCCCTGCTTATCGTGGTTATCAACTTTTTGATGAGAGATAAGCCGGCACATGGAAATGTCAGTATTATCACATTTTGACTAGCTTGCAATCACGCGGCTTTTGGTCTTTGACCTTTTGAATCCAGGGACTCTGTAATCTTCAATTGTAGCTCAAGGCTTCTGTGTTAACAGATAGAGAATGCATGGTTTCCATTTATTTCTTGTTTCTCTCGCTTTTTTGGAGTCTGTGTACGCAGAGAGCAACAAGAATGTGGTCATCACAACAGGTAGCGGTGACATCGTGGGATACCAGATGGATCTAGCTCAAAACAACCTGTCCAGACTGGCGGTATCCAACATTGGTATATTCCAGGGAATACCGTATGCCGAGCCCCCGACTGGAAACCACAGGTTTTCCCTTCCGGTAACCAAACATTCATGGAGACCGCGACAGCTGCAGGCCACCCGCCCCTCTGCGGCCTGTCCTCAACCGCTCTGGTTCCTGAGGCTGTAATTATATACGTTGTCTGTCTGTTCGTCTCTTTTGCTAGTGTGGCTCAAAATATAAGCTTCCTTTGAAAGGCTGTCTATATTTCTCCATGGTTCCTGCGGTCGTAACGCGTGATGTCTCCACAAGTGTATCTATGAATCAATCAGAATGTTTGCTTATGGATCTGTCTTACTTTAATACCCACATCCTCTAAACCAACCTTTTAACTGGACTACTCGGATAGTAAGGAGAGCTTTTGATGGCATTCCAAAGTCGGTGTTTGCGTCCCAATTGCTTAAATTTTGTGTCCTATCTATTATTTTTACTACTGAGTTTTCATGTATCCGCTTCTTATCATCGTCAATATAAGCCGAATTTAATGACAATTCTTTTGATCTTTTTTCTTCTCACCATTGCATATTGTCTGGTAATATATTTTGTGAAAATTTCGAACCAAATCGTAGGAGCCAAGGCTTGCTAAGTTAGGCGTTATGGTATCAGGTCAAAAGTAGGTAATTGTGACCAAAGTTTCACGCTTCACTAAATTTGGTTTACTTTGCAAAACATAAAATGTAGGTGAATGTGACGTATAATTTACATTTTTAATTTTACTGTAAATGTAGCGTAGTCACGACGAGTGTCGCCGAGTGATGGACTCTCGTTCTTGTACACGCATTGATATGTAAAGACCTGGAAATTTTATGTTAAAGATATAATAAATCAATTAGAAATATTTGTGATTCACTATCTTATAATTTTTCTTCTGAATTAGTAATATGGTTTATGGCTTTTCTTTCTTTCTTCAGATATAGCTTCGGACCCGATTATAACAACACAAGCGAGGATTGTCTCTACTTGAACGTTTACGCACCCAATGTATGAGCTGTTCTTACGAGCACCTTTAAATAGATAGACCGATAGATAGACAGATATATAGATCGATAGATGGATAGACAGATATATACAATATTAGACATTCTTGCTAGAAAAGTTACAAATAGGAAGGCGACACATAGATAAAGCAACACTTGTGTAAACACAATGCATAATAATACGCCCATTCCATGCATATTACTGAAACTACCTACACTTATACCTACAAATGAATGCACTTTGTAGCTACGTACTCGTGTGTATGTGCCATATATACAAGTGTATTTCACAGAAGCGCAGATAAACAGAATCAATCATCGATGCTTGGTTGAGACAGGAATATTATAAACCTAGGAATACATTGTTTTGTCAGTACCGGGGTTTACCCAATTTCACTAGGAGGCTGATTACTTTTCTTGCTTACCGTCACGTTTTTGACAATGTGAAAGTTAAGAAAATTTTGATTGTGGTATATATATGCCCTTTACTGCTTTTGTCACTATGCAATGAACAGCAGTTTCTTCACCAGATTTATATATGCAAATTATCTATACAGATACAGTCTGGGCAGGCCGATACTGCTTGGAAGCACTTCGATGGAGTGATACACGATACAAAGGGGAAAGTCTCTATGAAATGGCGGGGAACTCTGTCACACACTAAAGTACGCGAGGAAAAATAGAACCATGTTAAAAGCATCAAAATCCCGATATGGAATTATTGGCACAATTTCAGTAAAAGAAAGTTCTGAAGTGGGTTCATGTTTGAAAAAAAGAAAGTTGGAGATGTTTTAGCCAAGAATAAATTATCACAGTCGAGTTGCCCGTAATGAACGCAATGATAATTTGTAATGTACGATCATTTGGTATACAAGGAAAATGTATTTGCAATGGCGGCTACTGTAGTATTTCTGAGCTGTTTTCTTCCGATCATTGTCGGAAAGACTCGAGGGTGTTCTGATTGATTTATCCCGTAGGTAAGGTAAGATTTTCTTCGATTGTGTGATAAAGGGTAAAAAAGGGGAAATCTCTGGACAATGGCGGAAAACTCAGTCACACACTTAAGTACGCTAGGGAAAACAGGACCATGTCTAAAGCATCAAGATACCTTTATGATTTGCACACGACACGTATTTCCGAAGTGTTTTTCCTATCATTGGCGGATAAGACCTGGCGTGTTCCCATTTGTACCGGTCGCTTGCTTATCTATCCCCAATCGGAAAACATCGTGACTTTTCTACAAAGTTCCATCTCGGAAATACTTCAGTGGAGTGAAACAGCGTAAAATGGGAAAAATCGCCGGAAATGGCAGAGAACTCAGTCACACACCAAAGTCCGCAAGGCAAAAAATAATTATGTCAATGATACATTTATGGAATGATTTTAGTAATAGAAAGTTCTTGTGTGAATTCATTCTTGAAAGATGAAACTTAGAAATGTCTCTGCCAATATGCAATGGGAGCTCCTGCAGTATTTCCGATGGGTGTTTACGATCATTGACGGAAAGATCCGAACATGTTCCGATTTATCTATCCCGCGGGTAAGGTAAGATTTTCTAGCGCCGTTTAGATATGTGATGTTCTGCCTGGTAGGCAAAAAATAAGACTAATTAACCACCTACCTATTCATGGGAATACTTAGAATTTACGGTTCAAGAAGATGTGGACGAAGGCGTTTTCGACCGGATTGTAACCCACCTAACTTGACTCTTTTAATAGTCGCCCATTGAACAACCGTCTTTTGTTACTCGAACAATATTCGACACAATATCTCGAGTTTGAGAGTAAAGTATGGATAAGTTGTATCAGAACTGAAATCGACGGGCGTAAAAGAAATTCGCCTTTGAGAAAATAAAATGTTACCCGCTATCAGAGCAAACCTTGGTAGCCTCGGTCCAGAGTTGTCTGACTGGCAACGTATCAGGTGCAGATAGGTCTATAGATCTTGTATTGGAGAATAAATAGTGTTAATTCTTGCATATTTTCAATTTAATACTTTAATTTTCTATTCTATTTTTGTACAGGTACATCCGGATTCTTCTCATCAAAACATCTAAATCCTGCTTGTTTCAGATCGACCATTCGACGATCAATAAGTACCCGGTGATGGTGTGGATACACGGGGGGTCTTACAAGTACGGGTCGGGGGCGGAGTATGACGGTAGGATACTGGCTATGTACGGGGTGGTGGTTGTCACCATCAACTACCGTCTGGGGGCTCTAGGTCAGTCCGTCAGTCAGTCAGAGAGAGAGAGAGAGAGAGAGAGAGAGAGAGAGAGAGAGAGAGAGAGAGAGAGAGCTATATATATATATATATATATATATATATATATACAGAGAGAGAGAGAGAGAGAGAGAGAGAGAGAGAGAGAGAGAGAGAGAGCACATATATGTAAAATATTGTTTCTGATCAGCCGCACTAAAACAGATTTTTAATTTGCTGAGGCCTTTAGGTTTATAATACGTCCAAACAATTAAGTGCGATCCAGTTAGGAATACAATATGCATTTTTTAAAACATTCCTTTCATAGCATCCAAAGAAATGAGATAACAAAATTATTAAAAGTGCTGGTTACGATATATGGTACACATAAAACAAATAGAATGTTCGTATCAAATGTTTATTAAAGCGTGAAAGAATACAAGAATCTTTGACCAAAAGAAAGGTTATGCACGCTTTTTTATTACATTTTTGGATCAGCTTACTTTCTCATCAGGAAGTTTGTCTTCAGTTATTTTTCTAAAATAGAAAACAAAATAAAAAATGCTGTAACGATGACAATTACATTTATTTCTACTAGTAGTCAGTGGCGGCGCGAGGTTCGAAGCGCCCAGTGGAAATGTTCTTTAGTGGCGTCCCTACTTGGCTACAGAGAATAGTTTTTATGTCAGTTGCCAACCTTTTTCCTCACCCCTCCCCTCCTAAATATAAGTTTTGTGAAGAATTGGCGCCGTTACACTATAGTGAAGGTGAAATACTATTAAAAATTTACCTACAAGAAAGGAAAAAAACTCCTGACTACGTCCCTTCGCCGGGCGCCCAAGGACAATTGCCCCCTCCCAACCTTCCCACCCCCACCCACTCGCGCCACTGCTGGTAGTCGATTCTCGTATATCTGCGAATGTAACACGTAATCTTATTGTTAGAACGTCAAAATTTGCGGCAGTGAAATGTACAAAAATATGTGTATGGAATATTCGATACACACAGTGTTTTTTCCGGGGAGAAATGCCGAGATGAAAGTTACTTACATGTCGGGTGAGAAATGATACATATGTATTTGTTGCAGGTTTCCTGTCCACTGACGACCACATGGTGCCAGGTAACTTCGGCCTACACGACCAGCTGTTGGCATTACGCTGGGTGCAGAGTAATATCGGCCAGTTTGGTGGGGATCCCAGCCTCGTGACCATATTCGGCCAGAGTGCTGGAGGGGGCAGCGTGTCTCTGCACATGTTCTCACCCAGGGCAACTGGTAGGAGGTTTAGACCTATCATTCTCAATTTCTTACATGCTATTCGTTTCTCTATATTCAAATAATTTAACGATGAAATAAAACTAACGTCCTGATTAAAGATCCGTTATTATGTATTCTGTTATGGCAATCAAATATCTCTTATAAACTAGTTTTAAGAAATACAATTTACTGGATATAGATTTTTTTTTTAATTCAGTCATTTATTGTTTGCTATATAAACATTAATTTGCGTTTTCATCTTGGCGACTAAGCACATGTAATCTCTATCGCCCTGCAGGCCTGTTTCGAGGAATTATAGCCCAGAGTGGTTGCGCCCTGAGTCCCTGGGCAATATACCGCCCACCTCACATGATCAGCACGTACACCAACAAGCTGGCGGTACGTCTTGGATGCGGAACTACATCGTCAGCTGAAATTCTGACCTGTCTTAGAAACAAATCCATGGATCAAATAGCCAGCACTAATGTTGGAGTAAGCTTTCTGAGAAAAACAAACACAAGTCTCTTCACTATCGTAACTGGAGAGAGAGAGAGAGAGAGACAGACAGACAGAGAGAGAGAGAGAGAGAGACAGACAGACAGAGAGACAGAGACAGACAGACCTTGTATTGTTGTGTCACACTTAATTACACCGGATCAAAATGTCCAGTAACTTGATGCTACTAATACTACAACAGCTGCTTCTACTACCACCACTTCTTCTTCTTATTATTAAATCATATGCAATTCAGGATAGTTGGACAGACAAATGAAAGCAACGCCTTTCTTCACTGTATTGTATCTAATCCGACTTCGGATGTTTGGTTTTTCGGTTTTCGGTTTCGTCAGGTCGCTATTTGTATCCAGCCTCGATTCCCCCAAACCGGAAAGAAATGCTGCTGCATGATGGCGACAAGCGCCGGTTGCTAAAAGCTTGTTGGATCTCTGGCCGAGGTGGGTGTACCGTGAGGCAACAGGAGACAAAAGTCGACTGGGCCTATGTGGGTACGGTTTATCCTAAACGTTAACATCATAAGAGAAAAGTATGAGTTGCCTCGGCCGGAGCGGGCTCGGTCCACCGGCGTGGGGATAGAGGAACAACCCGGCACCGCCGCACCCTAGGACGCGCTCATGTTGAAGGTGTTAATTAGAGAGATCTATGACGAGATATATGACTCGCCCTAAAAAGGCGGCATGGACGCCCTTGCGAGCACTCTCAACCATCTCGGAGGGTCCGTGTTTACCCGGATGTGGGCCATCCACGAGCAGACCGCCGCAGCACAATCCAGATGGTGTCAGCGAGTTCGAAAGTACCGACGTTCGATGTGGTCGTCCGAATGCCGATTGAGCCTCCCCCATCCCCCGGTGGTGTAATCTAGAAATCGCGCTGGCGTTCCTGCGGGTCAACCACAGCTGGCCCAACGTCATGAGCCGTCGCTCCAACCGCCATGTCAGGGCCGTGCGCTATTTCCTTGTCATGGGGCTCAGACATCCACATCACCGTCCAAGTCCATATGACTATTTGTTTGAAGCCTGAACATGTATAGGAGGCGGGTCTGCCTAGTGTTATGTCGTCACTGAACCTTTTATTATGAGAAACCCTACAGCGTCTACTGACTTCGAAGGCTCGGGCTTCCAAACGTTTCGCGCAGCCATTTCTTGCAGTTTTACACATTAGCCACAAGCGCCTGACATCGACAAGAGGTACAAGCTGCTGATGCAAGAGAACGTTCATTATAACAGGGTCAGCGCGTACCGATTCGGACTGGGGTTTAACGAGGCCGCAAAACCAGATACACATCGAGCGGTGGAACTACCATGAGCACCAGAAGCCTAGCGGTGACCAGCTGGGGATAATGGCCTTTTCGCTGCAGCAAAAGATGCCTCCTCGGGGGGTGGGAGTGGCGGGTCCTAGCGCGATTACTACTACAACGACAACGCGGACTTAGGCGATACGCTCACGCCAGTGCCTCTACCTTTGTGGTACGAAGAGCCCACGCTAACCCACACCTTCGGCCGATGAAAGCAGTTCTTTTTCGATATAAGCCGCGCTGTGCCGCGTAACGGTATTCGGCCAAAATCACACCCAGTCGCCAAGGCTCCAGATAGACGGCTCGTTGGCTTTAACTCGACCAGCTCGTCGGCGACCCTTTGAACGACCGTGTCATTGCCGGTGGCCGTAACTGTCAAAGGAAACACCGACATCTACTTCAACCTGGTCGACAAAACGCCCAGCCTCGCTGAATAATTAAGCTCCACATCGTCTTGCTAATCGAGGAGCTATGACTCTGTACCCACCGCTCGACGTTTAGCAAGACTTCTGCCTGAAAGGAATCTCGGAGGTGGAGAGCTCCCTGCGCTCGGGGTCTCCACAAAAAGTACCAGCGTGGCCGACGGTATTATTGGTTTCCTGACTGTTGTGTCCATGGGTGTTGGCGTGGCGGGGGTCGTCCTTTTGTCCACAATCTTCGCCACCCCCATCACGGTGGGCCTCGAAATCGTGTACCTTGGTTGTGTCCTGATGTTCCTGGCCAGGGCTTACGCCAGCCGGCAGCTCACCCAAAAGGCTAAAAGACATGACGGAATCCGCGTCCTGGCCGAGGCCAGTTCAACACGATCCTGGACAGGGCGCTGCAGGACAATGCCATCTGCGAGTAAGAGTTCCAGCTCATTTTCGACGACAAGTACTAGACGGTCAAGAATAAATACTCGGGAGTACGCGGAAAAGGCGCACTCAATTGTTGCCATCGACGAGGCAGCAACAGATGGGCGGATCCACGCGCAGAGATCCTGGCAATGTTCTGTGTGGCTGGGAGTCATCTTGAGTTACCACCTCCCACACACACACACACACCAAAGCGGTGTGACTTATCAAGGATGTGGTTTACCCCCAGTGCGCTTCCTCCGTATGAGGAGGGGCTCTAGCCTGGTTACGCCCACATTTTCTTAAGGGGGCCGTGCTGGGCTAAGTGGCGCAGCGCGGGTGTGCATTCCGCCTTCGACCTTCCAAGTCGCGGCCCGCTAGTCGTAGACATCTTTTGGCTTTCGGGTGCGGCACGCATGCCAGCAGCCACGTGTCAGGATTTAGACAAGCATACCTAGTGTATAACAACAATGAGGCCCGGGTAGGTGTACAATATGATTTGGGGAAACGAGTACGCCTCGGGCGACGAGGGCTTATCGGACGACGAAGGCGTCGCGTATGTTTCGAGCGACTACGCCTATTTCCGTTTGCCTTGAACATCTACCTGCATCTCCTTGAAGAGACCATCCTTAGCTAGTACGAATGGTCAGCAGCAACGCCACCACACATGGCCATGTGGAGGTACACTATCTTGAAGCCCTCTATGAACGAAATTCGTGATTTTTTGTTTAACACACCCGAGCAATAGTTTATGGAATACGTCGATGTTACCGCGGACCCATATATATATATATATATATATATAAAGCAAAGAAAATATAAAAACGTTTTTATTTTATTGACCTACTGTGGCTCATTGTGTCAACACAAACACAGGCATGTCTGAAATAGATGCTGATCTCTTGCGTACAGTCATAAGGGTCGACCCACTCCCGTCGTCGGACCACGCCCCTGTAGCGTCTTTACTTTCGTTTTTAGTTCGCGACTTTAAAATAAAGTAAAAGTGGTGAACGACTACACTTAAATAGGCCGCTTTAATTGAAGCGTGGTAAAAACGTTTGTTGCGCAAAAATACGTGTCTGGTTAATGAATGGAAGGACAAATCTGTGCGGGGTGAACGTACCTCATAGTGATTAGCCTTTCGCTTTGTTTGGTCACGTTTCGATCTTTTCAGTCACGCGTGGATCCCATTGATCACACAAGGACGCTGACAAACCCCTGTTTGGTAAGTGGAAGAATACACTACTATATACACACGCAGAATGTTTTCGTTTATTGATTGCTTCAGTCGGATGTTCACCCACCTATGTTTGAAAAGAATGTTTATTCACCTATGTTATAATAAGGCCGCTGTTTAGTTCGAGATGAAATTAAGTAGTAGCAAAGTGAAAGTTCCGAAAACCCCACCTCGTAGCCGGCTCAAAACTATAGTTTTACACTAAAACAATTAGTTGGTGTCGTGATTTAATTTTTGTGCATACAATCACTTGCCAACCTTTCTATGTTGATTTGAGACACACGATAAATTTCTTTAGGAGATGGTGCTGTCAGGTGGTACATCATAAATAGTAACACAACTCTGAACATCACGGTCATCAAGTGTAATTTTTGGAAAGAGCGTTTTAGTGACTGTTGGCCATCTATTGATTAACCTAAAGTTACGTTTTTGGCTTCTATTTAGTACTGCTTTGCGTTGATTAAAACTGAATAGCCCTGATTTGGTCTTGGTTCTACTGTAAAACTTTGCTGACTCAGCTCTGCGTATATTTTTTTATCATACACCTTGTAATTATCGACCGAACGTATCCTGTGAACTTCCTCCTGCAGTCCCACTGTACTGGGTATATAGGTGCTGCATACAATGTTTAAGTTAAGTTTTTGATTAAATGTGCACCGGATGCTTTCTTGCTGATGCCTCTGACTGTGGTAGCTTTGCTTATGGTTGGGTCTGGAATTTACGCATCAAAGCTCGCCCGCGAGGTTGACAGTGGCATTGGTAGTTCATGACTTTCTACTTCGAATCTGCAGGCCATATCGTATAACTGCAATAACACCGGAGGCGTCTAAAATTTTGATAAATTTATAAAAAAGCAAGTAGTTAAAACGCAAAAGTAGGCCCACTTGCGTCTTTACACAACACAATCTTTTTTTATTAGTTTTGTCATTTCGACGGTTTTTTGTTTGCACGAAGGGTTCGATGTTGAGGCAGCGTCAGCAGCACGGTCTTGTTATTGAAAAACCGCATTGTTTGCTGGAGGTGCGTTGACAATAGCCCTTGTGTCAGAAAACCTGGTGATGATCTCCTCGCAAGCTTCGGCTCTTCCGTGGGCTGTTAGTTCGTGTTTTTCCACTTTCTTGATTACAACTGAAGTGTATTTTTTGTGCGATGCAGCCCGTACTTCATTTTTCATGGTTGTACATTTGTCGACTTCAGCGATGATAAGCTGTGATGAGAAGTTTGCGGAGAAGAACTGTGAAGAGGTGTTGTATGTGTTATTACTGTGTGGTTAACAACCCCAACGACCCTTTTGAGGGCCACACACATATCTAGAAAGAGAGATACTAGTAAAAATGATTATCAGTTTTTGTTAGCATGTTATATATATGTCTATGTCTTTGTCTGTTCATAACCCAACTAAAACTTAACCCCCTCTCTTACTGTGTCTATAAACACGCATACCCTTGCTTGTGTGTGATAGTGCGTGAATACTTCATTCCCTTTCTTTTACAACCTCCCTTTTTGTTGGAGAGTATATGGGAGGTATTGGATAGTATAGTGCTGGGTACTGGATAGTAGTCAAAATGTGGTGTGTTGGATAGTAATCAAAAAGTGCTGTGTTGGATAGTAATCAAAAAGTTGGTGTTGGATAGTAATCGAAATGTTGGTGTTGGATAGTAATGAAATAATTTTAACATTACATTTCCGCTTTGCCAAGAACATTTGTAACATGGAAACGGCCTGTAACGGCCTCCATTGTTAACCTCCGCCGTGATGTAATATTCCCCTTATGCCCTAGATTGTCTTACAAACTGAGGTCAGCAACTTCTAACAATGTAACACTGTAGCCTCAATGCTAAATTCCAAGTGAGCCCTAGCCAGATTTGAGGCACATCCTCTTTTTTAAGTCTCTAAGGTCATTGTCCTTGTCATGGTAGTCTTCCTCGACCTCTTCGTAGTGGTCAACATACTCGTGTAGCTAGTTATCTGGCAACTTTGTCTATAAGGGTGGGGCTTGAACGCCCCGTATCTCTAGCCAATTTAGAATGGTATCGAGAATGTGAGGGGGCTGTGCAAATTTGGTTCCAAAATATAAATAAATAATGTTCTGGCGTCTATGCTTTTTGGCCGTTTCAACGAAAGAAACTGTGTTAGGTTTGTACGTGTATATATTGCCGCCGTTTTGACCCCACATCGCTTATGCGAGGTAGTACGTCGGGGTAAAAACGAGCGGGTTGGGGTCATGAAAGACGGCGATTGAACATGTCGTCTTGCCAGACCCTCCTCCGCCTTTAAGATAGAAGAGGCGTTGCATTGGCAGCGGATCGTCGGGCCTGGGATCTCTTGAGTCTGGAACTTGTTGTATTGCTGTTTCCGGAATCAAGTACTTGGGTTTGGGCATGTATGTTGCGCTGTCATTGGGGGATAACAGTATTACGTTTTAACATGCCACTTTTCCCAAGGACAGTTTAAACGCAAACAACCCCTACAGATTTTGCACCGCATGCCGTAATGACTGCGGTGGGGGTGGGGTTGGGGCACCTAGGCGCAGGCTAGGTGCTCCGACTTGATGTAAATATAGTCTGTCGCCACCAGAATTGCCTCTGAAGTAAATCTTTGCAGCATGCTGATAATATTAATGATCACGTAGCCAAGCTTGGAAGGCCGGATGTGCGTGTATGTGACTGCGAGCCGTCGTACTATGTGATGCCGTGCGCACAAGGAAGCCCAGTTCATCCTGGTCAGTAACCAGGCATAGCGCCATGCGCTTGCATCCATTTGCACTACCGGCTGTAAATTTCCCAACAATAATGCGTCCCATTTCCTTGTCTTCCGGCAGCCAGACTTTAGTCTGTTTTTGTGTGTGTAGGAAACGATAGCCTCATCCACCTCGAGATACGTAAGCACGTTTGTCTCAACCATAAACCGCAGCAGCACAATTGAAGCCCAGCCACGGTCGTTACGAGCATCCTTGTTTATTTCGGACTTACTAATGTGGCGGACACACCATGCGGGAATAACCGGTTGGCAGCTGGGCTAAAAGATCCAAGAGCGCAGTTGTGCAAATCCTGTGATATCTTGAGTAAGTGATCCGTTGATAACCACATGGAGCATCCCACTGCGTGGGCAACCAAACCGTTACAAGTATGCCATACACTCTCCCATATGCAATAAGCTGCTGAGGTAGCAGGCGGCCAAGTCAAGGATCAGGACCTCAGACACCTTGTATCCTTCAGCACTGTTCCAGAGACCACCATGTCAAAACCTGATGACCTCCAGCATAACCGCTGGTGTGGGTTTAATTCGTTTTGCTCTCGAGCAAAGCTAGAAATGGTGGAGTCCTCGGTAAATACTTTGATAAAACGTGCTAGTGACATGTGAAGCGCCGTCGACTCAAACTCTTTCTTTGCGTCACGAAAACGACGATACCAATCAAGGTCTAAATGTTTTGGGAATAGGCGCAGGGTGCAGAGCTACCTTGACAAGATTAAAGGCGACTTCTTCCTCGATTTCAATAGAGCCAAGGCGGCCAAAGTATTATTTCACAGTCGCCGATGCTTGCTCTGCTGTCTCAGGCCGGGCAAACTCTGTGCTGGCCGACTGTTGGAGGTCGAACTGCTCCAGGAGATGCTGCATTGATATGAGGCTCCTGAGGTATGGAGGTCGAAACCCAGTCAATGCTTCAAACTCGTCTTGCAATACACGTGCTTGTTGTGAACGTGCCATGTTTATGGTTTAATTTATTATTCCACTTCGCTAGATGGTGGTTAATATTGCTCGCAGCTCACAGACAGCTTTGTTGCCATATTCTCTACTCTCGTCATATCTCTTGCTACATGTTTACCACCACAACCAACACATATCTGCCCATGTTCCTTTACCACACATTCAGCATGGATGAACCATGCCTCTTTTCTAAAACTGTGGCATATATACATAACAATACTTATTCACATAAATATTTCCGCACAGTTCAGTGCTCCCTATTCTAAGTCAAACACACATACGTTTGCAACGGAAGACGCCAAATATTAAAACAAACGATACGTGTTTATTTAAATAAAAAATGAATGGCTACATGTATGGTATCTAAAAACTGCGTAATAAGCGTAGATGGGAATTTATTTGTTGTTCGGTTTGAAGGCGTGTCTCAAAATGTTGTCCTGTTGGGAGAACTGTTTTCTCTATAGCCAAGATTGATGGTTATCACTGAGAACTAGAAACAGAATTATGCTCAGTTTTAATACAATACCAATTTGATTATTCATGTTCTTCAATTTATGCCAGAATTGGTAAAAAAAAATCTCAGAAAAAACTTTGAATATGACATAATAAAAATGTAATATTAATAAGTAATCTTGAACCGAGATCAATAATCAGGCCGTATAACTTCCAAGTGTGGGAATGGTAATAGTAGAGGATAGAGTGAAACAATTAAGACTCAAACATATTCATATCTTTTTAAAATGAGAATGACCATCTTATCTGAGCCAAACATTTGTGAACATTAGCGATCAATATCATTTTGACACAAGAAGTAGTCAACTTAACTTTATTACACCATGTGTTAGTGGTGTAGCCCCAACAACTTTCTTTTCCATACAAGATTGGAACCTATTGCCCAGATTTATCAAGAGCATTTAAGACATAGGTCATTTAAATCGGTTGTCAAGTCATATCTTTCAAATCAAAGAAAACCAGAAGAACATAGTTCAGTAATCTTTTACTAGTTTGACTTGTTTTCTAGTAATATTTATAATTTTGAAATCGGAGAATAAATTTAAATATTTAAAGATAATTTGTTAGCCTAGTCTAATATATAATTTTGAACTTGCAGTAAAACTCTCCAATGGTAGATAGAGAGAGAGAGAGGGGGGGGGGGGCAGACAGACAGACAAACAGAGACAGACAGGTACAGAGAGAGAGGTTTTCTTATTGTCATAGTGCCCACAGTAAACGTCAGAAAACATAAATGTCTGTATTTAACATGATAAATAACATTTTCCTCTTTTAGCTAATGCTTTGAATTTCAGTCTCCACCGATGATATCAGCGTTTGCTCCCCGAGTGGACGACGATTACATTAAGGACCTTCCCGAAAATCTGCTGAATAAAAATGAATTCCTCAAGAACGTCCATTTCATGTCCGGCTTTGTTCCTCAGGAGATGGCTGAAGATTTCGGTTTCTAAGCCTTTCTTTTCTTTATCTTTCTTATTTCTTTTCCTTTTCAATTCTCTTCCCTTTTTAACCTTTATACATACTCTATTCTTCCTTTTTGTTTTCGTAACGTCTTTGAAATAGACGGGTTTTAGAATGTAAGTATAAACATACACACAGTCTAAATAACGGTGGAGAACTATACTGGTTAATGTATACTGGTTAATGTACACGATACCATGTGTACACTTGTGTATGTTTCAGTTATGTCTCATACCAGGGATGCGTTTTGACCTTTATGACCAAAATTATGGTTCGACCGTGACCATCATTCAGATGATTTTGTGATTTTGTCTGAGCTGAATTTCAAGCATAAATACTTTTCCTTTAATGATAATCAAGTTTACCAGCACACCTGAACAAAAAATGAACGGTGAAACAACTTACTTGTCTCAGCGCCAAAACGCGTTTCAGCCGCCGTGATGTGTCTCTTGGTAAGGCACGTTTGCTCCAATTGCCTTGGCACGATATAATCTTTCACACGGTGATGTGCCGTTACCCCTCCACCACCAACACCCCAATATCCCAAGCAAACATACAAACAGTTACGGCTGGGTAAAGACGTTGACTCCACTCTATGTGAATACACCAACTGTAGGTGACTACGGACCACAAATGATCAATGCAGATAGAAATGATTATCAGGATGACTTTGTATTCAAAAAGAAAATAATATACAGTTTCGTTGGCATTTAAGTATAGGGATCTAAATTATTATGCTTTTTTGTTTTGAGACAATGTGGAACAACTAGCTTAACGTATTGATCAGCAAGCCATAGTCTTGGTTACTGGAATATACTGTGGCCGTCTTTGGGCGACCTGTTTGAGATTCTCGCCCAAACGCCAATAACACGTTCTTATATGTTCTAGAGTCTGCTGGCCCTACCAACCCGAACTGATCTCAGAAGAAAAAACATGGCGAATCAACGCTTGGGATGTTCCGCCATTTTAGTTCTTGTCTATTCCCACCTCAGAGGTGGTATGGGTTCTCAACTGTTTTCAAACAAAGTTCTTGGCTTTGGGGCGAGAAGGACCACAAGAACACTGTACTCGGGTCAAGAACCTTGTTCTCATGTTTTACCCAAGGACATCTTATATCTTTCCCAAAGAATATGCAGATATTATATCATTATTGCTCCAGAGAACTGATACTTAATTACTTGCTGCAATGTTATATAAAAATAGCTTAATATGGTCCACTTTTACGCTCGAGAGACAATCTAATATTTTATAGTTTATGTCCATGTCTCTCACATTTTTGAGATAACTGTAAAAGAACGATCGAAGCATACAACCTGAGGAACACTACACCCCTCCAAAAACATATTGGTATTTTCATACTTTTCGACTTTTCGTGGCAACTTTAATCCACAACATTTTTATTAAACATTATAAAACATTGGTAACATTCTTCTGTCCGCCTATGACGCTAATTCATCCTTCATACTGGACGAAACGTTACAAAACCTACTTGAAATACATCCTCCATGATGTAAAGTTGTGCAAAAAGCCCCCCACCCCACCCCCCACCCCCGTTCCAAGCCCTTGAACCAAATGGAGATGTCTAAATACACAAATATGCAATTACTACAACAATGTTTGATATCTGCGAATTAAATAATTTACATGCAATTGACAACTATGTAAACATGATTTGTCAGATCTTAAAGACCACTTTAGATATGCAGTCGATATTGGCCACTCGATATATACATAGCCATTATGAATCCATTCCATAGCTTACTATAGCAATATATACACACTTATTAATCGGAATAAAATTATAACTTGAGACACACAATCGATATAACCGCCTGGGTCAATGCTTCATTCTCAGATACTTAAATCTGAGATAATAACTAGGACACTACTGGGATTAATATACTGTAAACAAATAAAGATATACCACTAACATTAGTCACTTAGTCCATCGTTACCTGCAGGGCCTTAGCCTCAGGGGCACAGGCGTCATCCCTTTGGCTTAGATCCGATTGTATGGAGGAGTGAGTGTGCCGACCATTCTCTCTCCCCCCCCCCGAGCCGCGCCTTCTAACATAGCAGGCCTAAACAAATGTAGAACCCTGTGAAACGGCCCCTCCCCCTCCCAGCTTGCTGGCAAGCGCTGTACTGGTGTAAGACTTTGTTTTGACATTAATGTGCATTAGATAATCAGTCTAAGAAGTTTTTCTGTTCAGTCAGAGATAATGTAGTTGTTTAGAGAAGTACATCTATCATGGGTAAAAATGAAACCACATGCGCTTGGCTCACACTTGCGAGCACAGAGATCTATGATAAGAATTGTATTAACCTGTATTGTAGACCACACGCAGCGAGGCTCACAATTGGGGTATAGATGGGATATATCCATGTATCAGGGGCAGAAAGGACGTTAAAGAAAGCTGCACGGTAAGCAAACTATGTGGAGGCAATGTACTTTGGGTGCGTTTGTGTTGACAGCGACATGCCGAGGAACAACGGCTACAGGCCGAGGTACGACAGCAGCTGTTAAAGTAATTGCTGCGTTCAGCTTCAGAAGATGTTTAATTATACATTAACAATTTTAATTTACAGACATTTGCTCCATTACAGTAAATCCATAAAAATGGCATATGCAGATGATCTCTGATTTCTACTTGAGTTGCGTCAAAGAGATGAAATTAATCGCCAAGATCTCGAAATAGCACTGAAGATCTTGGCTCAAACTTCTCTAAATAAGACAACCCAGCATCGCGTAAAACGCTCGTCAGCCACCTCCAGTTGCGGCTTTAGCCTTGAAATATCAAAGACTGATTCCAGTCTTCGCGAGAGTCCCACCTCGCCTGCGTCTTCGAAAATACCTAGGGCGAGTCCGATAACCGAAACACACCGCCTGGTTTTGGCCTTTACAATGACAATCCAAGCACTATACAAACCGCGTTCACCTACCAACGAGTTGGTGGATGAGCCCGTAAAAAGATAAATGGAAGAGTCGATGAACGAGTACCTTGACGAAATCTACAAAGGGATGAACCGCTTATCCCATGTTGCAGAGGATGATTTGGTTGTGGATACTGACTCCTACACTGTTAAACTCGAGATTGCGTTCAGGTGCAAAACGGAAATGACCTGGACACAGTGTATATATGAAAGAGCGGCGTGATCCTCCCACAAAAGGACGCAGAATGCTTGCGTGAAGAATTGGGGGAAATCTATTCACTCCAACGATGAGATCATTACCGAGCTCTTTACGGCAATGGACGAGCTAAACTGCCTCAAGAATCTAGACAGCATCAAGCCCGAGGTCCAGACCGAGCTCCCGCATCAAAGAGACAGCAACTACATATCAGACAACTGACCCTGATAAATCCCAAAGTTGAAACGGTTATTCCGGTTGACAGCGCCGTCTACATCTTCCTAGCCGTCGGGACCACAGGCAAAAAGCTGATGCGGTATGTTACACTGGTGTGGAGCCTGAAGATCTATACCTATGGCGATGTGGATTGCTTCGAACCTTGTTGGATGACGTAGTGAGCGATCAAGGCCAGGATTGAGCAGCGTAATGCAGTGGGTCGAAAAAATAATCACTGTAGTGACACTGCTAATGGACCTGAACTACTACAGCTCAGACACCCTCTTTTTGTTTGGCCGCTATCGACTGCACAAACCAAGAGTCATTGGCATCGATGTGGCCAGGTCCTGTCATCACGGCAAAGCTGCCAGCCTGCCGGTGCTCTCCTACTTTGGTTGGCTTCAGCAAGTGCAAAAGGCGGTTCCATCAGGCCGGGTTGTTTCTACCTTGAGGAGATAAAGAAAACAGTACCTATCCTATTTCCATTGTCTTCTTTGACAAGCTGATTTGGGTCAACCACAGCTGCAGAGCACCTTAACTGCAATCGGTTCGAATAGCCACTGTGTTTATGCCAAAACGTTAAAAATGCAAAAGCAATGGCCGGGATTCTGTCGAACGCACAGAGCAGCAGCCATGTGGCACGCAGGCTGTTAACAGACAGAGCCACCTCTCGCCTATTCTCGGCAATGATGAAAACCAGCGGCATAGACCACGGCTTGGCTGAGGGAAAATTCACGCCCCCTCCCCCCTACCATCGCGGGATTGACCACTTTTTATTGACTGGCAAAAACATTTGGGTGGACACCTTATTCCGCTTTATCGAGTCATGTAACAACCGTAAAAACTGTACATTGGAAAGGCATCTTCCAAAGTTGAAGACTAAGACTTAGGGCGGATTCTGATAGTGAACAAGGCGTGTGCGATAAGGGGCCTCTCTCCACCTGGGTGCCAGCACGCAATATTGCAATCTGGTTGGGATTTAAATACGGCAGCGCGCCTCGGTGTTCGGTTGGAGTGCATCCAATTAAGAGTCGCACAGGTGTAGACATTATTAAGCTCACGGATACCCACGGAATCTTTAAAGACTACGAACTGCAAGCAGTCAGTCGTACCAGTTCAAAAAGCGGGAGTAGCCCAGATGTCGCACAAGCACACGCGCATTGCCAAAAGGAACAGGCTCGAAAGGCTTCTTTGGCGAGCTTGTAGGTGACAAGTGCTGTAACAACTATTCCAAGGACTTCAGAAAAAACCAACTCGCGTTCGTTTTGGTCTTGACTGGGAACGTTAAAGTCAGATAGGGTTGGTTCGCGCTCTAGTGGTTTGAACTTTTTACCAGTCACCAAGTAGTACTGCCGCATTACTTCATCGACGTCCTGGAACAAGAGCTCGGGAGCGGAGCTCACATTTACTCAGTCCAGGCTCTCCGTTATTTTGCTAGACCACTCAGCCTGAGCGGTCTGGATTTGTGCAACGGCTTTACCTTGGCGTTGGCGCGTTTTGTCAGCGTCTTTACTTTGTAACAATGAAAGTAGATAGCTTGACCCGGAAAAGGTTAGCGCATTACCTACTGCGCAGCCGACTATCATTGCTACAGCTGCCATTCTTGGAAATGAAGAGCGCATACTACAATATGTCTGCCGGGATGATTCTCTCTTTAATCAGCACGTCCTTCGGTGTAATGACTACCCCCACATTGAGAGTGGGCATGTCTACATCGTTGGGAGTAAAATGAAGCTTTGGGGTTACCACTTTGATGATTTGTTTGGATATCTGGGCGAAGACAAAGAAAAGATCAACAACTCCAGCACCGTGGTAGGCCATATTGACAATTTGATTCCCGTCTGCAGACACCGTATGGCTAGGTAAAACTTATTAAGCACTATTGCTGCATAAATAAATGGGTCTAGACTTTTGCATAATTTCATACCCAGACCAGTTGTTGAGAGGGAAGTCTGGACGACAGTCGTTGCGCTTGTCGCTAAAGGAACACGTATTTGCTTTGGGATTTGTGCTGCATCATCTTTGTTCCTAAGCCTTTGTTAGGACTATAGCCAAGGGTAAGTACTCCTATGGCGGGGTATCCAAGCCAGTCGTCGACGCGCTCTGCACTAGCGCGGATACTGTCGAAGAAGTTTCAGCGAAACCTTGCGGTGGTCATTATCCTTAACTTTGTGAGCTGGGCAAGGGGCGCTTCCCTGTTGTAGTCATTGAGAATCTGCACCACTTCGATTTTTTATTATTTTTAATGCACTTTGCTGTCTTGACATTTGACTTGGCTGTTGCTGTTGCCCTCTCAATAGCAGCCTCCGCGTTTGTCGCTACTGGCTCGTGTCAAGTATGAAATTTCTGTGGCGGAGCAAACAATGTACAGGGTGTCCTGCCAGATCATGTATGCGAGCACGGGTTGCAACACCATGCCGTATTCCAGTGAGATGTTATCGATGGTATAGCGGGAGTTCGACCCTCTCGGGGCCTTGATTACGCGAGAGTAGTTGTAGTCGTTGAAGTGAGCTCATTCTCCAGCTTGTCGCCCAGGCCTAACTGGTAGTAGGGCGTGTGTGACTCCACTCAGCACCAGCACGTTATGCGCAACAGACCAGTCTATGCACTGATAGGCTATACTCTTGCGCACTCGCGGGGGGGGGGGGGTCTTCTAGAGGTAACTATAACATCCGTAGACATCAGAGACGTTGATAGAGAACACCTTGTTTACCGGAGGTCTTGATCGTCGTCGTTTTCATGATAACGCGCCTAAGTTTTGCTGATCGTTAGGTTGACGTTGATTGAATTTAGCGCAATCGTGAAGGTCAAAAAGTAATATATTCTCATTATGGATGGACGGCGCAAAAGAATGCTACTGGGTATGATTATTAGCACCTTTGTTAGCGATTACCGGTGGTGGCTGCTTGACTGCGCAAGCGCCGCCAAATCTCCCCTATCCGACTGACAAGGGAGGCGTCAAGTAATGGGTTGAGAAGCAATTGAAATCGCTTGCCAACGTCCTCTGAAAGCTTGCAGAAAAGACCATAGTAGCTTTGCACCGTATCATTGGAAGTATCATCTCTTGGCTACTCAACTTTCTTCACAAAATGGCTACTTGGGTCGTAAAAAATGTATGGGCCCTTGTTATAGTCGTCGGAGGGCTACCTCTGCCCGCTGTGCGCTGTGTGCGAGTGGATTCTATCGAGAAGAGATCCAAAGCGCCGCCATGCCTATGGTAACCACACCAACAGTTAGCGCAGTGCGCTTGTTGGCGTGAGCCGTAGGATCTGCGTTTTCATACAAATTAGTGATCGGAAGGAATGTCGGAACGACTCGGGGCTTGTCGGCTGTACTGGACCCTTTTCAGTCGCATCTACAGGCTGTATTACCGGGGTTGCCTTGACACCAATATTAACCCCTAGGCTATGTTTAGGGGTAACTATTACGATCTCGTCGTGGTAGTCTTGGTAAGAGCCGACGGGGTCTATGCCAATCTGGGCCGTGTATAGGCCGATTCCAAATACAAAGTCCACCTTACAGCTGGGATTGTGGAACACGTTTTAGGTTCGGTTAATGCTGCTTGATAGGTCTACAGGTGAATGAACGACATCTTTCATGTTCACCAAAATTTCCATCTGTGCATCAAAAGCTGTGTCTGTCACAAGAACACTGGTCATAGTTTGCGACTGTGAGACAAGGATATCCCACATATCCGTCCGGATAGAATCGTTAATAGGCTCAACACTAGACTGTGTAAATCGATCGCCTAGGCATGGTAGGCCTCTGACTTCTGCGAGTAATAGTCCAGCCGCAGCTCATATTGCGTCATCTAGTCGGGTGACCAACTGAAAGTTTCTGCAGAGTCTCTCTCGTCGGCGGGATTATAATAATAGGCAGTTCCAAGTGCGTTTTGGCTACTTTTATTTTTTTACGCCAGCCTATCTTTGCACAGTATTTTGATGACCGAGGTTCTTACAGATCTGTCGTTCGATATGTCCAAGGCCATCGGGTGAATACCGACGGTATTCACGGTCAATTATGAGGTGCAAAATTAGATCTGTCTTGCGGTTTCTCTTTTGACTAGACGATGTGGTTGTATGTGTTTGTTTGTGTGTGTGTGTTTGGGGGGGGGGAGTAGATGGGTTTCGTTAGTTTTGTTATATAAGAGACGGAGCCGTTGACTTTACAGTTCAAAAAGCCCCATTTAACTACCTGCAGCAACTTTCGACGACAGACAATGTTGTTGAAGGCGTGCCCTCTACACTGATAGGAATTATTTTGGCGTTGCCACGACCGTCCAATTTCCATGCCCGGAATTTTAGCGGTTGCAATGTGGAACAATTAGCGAGTTAAAGATTCAGGACAGCACGATCTCATTAACAACAGACTGCCCATCACGGTAGTCCTGGAGATTCATCAATGAGCATTACGGTTTGGAAGAAAGCTGCGGAGGCAAAACAGAATGCATTAAGCCGCAGTTGCAAGACTATGCTAAAAAGTTATATATCGACACTCATGAACCGTCAAATCCGCTATATAAATATGTGGCTATAGCAAAGAAGAGGCGAGTGGTTCCATACAGAAAGAGAGGCTGGGTGAGTTTGGGGTGAGGTTCATACGTTCATCTGAGACGACGGTGCTAGCCTTCTGAGGGCTGGTCACGCCGTTACCCACACTTATATTTGAAGTCGCCTTAATGCACATTTATTCTCAATATGTACGATCTGGACGAAATCTTTAACTTTACCGTCGTCGCGTATCTTCAAAATGACGAGGGAGTGGTAGACGCTTTGAAGTTCGAATACGATGGAACAGTGAGTGAGTCGTGATCTGCGTTTGGGACTATAAGTTTACCCAGCCAAGTCGAGATGAACTGCAACTTCATATCCAAGAGGCTCAACGTTTTAGACTGTGAAATGAAAAACAGCGACTTCGCAGGCATATCCCCTCACGTAACCTATACAAGCAAACCCGAGAGTTGTGTTAAGGCTCTAACGTTCATTAACAGTATTTACCATTCGGATGAAACGGGACCACGGTGTAGCCCTGAGGGATTCAAACTGTACAATCATACCAGAAGGAGTCTACGCTATTCTCTTGACTGTCAGCTGCGGCACAAATTTATATACTAAATCCACTGGCGTAATATATCTTAAACCCAATCACGAGTGGGCGTCTATCGGCAGGAACAATAGCCATAATTTCTCACCCAGGATCAATTTTGATCCTTCTCTAAAATTGAAAAAAGAAGCACTTAGTTTCTTCCACTGGAATTCCAAAGGAAGGCATATATTCATAGCTCCGACACAGGCTTGAGGAAGCATGGAAGGCTAATGGTGCTCGGTATAAAAAGCATAGCCGCTGTGTCAATGCCATCCCCCTTTCAACAGCCAGGACAGGCATGGGAGCCTGTGGTGTAGGACTACTCTCTACCGTTGTTGCTGCCCCCATTGTCGTGGGGCCTGAGGCCCTGTGGACTGGTTTGGATGACAGTAAAGCGTATTAGCCAGCGCATCCAAGTAAAAGCCAGAAAACACGACGAGATCCGCGTGCGAGCAGAGGCCAAACTAGATACCATCACAGACCACACATCTAGAGTCTTAAGAAATGGACACATCGTCGATGAAGAGTTCCACGCTAATCTTGAATGAGGTTGAAAAATACCATCAGGTGAAAGCCGAAATTCGTTAAGGGGCCCAGAAAGCGCAACCCTGCTGTGACAATTGCTGAAGAGGCAAGACACATCCAGCGGTGTCGCGAGGAAGTCCACACTGCTTTTATTTTTTTTTAAATGACTGGAGTTTCACAGTAGAATTCCGGCACTTTCATCTATAATTCTAAGCACTCAGCCTTATGAATGCTACTCACTTTGCAAAATCAGTTAATATATTCCCCAACATAACAGCAAAATGCATCAGTGTTGATAATGATTTTATGAACACAAGATCAACATTCATTTGCTGTCTTTTCGTTATCTTTATTTCTATATTTTCCATCACCGTTTCTAACTTTTCAGGTTGATGTTATAAAATTTCAACCATTTTGTCTTTCTTCTTTGATTATTTACCCTTAAATAATCCACATGTTTGAATCTGTCGACTGCTATATTGGGCCATATGTCTTCGTTTATTTATATACGTCGACTTCTGCAAATGAAAGTAAAAATACTAGTTAAATGTTGTTCTGTCTATTACAAGCATGCGAACAGTAAATCAATTCTATAAAATATACAAATGTTAAATAAAAAATACTTACCAATGTTAAGGTAAAAATGGCACTGTAAATATACAAGTTTGTCTCATTTCACACGTTTGCGTCAGACTGTATCATATTGACAATTTGTACATATTTACACATACTGCTACACGTTAGAGGTCTCACTGCTGAGCGAATTAACCAACACCTGCGTGAGTCTGGCTTGAAACCCATTGTTTCCACTATTTCCAAGGACCTCAGGGCAACTGTAGTTGTCAACTGAAGGGTTCTTAAACGCGCAAATACTATAGTAATTTTCCTCTAATCACCTAATGACAACACATCACGAAACTCTAATTTCACACTTGCATGGTTTTTCTCAATTCACAGTTGTATGACTTATCAGTAAGACTTTCAAGTGCTACCTTCAGAGCGTTTAGAATAACAGTAGCTACCTCGCGTGCTATTGCTTTTTATTGGTAAAGTCGGCAAATTTGGAGCAGTTAATAATAATAATAATAATAATAATAATAATAATAATAATGAGGACTTTGTACAGCGCCTAATCTTTAGAAGCTCTAAGCTCTTTACATTATTAGATAATACATAAAAACATATATAAGGGCATTATTACAAAAAACAAACACCATGAAATTAGAAAGAAAGAAAAAAACATGCTGCAAATAATTAAGGTAAGGAAACATTATTAAGTAATTAAGTCTGTTCTTGCAGTCGAAATAGGTGAGTTTTAAGAGCACTCTTGAATGAAATAAAAGTGTCCTTGTGTCTAAGCTCAATTGGCAATTCGTTTCACGTAGCTGGGCCCTGGTATGCAAAAGACCATTGTCCGTATAACTTCGTTTTGATAGTGGGAATAATGAAAATGCTAGTGTCGGAAGAGGAGCGTAAGTATCTTGCTAAGGTGTACATATGGGTGAGACCAGATAGGTATTTTGGACTGGAGCCATTCAACGAAATGTAGCATAGAGAACACATTTTGCGTTTGCTTCTGGATCGAATAGGTAGCCAGTGTAGGATACAGAGCAGGGGGAAGGTGTGCTCGGTTCTTGGTACTCTAAGGATGATCTGAGCAGTTGTGTTTTGAACTTTTGAAGTTTCTGTAGTAGATACTGAGACGAACCAGACAGAAGTGAATTACAATAGTCCAGTATTGAATGTACTAAGGAACACACAAGTGTTTTAGTAGCATCAACTGAAAGAAAATTGCGAATGGAGCTGATGCGTGTCAGCTCCAGATATGCAGCCTTGCATATGTTCATGACATGTAGGTGTAATGAGAGAGTACTGTCGAGAGTAACACCTAAGTTTTGTACTGGCTGTGTGAATTTAATGTTGGTGTTGCTGATACTTATTGTTTGAGGTAAGGGTGTGAATGAGAAAGTTTTTGCGTTGTGATCAGAATGGCTTCAGTTTTTATCATCATTCATCTGCAGCTTGTTACATGTCATCCATGACTTCACATCGGAAATGAACCTCTCTACGCCTCGGATGGTAGCATCAGCTTCAGTTGGCTGGCTAGATTTGTATATTTGGGTGTCATCAGCGTAAAATTGGTGAGACACCGGATGACGATCTATGACACTTGAGAGCAGCTGAGTGATTAGAAGGAAGAGAACAGGTCCGAGAACAGACCACTGTGAAACAGCAAAACATAGATGAATTGGGCTGGAATCTTTTCCAATTTACGGACACAATTTGTGTCCTGTTGACTAAGTAGAACTTAAACCATAGTAAGGCTGTATTGTGAATGCCAAATGCATGCTGAAGAAGTAATATATCATGGTATATTGTGTCAAATGCTGCAGATAAGTCAAGGAGGGTGAGGACTGTAATCTTTCCACTATCCACAGCGGTTGTTAACTACTTTCAGAAGGACAGTTTTGGTAATGTGGCGAGGGCAATATACAGACTGTAAATTGCTAAAAAGATTATTAAAATTCAGATGAGATACAAGTTGGGATAGAACAACGTTTTCTAAGATTTTTGACATGAATGGGAGGTTAGAAACTGGGCGGTAGTTCATTAAATCGTTGTGGTCAAGCGTCGGTTTCTTCAACAGAGGCTTTACAATAGCAGTTTTGATGAGAGAGAAGTATTAATAACATCGGTTAGTGAAGGCACTATTGATCCTAAGCACTCAAGCAGTGTCGGAATCTAGGAGGTTTGATCTGTATGGGTTTTCAGGAGAGTCAAAGTGAAAGTTAAAATCTCCAATAATAATCAGGTTGCCACCTATCGAATTTCCATACTCCAGGAAATTAGGAAACTGCTCCAAAAAGAGAGATTTAGTCTGCTTGTTTTTTCTACTAAGAGGAGGGGCGGTGGAGGCAGAAAAAATGGACTGACCTTTGTTCCATTGTGAGTGTGGTTACGACCAGTTCAAACGATGTGTGGTCGATATTGAATGTTGTAGTGTGGTTAAGACGGTGGGTTATGGAGTTCTTTGCGATGACAGGAATTCCACCTCCGCGGGAGTTGCGGGGGAACGACTTGATGGAGTAACGGGGGGGGGGGGGGGAGGGGGAGGGGTGTGTGAGATCCGCGCACCTGGGCTCATCGCCTGATGTTTTCAGCCATGTTTCTGTCAGGATAAAAACCTCAGTATCCTGACCGTTGATAAAATGAACTATTTCTGTGTGCCTTTCTGGTGGTCCTACTGATTGGGCGTTGAATAACGCGATGCGCAATAGTTGCTCAGACATAAAGGTTGACGATTTAAGAGGAATTTGAACTAAGTTATCCAAATTAACGGTCGAGTTTTCAAATTGCTGCGAAGGAAAGGGCGAAAGGGAGATAACTGGAATTGTCCAGCCTACTCTACACCAGCCGGCTTTGAAACAACGTTTTTTGTTTTGTTTTTCACTGCCGTTTACATTTAAGTAATGATGAATGCGGTCATAGGTCGTTTAGTCTAGCGCACAACGTAGTATGGAGAGCCAAGGAGTGGTCATTTAATGCGATTACTAAGGGTATGGCGGTATGTTCAACAACAAAACTAGTTGTAGCAGTGGGGCAAGAAGACTGAGAAAAAGTAAAATAGTTCTTATTTCCAAAACAAGCAAATGAAGAAACGCATTCCAACAGGACAGCCAATGCATGATGAACACAATAACGTCGACGAAGACAGACAACAAATACATACATTATGAAACAAACGGCACAAAAGTCCGGAGCAGCTGCCTCAACAACAGTGTCAGGATCTCGGGCTTTGTCTTGTTTCTTAATGTATATTCCCCAAGCCAATACAAGCAAGACTGACACGGCCAACGCCGTTAGAGGTACATAGCACATAGCATACAAACCTTTAGACAGAAGTTCTTAAATTGCATTAGTCCGTACCGGCGGGGTGGGGGGTGGGCTGTCCCCGTGGCTATATATTTTTTAAGCCTGCTATTTTTTTATAGATATTTTCCTACTAAAAGGGACTGGGGGCGCAGCTGGGGCGGGGAAGGGGAGGGGCTGCACTCCTCTCTTCCAGTCCCGAAATTGGATCTGAGCCCTACGATCGACGCACAGGTTGGGGTGAGGTGGCAAGTTAGGAGATTGTTGGAATATGTGTTTTTGAAAAAATGTTTAGTTTCTTTTGCTCTTATAGGTAATGTTGGTTCGCCAATATAGGTATTAGTGGTAAGATTTAAACTCTTGCAGGTGACACTCCTGGTATTGACAGCGGATTAACTGCTGACCAGCTGAACGATTTCTTGCACGATAAGAGCAGACGATACTTGTCCCAGGCAGACGAAATGGACAATGCCCTTAGATGTGTATACCCAGCATCTGACGACATAGAGGCAAACAGAGCAAAGTTAATTAAGGTCAGAAACGTCGTCTCTTGATTAAATGAAATATAAACTACTGAAGAAAGTCATCGCAAATATCCGCACCTTTATTTACACCCCCTGAACACTCCCTTCCTATCTCTGTCCCCCATTTAAAACATCAGTTATCATAAACTTAGTATCCTGGAACATCATAACAAATATGATCACAGTCCCTTAATCTTTGTAGATGGACTTCAGGTTACAAGGAAGACAAGTCTATATCACCTACGAAAATGTGACCTTTCACCCTAACCCCCTCCTATCCCGAGAGCAGTATCCAGGATCCGAAACTTTCGTTGTCATATACCTTACCATGTCCAAGTCTAATCAACAGATGGAAGTCATCGCAAATATCCGCACTTGCTATTTTGGACCCTCCTCTTCCTAGCCACACCACACCACTGGGAATTGCATCCTTATCCTCATATATGACTACCATCCATCAATTAATGTTGATACAACTCAGGTTACAAGCTTGATCCATTTTAGTTATGAAAAAGCGATTTTTAACCCCACCCCTCCTCCCCTTGAATTACATCAAGGATCCGACCTTTGTTTTCATCTACTCAGTATTATCCAAATATGATCAGTCTCCCTCAATCGGTGTAGATGAAGCTCAGGTAACAGTGTGCACTTATTGAGGGACGGACATACACACAGACGCATGGACACATGGACGTAGGGACGGACCAACATGACCTATTCAAAAATTTCGCAAAAGTGCCGATTTAACCAAGGTAACGCTTTTGCTACTTTGGACTAAACCTGCACGTTTTCTTATATATATATATATATATATATATATATATATATATATATATATATATATATATATATATATATATTTATATATTTATATATATATATATTGAAATGTTTAATCCGGCTGCAAATAGATTTATTTTCCATCATTACTACCCATAAGGGTTAATACATTTCAGCCACCAGAAAAAGATAAGTGATTTAGATCAATATATTGAGATAATACATATGAAAAGAAATTGCATTTATTTTATTAAAATTCATGATCTTACTGACTGATTCTTCTCTTGTGTATCAGATGGAATCTGACTATGGTTATGTTGCTCCTCACGTTAAGCTGACAGAACAGTTGACAAAGCGTGGCGTTCAGGCGTTTCTGTACAATTTCAGCTACTGGTCTGAAAACAGCATTCTTAAGGGATGGATGGGTACGTTTACTCCATATTATTTCAAAATGCGTAAGGCTGAAATACTGACTTCAGAGGATAGACTACACATCGTAGGGAGCCCTTAATGCAACACACACACATTCACTCTCTCACACACACACACATTCACTCACACACACACACACACACACACACACACACACACACACACACACAAACACACACACACACACGAACACACACACACACACACACACACACACACACACACACACATATATATATATATATATATATATATATATATATATATATATATATATATATATATATATATATATATATATATAAGGATGATATATAGAATTGTAAGCAGAGCTATTTCTGGTCACATCCTGCTTAATTGTATGCAAATAAGCAGGATGTGACCGAAAATAGGTCTGCTTATAATTCTATATCCCATCCTTTTGAAGCGAAGGAATATGCAGATGTTCGTATTCTGAGTGTTAGTATGAATGACCTCCTTGGATTTTACATACTTTTACGAGCAACTTAAATTAACCCTAAAGCTAGATACAAGTAAGATGCAGTTATATTTCCTAGGGCTCTTTGTTTAAGTTTTGTGTTTTTTTTTTAAAACCTAGTTTCATGTACTTAATTATCCCCCTCCGCCTTCCATGTATTGTGGACCAAAAACGAAGAACACATCTGAATATTGTCATTGCATTTAACAGGGAAAATATTATTTCAGTTTGCAATAGCGTTGTTAACGTAACTGTTTGTCTTTGTTTTGTAAAGGGGTACCTCACTCAGCAGAGTTGTATTACGAGTTCGGTAGTCCGTACCTTGATAGTACGCCATGTCCTGAAAATAGGCAGGTCACGTGTCCCGTCACCTGGGGAACATACCAAGCGTGGTCAGCAAGGGATGCTGGAGTCAGCAGACAGACCATGTCACTTTGGACAGACTTCGCAAAATCCAGGTAAGTATTAGCTTACCTTAGGGTTAAACATTGGTGCACATAATTTCAGCATGTCAATCAACCTTGCTTAGCACCTCGTATTCTCATTACCTTTGACCAATAGCAGAAGAACCAGCTGTAGCTTGGCCTTAACGATTGTACAGTGTTACATAGCACAGGTTATCACGTAGAATAACAAGCTGGCAAGGTTTAAACTGGACTACAAATTAGAGAAAATAGAATAACTTTGCATATTAATAACTCTAATTTTGAAATTAGCTAAGATTTTGAATTAAACTATTTTGATTAAAATCAACAAACCTATAAATATGTACAGGTTTTTGCAATTAGGAACTATTTTCCCATTAAAACACACATGGTCAGGTTTTAACTAAAATAGTCGAACAATAAGTTGTTATTTAGAACATTTTACTATATAAAGACATCTGTTTTTATTGTTTTATTTATTGAAAGTGATATCCTAGTTAGCCCTCAGTTTAGGGCAGATTTCATGAATATTGAAATTTCAGAACTATTTTAAAATTTTTGATTAACTAAGAGAACTTTGCAAGTTTAATCATTACACTTGAACTTTGAAACTAACAGTGCTGTTTCCATGAGATGTGATTATTTGGAGAAATGACTTAAATACAAATGTTTTCCTTTCAGGGAACAAAATGACACTCTCCTGATTTCTTCGACAAAACAAACTTGGCCTGTCTATGGACAACATGGGATATTTCTTAACATAAGTAATAGTTTGGTGATAGGTCCGCTTGTCAGAACCAGAAGCATTGAATTCTGGGATAGTTTTAACTATCTTGACCTTTCAATTCAAATACCAAATAAGTGCGGTACGAGCCACAGTGTTATTGTAGGTTAGTCATGAGAATTAATTTTTGTTGTCGACAGTTTCTTTATCTTTCATGGCTGTATTGTACTTATTTACACATAAACATCCTGTGCTGTTTTTTGTCTCGTTTTTCTTGCTGTTCGGCAATGCGGACAATTAAATAGTAATCGCCCTGTAAGCAAGGATGATCCGGTCTCAGAAAGAAATTATTCTGCAGTTTAGATGTAACTTGAGACAGACATACAGTTTTATATACAGTCCATGATGTAACATGGGACTAACATATGGTATTATATACAGTCCATGATGTAACATGGAACTAGCATACGGTATTATATATATATATATAGTCCATGATGTAACATGGAACTAACATACGGTATTATATATAGTCCATGATGTAACATTGGACTAACATACGGTATTATATACAGTCCATCATGCAACATGGGAGTAAAATACACTTTTATATACAGTCTATGATGTAACATGGGACTAACATACGGTATTATATATAGTCCATGATGTAACATGGGACTAACATACGGTTTTATATACAGTCCATGATGTAACATGGGACTAACATACTGTATAATATACAGTCC
This sequence comes from Margaritifera margaritifera, assembly GCA_029931535.1. Taxonomy (NCBI): domain Eukaryota; kingdom Metazoa; phylum Mollusca; class Bivalvia; order Unionida; family Margaritiferidae; genus Margaritifera; species Margaritifera margaritifera. Next base: position 330,928 of record JAQPZY010001110.1, on the reverse strand, counting down.
ATGATGTAGCATGGGACTAACATACAGTATTATATATAGTCCCTGACCTGATGTAACCTGAGACTAACATTCAATTGTATACACAGTCAATGATGTAACATGGGACTAACATACGGTATTATATATAGTCCCTGACCTGACGTAACCTGAGACTAACATACAGTTTTATATACAGTCCATGATTTAACATGGGACTAACATACAGTTGTATATACAGTCCATGATGTAACATGGGACTAAACTACGGTATTATATACAGTCCATGATGTAACCTGAGAGTAACATACGGTATTATATAAAGTACATGCCATACGGTATTATATATAGTCCCTGACCTGATGTAACCTGAGACTAATATACAGTTTTATATACAGTCCATGATGTAACCTGCTAGTAACTTACGGTATTATATATAGTACATGATGTAACATGGGACTAACATAGGGTTTTATATATAGTCCCTGACCTGATGTAACCTGAGACTAACATACAGTTGTATATACAGTTCCTGATGTAAACTTAATTCTAATATATATATATATGTCTCTTAACCAATTGGTAAAAGAAAAGGATGTAAAATTTACTGATATTTTATCGGATGCAAACGTGATTTCTTAAACTCAAAAAAGCTCATTACTGCGACAGTGGAACGGCGAGAACACATCCTATGTTGCTCCAATGTGTACCTGGTCGTTTATGGACGTTTTTCGTTAACACAGAATGACAATGATTCTGAATGGCACCAAAGCCAAGTGTATTGTTCCGTAAATTATGATTATAGAAAGCAATATATTGGTATTATGCAAGGTTACAAATATGCGATACGCACTTTAGAATATTTAACACCAGAGCACGTATACAGACTAAAATCGCTTTGAGCATACTACCAGCAAATTTTTTTAATGAAAAACAAATTTGGTGAAGTGGTGTTGTAATGCAAAGCAAGCGGTCTAATTGGGCCTGAGATTACTATTCTGGCTGAAATCTACATACAATTAAATTAAACCGAAGTTGACCAGCAAATATGGTTTAGTATCATGCTCGGTAATATTTAACTTTTTTCCATTTTAAGTATTAACGGTCATATTTGATGATGGATCAGCATAATTTGTACAAACATTAAGGGTTTTTATGCCAGAATGCCTTGAAGAAATAGTCTTTAAAAGTTTGTTTTTTTTAAAATTATTTTTCGTACCGGCAGCCACATTTGAGATCTACGCTGCATCATATGTATAAATTAGAAAGATCTTCATTCCAGATTGCTTCTATCATACTTAAGTCAAATTCTGTCCATCAGTTTATGAGAAGAGTTTGTTTACAACGTTTTATATTTTTAGTAACAGTAAACATATTTGACGGTGGATAGGCACCATTTGTACAAACTTGAAAGGTCCTACATTAATTAATATTCCTTTGTCAAATTTAGTCAAATTCGTTTTAGTATTTGTTCTAGTTTTAGTAATGGCGGTGATATTCGATGGCAGATCGGCCTCATTTGTTCTCATTTGAAATGAATTTATGGCATGATGCCTTCTGTCAAATTTTATCATATACTCATTTGAAATGAATTTATGGCATGATGCCTTCTGTCAAATTTTATCAAATTCTGTTCAGCACATTTTGAGGACCATATTTGTTTTAAACGTTTTCCAATTTTTAAGAACGGCAGATGTATTTGATGGCTGACCTCCATCATATGTACAAAATTGAAAGGTCCTTTATGCCATGATGCTATGTGTCAATATGACTTAAATGTTGTTTAACTGCGTTTTGAGAAAAAGTACTTAAGAGGTTTTATATTTTTAGTAACGGCAGCCATGTTTGAAGGCGGAGCGGCATATTTTATATAAAATTGGCAATTTTTTATTAGAAAGTTTTGACTAATTTGGTCAAATATTGTATAGCTCTTTTTAAGGAAGTTGCTGAAATTTTCTTTTTTTCCCCCCTTTTTTTTTGTATATGTATTTTAGTAACGGCTGCCTTGTTTCAAAAGAAAAATTATCTGCATTATTTGTATAAAATTTTAAAAATTTTTATGCCGGCATGCTTTCTGTCAGTTTTGCTTAAATTTTGTTTAGTCGCTTTTGAGAAGACTTCTGAATTTTATTTGTTTTTTTTGTTTTTTGTACGGCGACTATATTTGAAGACGGATCGGTATAATTTGTATATACGGCCTTATTGCCAGGACGCATTCTTTCAAATTTGGACAAATTCTGTTCAGCGGTTTTATTTACAGGTTTTCTCAATTGTTTAGCACCGGTGGCTATATTTGAATGCAGCACTGGTGGCTATATTTGATAGCAGATCGGATCAAATGCTTAGAGTGTAAAGATATATACAATAGAATACATTCTGCATAGTTTAGTTGAAATTGGTCCACTGGTTGTTGACAAGAAGCTGAAAATAGCAATTGTTGCCAGACGACGTACAACTCACGACTGTCGACGGACAACGCACGCCGGAAACAGGCACACTTGGCCTTATACTTAGGTGTGCTAGAGATGGTCTCTATCCTGCAAGTTGCTTCTGTAATATGATATCGCAATCGAGCACACCACCTTTCATTCTACTACTTTACATCCTTTTTCGATCTTTCTTTTAAACAATATTTAATTACCTTCATCATGATATACATCAGTTTCAATTCGAGGAGCCACCTAGAATCGAGCAATAAGCTGTCTTGTGTACATAAAACTCTCGTCGCAAAAATAACATTTACATTTGTGATCTTTTCTACTCGACTAACATGATTGAAGAAAGACTGAAATAGCTTACATATAAAAAAAAGTGCTAAAAATTTGATATTATTTGCGTGGTGCTTAATCAATTTACCGTTTGAAAAGGGAGATTGGGGTGGATGGGGGCAGTGCTAATAATTTATGCTAGTTCAAATTTTACATTTACATCTGAAATATTTGCATCATATGCGGTGAAACCCATATAAGCCGTACTCTCTCGGACCCAATTAAAATTTCAGTATTGAGGGGCTTTCGCTTTATTGAGGTTTTCTATTTTCACTTAAGGATTAGATGTGGTCAGGTGTCCATTCTTATACGAGCAACTGTTTATAGTCGGTCAATTTTCAAATAGATATATGTGATAATTATAACACAATGTCATCGTAGTTAGCATTCGTCTCTTCATCAGTTTAATCATTCATAAATACTGTGACTCATTTATATTTTTGGCAGATCAAGCAAACTTAGTACTAAATAAAAACAAGAAAACAACAAGAATATATTCAATTTATTTAAATTAAGGCATATCCTAAGATGAATACCAGTGCCTTAGACCACTTAAGTGCGAAGGTCAAAATATTTATTTTTCCAAATATAAACATTTTCCATCATTCATAAATCTAGATAATCCTTAAAAGCAATGATTCTTCATAATTGAGAATGTTATGTGTGGCAATTTGACACAAAATACGAATCATTGCACTATATTATGGTGCCTATTCATTAATTTAAACTCATTATTTCTTGTCATGTGACTCTTACAGTTGTGCTCATATCAATTTAAAAGTATCCAAATCTTCGAACCTTTTTTCTCGCCGATATTTGTTTCTTTCTTTCCTCCAGAAACTTAATTCAAACTGAACCAGTGTGTATGATTCTCTACGTCAAACGAGCCCTCGTTTTATTTGGTACGTGTAAGAATTAACAACCGGCCCAATCAAATTCAGTACTAAAGGAAACATGTGACTTTTCCCGCGATCATTTTATTATTCTAGCGTCCCTATTTCTTAATGCAACTGTTTAGCAGTTCACCCAATCCAAGAAAAATGGTCCAACTAAAGTTTTATTCTGTCGCTGATGGTTTTTATTTGCACCGAAAAAGTAATACAATATGTTGTCAGAAATTAACTTTTAAATGAAAGTTATGGTATTTATTAATATTTTTAAATACAATAAAATGTATACTTTATTTGTCTCTTCTATATGCAGATGAATCAAAAGTTGCAAATATTGCATTTTCTACCTATCGCATCAGCAACTACAGCACTTCAGCTTTTAAAAAGCATAGTAAAATTGCATAAATTATACGTCTGTTTTATGTTGTTGCGATGTTTTATGTTGTTGCGATGTAATACCATCTTGGAATCTCATAAACGCCCTATACATTCACTACGTATGTTTTTTGAATTTTTTGTTTCAGTTTTATTTTTGTCGCTGAATAGCCTATAATATCCATATCATTTTTCTGTTGGTTGCTTAACAATTTCACCATAACTAATTAAGAACACAGAAAATGTTTATGGACTACATATTAATACTTATAAAGTAAAATCATGCCTTCTATAAAATTATTTTGATCGGACTTTGCTCCAAACATATTCAATTACTTGGTGTTAAGCTGTGACATTAAAGAATATACTTCCATAACGCAATTTTCAAATAAAAACGATCTATTCGTGGCATTTTCGTATAGTTGTCCATATCAGAAAGCTAAAATCGTCAATACATTATGAATATTCTTCAAATGACTCGAAGAGAATTAAAAATGATTGCTGATATTATAAAACAAATGTAAATGATTGCTGATATTATAAAACAAATGTAACTTCCGTAATGTATAACATCCATAACCAGACAATGAGCAATGTGTGCCTCGTTCCCATATGAAACATTTTTTGACATTTGTGGGTGATTTTTCGTATTTAAAGGCTGAATATGTCTATTTATCAGAAAACTTTAAAACGTGTCAATTTTCCTAAACTTTAAAATTGAATAATTTTATTCTGAATTTGGACTATTTTCCTGGGATTGGGTGAGTTATGTGTAAATATCAAGCGAATGCAAACGACTTAAGTAGGAACGTCCGTGTCTCGTAACGTGTTTTACTGTTCACTGCTTTAAAATATTACTGTTGACATGCGCGTGATATAAATACATGCCTAGAGAATTCACTAATTTCAGATTTTTTATATATATTTCGCCTAGAATCCAGATTTGTTCAGTATAATATATTGAAATTTCTAACTAAACGCAAGATTATCCAATTATTCTCCGCGTAGTCTGGTGAAATCTACCAGTGAAGATTTGAGTAATCCCTTGATGATGATGATGGTGATGATGATGACGACGACGACGACGATGATAATGATGACGACGACGTCGATGATGATAACGTTGATCACGAAAACGACGATAATGACATGGACAGGTATTTAAATGCACGATTTGCTAGTTGTTATTTCCATGCAGTCATGACGAAGTGCAACTTGTGTCAGGTTGGATATTCTCTGATCCTGTAGGAATATATCATGCTTTGTTTAAACAATAGTATCTGTTCAAGAAATAAAAATGATAAGAATAACAGTGTACTTTAGAAGAAATTCTAAGAGAGAACAAAACTTCTCTGACATTGTTATTCATGAAATCAATCCAAATTAAAGATGTTTTTTCTTCTTTCACGTCATTGGTCGATACGAATATGAAGGCTTGTGCTAAGAATGCGCTAACACAAAATAACGTAGACGATTGCCGGTACATAATACCCAAACTTGACATAGGCAGTTTAGCAAGAAAAGTAGGCAGTGGCGTACTAAGGGTAAATGGCGCCCGGGGCGACGATGATGGCCCAAAGGGCCAGAATACTAGGCCCGAATTTGTATCAGCTGTTTTGGCGCCCCAAGACCTCTGGCGCCTGAGGCAACCGCTCCGTCAGCCCCCCCCCCCCCCCGTTAGTACGCGACAGAAAGTAGGTCATTTGCAATAATAGTAACTTTTTATGCGTGTTAACAGAAGTGATCAAAAGGTGAATGGACGTATCAAGTTTCATGACTATACATGAAAAACTATCTAGGAAACTGAGCTACTTGTCAATGGAAAAATGCTATTATTCATACATGGAAAATATACATACGACATTTCTCTTTCTCTAGTTCCTTTTCAGTCAGGATTTTACCGGTAATCTCTTTGTATGCTCCATTAGATATATTCAATACCTGCTGGTTCTCTTCCAAATCCGGAAAATTTTATTCATTATTAATTTTGTCTTCTATAGATTCTAATTCTTTTTCGTGTCGGGCTATATCCAAACTATTGTTCTGTGTCCTCGCGCCGCCACTTTGCCGTCGCGTATTATCAATGTCTTCGCTATTTAAAGAACAGGCAAATGCCTGAGGGTCGTGAAGATTTTATACTTATAGAATTTGATATATTTGCATATCAAGATGATGATGTGATGGACACACAACACATACTAGTTGATGATAATATACATCTTACTAGTGGATTTGCACAACAAGGCCTATGGCATTCTGAACGCTCCAATCAATAGACCTAGTATTTCACCCCAAATTCTTGATCTGTACAAAGAGGACACAGGATTAGGCCGTAACATGAATAAATTACGATACAACCTAGAAATAAACAACCTTTCAATACAGTACAAAACAGTCACTTATGAAAAGCATGATGAAAAGTTATTCAAATTGATAAGAAAGGCAGCATCAAATTTATAGCAATCAGGCCAACAATGGTAAAACTAGGAGGAACTTGTTAATCAGACAAATTGAATAAAACGAGGATTATAATTTGCATCATGGCTCTATCGTTGAAAATACATAACATATTCCATAGCATATATATATATATATATATATATATATATATATATATATATATATATATATATATATATGCTATAGAATGGAAGTTATGGAGAACTGAATATTCAAGTTATGCATATCTGCAGTGTGTGAAAAGTGTACTGGTCATTACTTCACCCAGATGGTGTACACATTCTTCCCATATCAACTGATTTTTGGCTATTTTTGTTATACTTCTATCTAATTAATTGAAGGTCGTTTGGTTATCATTGTGAAAATAGCAAAGATCAGTTTGCAGTCTATTTCATTATGTTTGTTTCTCAGCATTTTGGAGATGGAAATGTAATTAACATCATAATTACGAATATTATTTCTTTTCATTTCTTTTTTGATGTTATGTATTAACATGATAGAACATTGCCTATGTTTTAGTTGCCCTATCACGATCTTCAAGTGTACCACCAGGTTGTTTAACTGTGATGTTTTGAATGTACATTATTTCTTCTCTCTGGTTTTTTTAATCAATACAAATTCGCGTGGTGTGCATGTTTTAAGTGCTTCATTTTCTATTGCGATGTTGTTCCACATATGATACATTCTAGAAAATCGTTTTCTTTCAGAAACTAAACGTTTCATGCTCCATAATACAGGTATCTATGCATTGTGCTTCCGTCATTTATTTTCAGGGAATAATGTTTTCGGCTGGGGTCCAATTGTTAAACTATTCATCATATACTTTCAGCTTAGCAAGTACATACATTTTACTTTTCAATCTCATGATCTTAAAAATCTTGTCAACTTTGTATATGTCGTCTCGTTTATCATATAGATAACTCTTATTCATAAAACACGCCATCATTGTCCTCTCCATTTTAGTCTTCAAGTATTAATCACCCGGAACATCTAATATTACTTGCCTAATTTTTAATATTTCCTTGGTAAAATTAGAAAGGCAGTCCTTTGCAAAGTTAGTTTTGTGTTTTGAAGTTCTGAGACGCTACAAACGTATCTATTGTCAAATAACAGAAGAGATTGATTCATACTTTTGATTTGTTACCTTTCTAACACGCTTCAACCGGAGCCATATCTTTTCAAGTGTGATGAGTGTCATTGTATCCATAAATTAACTTTGCTAAAATGTCATCCAATTTTCTGGTTTCCAATTCAGTGAAATACTTCTGTATTTTAGTCTTTTGAGTGCTGGTAAACCTCTCCGCGACAGACACTTTATTTGAGTAAGCTGAAAAATACTCAGTGTTTCCCTTTTCCAACAAATCTTAAAAAAAAAAATTCTTAATTATTTTCCTTCATCATGTTTTATATTTTCAGGCTGTTCTCTTTGAATATGTATGTTAAAGAGTCGTGTATGTCATCTCCATTTTTCGTTTTTACTTTCTCTACCAAGGCTTTTTTTTTAGAGAAATATACATCATTGTCAAAATTAGTTTTTACCCATCGTTGTATTTTTCATATACTTGCATGTTATCAATCTCTACCTGCCACTGATCATCCTTGTGACTAACACGGGCCCTTCTGTATGGACATATTTTTCTTTGTCGCTTGTGTAATATGTCGGTACATTGTTTAGTTAACCATTTTCTTTACTTCAGCGTAATTTATTTTCTTTTTATCGCGCTTCATTTGTTACCGCAGTTAATCGATATTTGTGTAAGAAACTGTATTTTCAAGATCGTAGTAAAACTGTCTTAAATACCGTTCTTTACAGTAATTTAGAATAATGTAAAAACATCAAGATAATCTATTACGCTTGACAAATTGTCCTTATGGGCTATCAACAAGATAACTGGACATCAGTCTATAACAATAACTTTTATTTTCAGCAATTTGCAACATTTTTTCAATCCATTCAAACATATCTATGATTTCAGATTTATGCTTACTTTCGATATTTGAATGATTGATTCAAAAACAGTTACTTTATATACTGAATCCCCATATGCTGTTTTAAATTGAACTTTGTTTTCCATAAATCCATACACTTATTAGAACAAAAGCACGATTCTTTCGGAATACTATATACAGTTTGTTAGAACAAAAGCACGATTCTTTTGGAATACTATATATAGTTTGTTAGAACAAAAGCACGATTCTTTTGGAATACTATATACAGTTTGTTAGAACAAAAGCACGATTCTTTTGGAATACTACATACACTTTATTTGTTAGACTTAAAGTTTCTAGTTCTTTCATAACTTTTGCTATTATTTAAACTCAGATTCATAATCCCATTTAGCATTGGTTGCAATTAATACACGTGATATTCGACATATTTGTAAAAAATTTATTTCCTGAACAATTCTGTCTCCTAATATTTAAATTTTCACATGATCGGCAGTTTCCGGCTGGTTTCACATATACTCTTTTGTGACCCTGACAATACTAAAATATCAGAAGTTCACGTGCTGAGAGGGTAAGGGGTATTCTATCATGTTAAAATATGTGTAGGTATTTGTTACATAATTTATATACATATTACAAATGACCATGCACGAATAACGATAATACACGGTTTGATGTGTTCAAACGATTTCCGCAGCACTCCATGCACCCATATCTCGCGCTTGGAAAAGTGTTTGCACACAGCAAACTGCAAATTCTCCCTATAGTGAAGGTCACACAATATCACCGCCATATGCCTACAGTGTTACGTTATATAACCATCCCGTTACGGGCATATTATTATGCGTTTCATTCACACTGTAAATCTAAAAAATATTTAGAAAGCGTAAAGGGTGTGTGTGTAAGTCAGGGGAAGAAACTCGTTTGATATGGCATGTGAATACGTCTCGACTTAACGGTTTCGACGTATCCTTACGCCATATGAAATTCTCGCTCTCCGAAGACTCGGAACAAAACGGATATGTAGTTTTGTGTCCATAATTGAACAACTTGAACGTCCTGGGTCTTTTCAGTCGCATGCCAAAAATGTAGTCAATTCAACTGTCAAGTTGAAAGCAATCTGCTTTCCAAGTGGCACTCTCACTTCTCTCGCAATGCCACTGCCACCACAAACTGATTTCTGAAACTACCGTGCAGAAATGTATGCTCATATTTTGAGATATAATTCCCCAAAATTGGATAAAAGTAACGAATACAAATATAAATTGCAAGCTTTGACCCTGCACTATTAATGCTAATTTATGTTATTTTTCGCTAAAATTCAACAAAAAAATTACTAACTTGATGAGGCTGAGCCCAGGGGTCAAAGCAATCTGTGCAAGAAGTAGTGCTGTTTACAACGTCATCTTTGGAGTAGTTTGATTGGAAAGAAACGATGATGTTCCACAGAATATTACACTGTTGTGACTTCCTTAAATTTGACGTGACTTAATGATGTATTTGTGTTGCGTCATGCAACTTAAATGGTATTTTATCTGTTCTGAATTAAGTTAAAATTCACAATTTAGCACTAAATCATGTAACAAAATAATATTCGTATTTGCCTAGATGAATATGAAGTTTCATTAACCAGTAAATCTATCGCGTTGACCTCCACGTGAAGTTGACCAGTTCATAAAACTGCATATGCACGATAATTATATAATACAGTGAAACTCATCAAAACCGAACCCTAAGTATACCGGAATCCCCTCAAGACCGAAACTTTTTGGGAGTCTGGAATATTTCCTTCTTTAATATCATCAGTTTTCCCCGGTAAACCGAAACCCCTCAACTCCGAATACTGAAACAAATTTCGACCCCAAATTTCAATTTTACGCATAAAAAACCCATAAAACAGAAACTCACTTCAAACTTGAAAATGTTTTTAGGTGCTAAATTCCTGACACACGCTGGAACAGATTATTTTCGGTTAGCAAGTGCTGTAGTGGTCTTATCTGTGAGACGAAGACACGGAACGCGAGGTTAAAACAAGACTTGACACGCGCGCCGACACAGATTAGAGCTGACAAATTGCTAATCTGAAGTCTTCGCACCATTAAAATGAGCAAGATTTTAAGGCGAATTGATCATAACTTAATGCTGGTAGGTAAGCCATTGAAGAGAGATTATATTTATGTGCTTAGTATCTAACTGTGATTTATGCTATTCATTTGAATACATAATCAATATAACATTGTTTGTTTGTTTTTTTAATTAAATATCATGGCTTTATTAACCAGGCAAGTAGCCTTGCTTTTGATGCTTTGCCGACGGAGACAGACAAAGCAGTATTATAAAAGTCAGATTGACTCAAATGGCTCCTGAACTGTGAACATTATGAATTATACGGAGTATTTAAACATTATGGAGTATCATTCATAATACTAGTGGACTTATCGTTAAGTTATAAAAGTATCTCATTCCTCAAATGTTTCTTGTGACGAGGACTGTATATCTACGCGGAACAACTGTATTTATTGATGTGACAGGATGTGATTTTCGGAAGGAAAGTATGTTTTTCAGCTAATTTTTCATTAAATACACGTACATGTATTTCAAAAAAGACTAACAGTTTTCTTAATTGTGTTCACTCTTACACACACAGACAACAATGTTCTCTCATAATTATATTCTCTCTCTCTCTCTCTCTCTCTCTCTCTTGTCACATAAGCGCTTAGAAAAAGACATTAATTTCTTAAATCTGTGAAAACCTCAGTAAACCGGAAACCTCTAAAAAAAACCGAAAAAAATATTGGTCCCAAGAGTTTTCGGTTTTTGAAGGGTTCCCCTGTATCAGCATATTTATTTTCTTAACTCATCGTTTTGACATAACAGATGCCATCTTGACTGTGTAAGCTGTAGCAATACCTCGTGATACTAACGACAGCTTATGCGCAGAATGCCAACTAACCCACATAAAACTACTAAAAACAATTATACCATAACAATCATGATTTTGCAAACTTGGAAACACTGTCTTATGTTGTTTAAACACATTTCATATATTCACCGCAGTAAAACGCAAGAGATCAAAATTAGGTCCGTCCATAAAATGAAATAATCAAAACAATCCAGATGATATCCCACTGTTTGTAGCTGAGCTGCTTTTATGTGGATAGATATGTAACTTTTTCATATGGTGATTTAGGATCTTTAGACGCCACTCAGCTACATCCATGAAACTATGCCGTGCCGCGTGCTTAAAATGACCTGCCTAGCCGTATTTTCAAAACGATAACTCTAGCCGGCTTACTTTAGTTACTAGTTTCCTACAAATAGGTCACACGCTATTTCCCTCATAAGTAAATAATGGATTTTTTTTATATGGGTTGAATAATCGATGCAAGCGGTACTCGAAATTGGATCTGTTTGTTTATGTATCGGTAATATTGTCGATCTAGCGGTTCAACTATAGCGCGTTCACGATGTATATGGACTGGCGATAACTGTAAACAGGACGTCTAAAGCTGGCGTCAAGGGTGTAATTCAAGAATGCTCTGAATAGATTTGCAGTTTTGTGTTACAGCGAACAGCTATTTACAGTGAAACAAGTATTGCATGACTCAGTCATGGTATCACATTATTGGCAGTGGATAGAGAATATTTCCCTCGGTTTATACACAGTGTTGGGCAGGGACTGCATTTGAACTTTAGTACATACCCATTTAATCTTACACGGCTGATCTGGTGTTCCATGCAGATGTTATTTTATGTGTTTCCGTATCGCACAATTAAAATTTCCGTATCGTGCACCCATCCTGGAACTACTTTTCCCCACTTGAAATATTCACTAATAGTCTACTTATAAAATAGTGGGAATGATACATTGCTAAAAGATTTAAACCATTGTGTATAATTTCAAAAATGTCTACACAGTTTTTAATTTACAAAAATGCAGTAATATTTGGGGTATGGTGGTTGGGGTGGGCGTGGGGTTAGGTTGTACACAATGTATCTGTTGAAAATAGCAATTCGCCGCTGGGGCCTAATGGGGGAATACCATAAGTAGCGACAGTGAGTTTATGCACATTTCACAATATCTACAGCCGAGAAATTAGAGTTAGTAGAGGCTGTCAACAATATTTTGGACAAAACGTTTGACGATGAGTTCTCAGATGAAGCTGGTTTGCAGTGTGACAACTACATACAGAGAGGCAGAGACAAAGTCAGTACTTGGCCACTGAAATCGTATTTCGAAAGTCTAAAGAAAAAAAAAAAAAGATCCAGACACAGTAAGAGAGACTCCGGGAGTCATGTCCAAATTCCAGGCATGGGTTTGAAATGCTCCTCATTTGGAGTAAATGAAAATTATCAACATTACCCCTGATTAATTATACACTTATATCGGTGCCGATCTTGTCACTTTAATGAAACCGGATGGATCGTACTATGAACCAGATACTCTTAGAAGTTACCACAGAGCTATAGACATATATTTAAGGGACAATACCTATCGCTACAGCAATTGATCTTCAACTGAGTTGGCTACTAGCAGCAAAGTGTTGAATTCTTGGCGCAAAGACCTTATACAAAAAGGTTTAAGAAATCGAAGAGCGGAAACTTCTGAACCATACACCTGTTGATCATGTTCCTAGCCGCAACACTGATGAAACAGAGAAGAGATATTCCACAATGTAAATCATCTAAAATACAAGCACGATCCAAACAACCATTGCAGCATGAGACTTTCAAAATATGGTCTCTAGATTTTTTTTTTAATGGAGTAAGTATAAGTTGAGGATTTTCAGTTTGTCTATTAATATTATTAAGAATTCAAATTCGTTGAGAAAAAATCGGACGATACATTTTTTAACTTTTGCAACATAAAGGCAGATATATCAAAAAGGACAGCAGCGGTATTGACTCTGCCTGAATTAGAAGAATTACATCTTGTTGCAATGTTGTTGCGACTGTTTCATCACTGCATCACAAGCAGGTATTGAATTTTTGTGTACATTCAAAATTCTTGCAACTTTTCAAGTAGAAAATAAAGAAAAGAAAACATAATAATATTGTTTAGAATACTGTTGTTAAAAAAATCTAGCCTGCATGTTAGAAAGAGATTGAATCTTCGTTTTTTTACAAAAAAAAATGCTTAAATTGTCACCATAAAGTTGAATGCATCAATAATTGCTCGTCATGAGAAGATTCACAATACAGAGTCTGAAAGTACTGTAAATCAACGAGCTTCCTGTATAATTGAATCTATTTAATTAGTGTTAGTCTATTAAATTTTCCCTGAAAGGACTATATTAAATAAAGGCTGTTTACTGCCCCCTTTTTATGAGAAAGTAGATATTGTTAAATTTCATGACTCTTTGTCTCAGTGTGTTATTAAGGGTACAAATCAAACTCTTCTACATACATTATGTTTATAGATTTCTATTTAGTACAAAAAATTACCTTTGAACATGGGCTGGTGGTATTGCAGAATAAATGCTGCATTTAGCAACTTCATAATCTTAATTAGATATGAGCGCAATCTTGCTGCACAAAGAAATTTCAGCAGAATGTGCATTTCTTAAAAGCAAACTTGTTTAATAAAATATCCAGTGGCGGCGCGAGGGTTCGAGACGCCTGGGTGCAATGTTCTTTGGTGGCGCCCCTACTTTGCTACAGAGAACAGTTTTTATGTCACACTTACCCTCCACCAATATGAGTTTTGGGAAGAATTGCCTCGTTTAACTAAGGTGAAGATGAAGTACTATGAAAACATCAGCTGCAAAAAAAAACCAAACAAAAAAAAACAAAAAAAAACAAAAAAAAAAAAAAAACAAACAATAAAAGCTTCCAAATGCCTAGCGCCGGGGGGGGGGGGACGCAAATGCTCCCTCCCACCCCCAACCCCCTCACGCCGCCACTGAAAATATCACTGTGGAACAAGGTTGCACTGATACCTAAAAACTATACATTCACGAGTTTTACGGAACAGCAGTTTCAACCGCATTTTAGTTTATTCATGCCAATATTGTACTCACAATATTCAGAAGAAACAATAGGGTAGAGATTGTAAACAATCTTATTCATTTTTTTTTTCTTGAATTCTTTATCCTTTCAAAAGTTTTAACTTGCCTTGTGCACACAGCTCATTTTTTTTTTTTTTGGGATAGGTACCAGCGGGGTTTCGGTAAAAAGTAAACAGAAACTGAGAGGTGTCTAACGTGCCTGAATATTGCCAATTTATCGCATAATGGATGCCATAACTAATAGGAACAGAAGTAGATTATTGTTGCTTACAAATGAAGTAGAACAAAAGGATTTAAAGTTTTATATTCAATTTTGTTATTAGACAACCCAAAGTGTGGGGAAATTAAATAACATACGGTTGACTCTACTGAAGTGCATTTTTTCACACATGCTCACACACACACGCACGCAATCTAGACAGTGTAAGTCAAGCTAGACAGTGTAAGTCAATCTAGAATAAATCAATCTAGACAGTGTAAGTCAATCTAGACAGTGTAAGTCAATCTAGACAGTGTAAGTCAAGCTAGACAGTGTAAGTCAATCTAGACAGTGTAAGTCAAGCTAGACAGTGTAAGTCAATCTAGACAGTGTAAGTCAAGCTAGACAGTGTAAGTCAATCTAGACAGTGTAAGTCAGTCTAGACGGTGTAAGTCAATCTAGACAGTGTAAGTCAATATATCTAGTGAACATAAACTTTGTATGCGTCCGACGTTCACACGGTAGAACCAGGTTCGAATTACGGAAGTATATTTTGTTGTTTTTCTTGCTTATTTTACTAACCTTTTGAATGTGAGAAACACTAGATAAAGATGGGGTTTTGTTTCTTCTAACGGCAATTTTAGCACATTGGTAGCTATGTCGAACCTGCGATAACCGCCCATTCAAGCCCAGGTCGGCTGCCTCGGTGTGTATTTGAGAAAGGCATTTAACTCCATTTCCTTGGCATGATGTAGTCAATAATGTGT
Organism: Margaritifera margaritifera; assembly: GCA_029931535.1. Taxonomy (NCBI): domain Eukaryota; kingdom Metazoa; phylum Mollusca; class Bivalvia; order Unionida; family Margaritiferidae; genus Margaritifera; species Margaritifera margaritifera. The sequence continues at coordinate 315,538 of JAQPZY010001110.1, read as the reverse complement.
TAAAAGTGCCGTTAAAGCAACTACAAAAAATAAAAAAATTAAAAAAAATAAATAAATATTATTTTTTTACAGCGCAAATCCTTTACCTGGCAAGACGCCTCTGAATCTAATAGTGCATATATATATATCTTCGACAAACGCTAAACTGAATCCGCAATACCTGCCATAATTTTACGTGAATTTGCTTGATAAAATATATGTACATCTGTTTGGATACAATATGCATTTTTAATAAATGTCGGTACTTCAGCTTTCCACCAGTCCTGAAAAAGCTACGATATTTCTTACAGTACATAATCATAAATGTGTTTTCATGCCCCCTCTAATCAGAGATGCACAATTTCTTTATGTCCACTGACTGATTCTGTCTCTCCCTCTTTCGGTGCATCCCCCTCTCTTCTCTCTCTCTCTCTCTTTCTCAGTAGAAATACAACAAAGGTGATATGTGCTATTAAGAGTAAGAGTTTTTAATTTAAAGGTGTAAGAATGCTGTAGAAAATGAAAATACAGATTTTTTTTACTGGACAAGTTTTAAAGCTTTGTCCACACAATGAGGAATTTTTAGTAGCGTCGATACCATAAAATGGGTGTGGGGTTGGATATCGGTAATGTTTTTCCCTCTGCACATTAGAATGGAGGTTTAGACCTGTTTAGTTATGATCAGGCCTCAAGTTGACCTTCTCCCTGGAAACCTGCACTATATACACGGGAATGATTACAAGTGGGTACACAATGTACGGTATTTATCTCTCAGGTGTTATAGATTACGTATTTCGGTTTTCAAATAAAAAGAAAATATATCGATTTTTGAACTGTCGCATTACTTTGTCACATGGCAAGTATGTCAACCTGAGGTTGATAAAACTATATAAGCAAGGATAATAGTACTTGTTTCATTTTATTTTATTGATCCAACTTAGAGTCCTTGTAATGTTCCACATTAAACCTAACTCTGAATGGCTTGTGTTTCTGATATAGACTATATAGCAGCAAAGAAGACCAGTCCCCGTATTTTTGAAACTTGTTAATCAAGAAACTCAAGAATAAGCTCAAAACACCAAACTCATTTATTATACGTGGATGTAATCAAGGTAATAGAGATTTTGCAGGCTCTTAGAGGAACCGAAATTTAGAAGATCCTGAGTCAAACTTTATTTTAATCAAAGTTATAATACATGTAAGTTTTCTGGTTTGGAGCTCGAGCTTGAGTTTTGCTTGAAACGTTTGAAGAATATGGGGCCAGGAATTTTTAGTATGAAATATTTTCAATCATCTTTTAGCAAGGTAGTATCCAAAAGTAATATCTAATCTTTCCAGTTCAAACGGCAACAAATCTGAATTAAATTTTGTTGTTCAGTGTCATCATAATATTCAGATAAAATCATTTAATTACGTTTGATGCGTTCCTCCAATCTCACCAAATTTGCAGTTTTTAGTAAAAGTACATAAAGAATTAATTTCAACTCTATATCTGAAACTATTGTATAAATCACGGTTGAGCCATATTGCGTGTGCTATTCCTCTTCTAGTGTTTAGATTAATATGTGAAATGTGTTCGACTGTTCCACAAAATAATTTTTTTTGCGATACAATTTATAACATTATACACTATTGTGACCGTAAGTATTGAAAAATTAAATATACAAAGAATGCTTAAAGTAAAGTTAGTGTTTCTTTCTTTTCTTATTTTGTGAGAGCACCAAAATGCACTGTCCACGCTTTTCGCGTAGACTCTGCTATCACAAAAGAGTTAATACAACTAACCTGTATTGATATTTTTATAAAAAGTAACAAAAGCGCATATAACAGAGGATGATTGTCAAACTATATTTCGTGAATACTGTACTTAAAAGAAACATTTTACGATGTTGGTTTTCAAGCATCCTTACGAAACACTTCACCTGAACATTGAACATGTATTTTAATATAAAATTCTTCACAAAGAAAATTAAAGAGATGCTTCTTCCGTGCATCAAAAAATAAAATAAATATTAATTAAAATAAAACAAAAGATACAAAATTAAATGAATATGTCGAGCAAACATTTAGACAACAAGATCCATCACATCTTTCTGAATTTTTTCCAAGACATTATTGCAGTTGAGTATATTCATAAAAATGATTCAATAGAAATTATCCATAACATATGGAAACTTTTGCGACCAACATTTATATCTATTTTCCTTGACAACTTATTTTACACATGGTTGACCAGGTTTTTTATGACAAGCATTGTATTTACACATGGTTGATCAGGTTTTTTATGACAAGCATTGTAAACAAAACTCACTTTGCAGCAAAGAAAAACGGACTGAGGTCCTCCCATTATCAGTGCATATATTTGAAAATAAATTTAAAAAAAATTTGCAGTTCTTTTCTTTCGACCACTAAGGAATCATTTGCATAACTCTCCTCGTTATGACTTTGTATGACTATTATGTATTTGTGTGTGTGTGTTTTTTGTATTAGTCTTTGATATGAGTTTGTTAAAGAAACCTTATAATTTCTACTGCTTTTAACTATTCAGTCTTCTCATTCTTTGTAATGTACAAAGGTATGGATCCATCAATGAACGAATAAATAAACCGACCGAGTAAAGGATTAAGGGTAAATTTGACAGCCAACGAATGAATGAATGAATTACGGATGAATCGAATGAAATGTACTAAAATATACCAATTTTATAATTACCAAGTATAGTAATGAGCAAACAAAGGAAAATAAAAAAGAGATTTAAAAGATGAACTTTATGGTAAGATCAGAAGATGAAATGGAACCATTTATTCAATTTGTAATATTTGACTTTTTTTATGAAACTAGCAAGTGCAATACGATTGTTATGAGTAAGATGATATTATAACAAAATGTTCCTTTTCACTAGGAGTTATATTGCTCTTGGTTGAACTTGCGTTAAAACAATTTTTTTTCTGACTGGATAAGGTTATGGTGTACTCGATAAACTTTTTAAATTGCCGACACGCCACGAATCTTCCCCAGTTAGAAGAATCGGCACAATAAAACAGGCCTATCTGCTACGTCTGATATTTGTTTCTATATTGTGTGTACATTATACAGCTTAATCCGAGCAGAGCAATAAAAACGAAAGTTTGTTTGACATCTCCTATGTGACATACTAAAAAAATATCTTGCTTAAAGATGACGTCAGTAAAACTAAAATGTGCTATCGCTTGATACATCGAGTGTACCCATGTATATTGCTATTAGTTTCTTACAGGAAATATAAGTATTAGTATATACATAAAAAACCTAAAAACGTTACTGGGCATGCTTGCTTTTTAATAATGATTTCTCGTTGGCAATAAATAGGTTTGACCTGTCAAGCGAAATTCTAGCGAGGTCTAGTAAAATTTACCGTCACCCGAAGGACCTTGGTCCATTTTTCTTTATCTAGTGGCAATCTGTATAGTTTCAACTGTATCTAATGGCAATCTGGTAGGGCGTCGTCTTTATTCGTGCGTCCGAAGATGTCCACAGGTATTTCGTGCATGCCGTGAGCCGGCCTGTTTCAAATTAACGGCGGTCAAGAGACAGCGCCACCTCCAGCAGCGCACCGGGCGTCGTGGAGTAAGAGGTCGCTGCCTCGGGCCTGGCGGAGGTATGCTACCAGCTCGGGCGGCAGCGCGAGGCCGCACGAGTCGAAGTAGAGTAGGCGGGCAGACGTCGTCGAAACGCAACCCAGTTAGTCGCACAGTGTTGCGAGTTGTCTATGTGGATAATGCCTGCCTGACAGACGCGCCAGAGAAGTGCTTTAGGGCGTGGGCGAGCCGCAGCCGGTCAAAGTTGGAGATGGCCCTTAACCCTGGGCCAGGAGGAGGCCCTTGTCTTTTGTTGGCTGGCCCTTGCTGCCGACGCTGCGGCCGATGGCTTTTTGGGCGGCTAGTCCAGCCGCGCCGACCGCGCCAAGCGCAGCGGCCTTGACAGCGGCTGCATGAGCCTCGATCGCCGCCTCTTTGGCGGCGATCGCGGGGAATGTTACGACTTCTAACAGGGAAACAGGGGAAAGATGCCGTCTTTTTTGTGCATAGCCTTCAAGGACATAGCCGTTAGCATGACTTGATGGCGTCTGGAAAGGTCGCCAGAGCCGAACCGCAGCTTGGCAACCAGGAAGGCCTTCAAGACCGCGACAACCATTTCCAGCTGGCCGCGGATGAAGATTACAAAGTGTCTTTTGTGGGGGAATGCGCGCATGTGTGAGCCGTGGACCTGCTTCAATCGTACTTTCTGCGGGGGAGTCGACCACCTTCATTATTTCCCTACCCCTCGAGGAGCAGCGTTTTGTCTGAGAGGGTGACGGCGACGGCTCGGTAGTTGACGATCGGCCCACTCGTGACGCAGGCCTTGAAGTACATGTCCACGACAGACTGCTTGACCAGATCCAGGTACTCCAAACTGAAGTAGTACATTGGGCAGAGATCGACGAAATCCTTCTGGCTAATTTTAAGGCCCGTGTCAACGTTCTGGTCGCGGCCGATGAAACTCAGCATTTTGGGCGTTCAGCTTGCCCCTTCAGCAGGTGTATCATCCCTTCAGCGCTTGTCATTTTCGCAAAAGGCATGGCAGCAAGTTGACAGACGTGGACGGGCTTTAATTTTCTTACGCCATATCCAAGCCTGCTCAAAATTATCCTGGTTTGGTCCACACTGACAACAAAAACAGGCCGTGTGGCCGATTGACCAGCCGGCACCTAGGCGCATAGCTCATCTGAGTTTAAGCGCCTCGGTCCCCAACGAGGTGCACCAAGCCGATGTCTTGTTTCTGCCCAAAAGATAAGGTTGGGCGGCACACGTACAAGTACGCCCTTACTGTGGTGGACGCTTCCAGCATCTACAAGGCGGCCTTGCCCTTGATCAGCAACGAGGCTTTCGGGGTTGGTAACGCAAGTAGGAGCCGGTCTGCTGACCCAAGCTGCTGCAGGTTGACCCCGGACATGAGTTTACGAACGCTGTGTCACAGTTCCTGGCCAGGCGCGGCGTTCGCGCGCTTCTGACCAGGAACTGCGTCCACCTGCCACAGCTCATTGTGGTGTTGTTCAATCGCATCCTAGCTGAGCGGCTGTTTTGGCACCAGAACGCCTAGAAGCTGTTGCTTTCTTGCTTTCTGAGAGCGGAGTTTCTGGGCGCAGCGTGAAGGCGGTTCGGCGCACGGGACCTGGTACGGTATTTTACGTGCCTGGGGAGATGGAGGATGGGACGCGCCGTGCTACCGACCCCATGTGGTCGCTTGAAACATACGGCCTGGCGACCCGGTTCGACATCTCCGGCAAAATATCCGTGTACCATCTGTCTGGACAAATCATTCGCCAGGAACTGCAAGTTATACCGCCTGACACTGGCTGTACTTACCTGGCCGGTCAACATGGTCGTCATTGGATTTTGGGCTGACAGGATAGCACACTCGAAACATCGGTTGTCAGGACGACGATAGACCGCACCGGAATACACTTTGGTGACGGTATGAAGCTCCGCCCCAGAAACGGGCGGTACTTCAAAATGTCGAGTTCTAGTTCCGAACACCTCGCGAAGTGCCAGCCGTAACCCTCGGGAGTTTGAGGGATCAAATACTAACAATAAAACACTTTGACCCGTAATAGTCGAACTATCTGTAAATTAATAGTGGTGGGTGGGAGGAATTCAAAGACTAATAATAGAACACTTTGAACCCAAGTAGTCGTACAATGTAAAACGTTGACCATGATAGGTTCAAAGTCTTATATTCTTGTACTATTGGACCCCAATTAACTATTTACCGACAGTATTTATTTAATGTCTAACCACACCCTGTGTTATCTTCTTACAGTCTTTAGAGCTACCACCCTTTATAGCCATTTACCGATGGTTTTAATTTAATTTCTAGAGTACCCCTTTGGTTAGCTCAGACTCTTTTATGAACACTGAAATAGGTTTAAAGGAGCGAAAATTGGTTACTCGCCTATCTGAACAATGATGAAAACATAAAATTTTTGTCATTGTTGTGTCCAACAGAAAAACACATAATTTCCGTTCCAAATCACCTTTCACTCAGAATAAATGTGCCGATTTATATAAAATATTAATAACATGCTTGGGGATTTTCAAAACCTAAGTTCGGCTACTGTGCTATTGGCTGAAGTACTTGTTTGATGTTAACGAAGCTACTATATTGTTGATTGATCAGCCTCCTGTACTATAAATAGCTACCGTAGAACTCAACGCTGAATGAGCATTCTAAATGTCATACGAAATATTAAAATAAAACCAACATAAAAATACACGTATGAATAAAATTAATACAAATTGTAAGTTAAAGAGTTTAATGTTTTGTTGGGGAATTTTTCTGTGTGTCTCGTGGTATTCATGGTGTTCGAATCACGTATTTTACATAATGCCTTAAAAGCATTATATGCTGTGTGATTCGGCAAGTGACAGTTTATACCACGATGCACGCAGATAAACAACATTAAAGTCTTCATTATACATCTTTCAATTATAAACATACACATGCTTTATACACACATCTTACACATCTTGTGTAAGCGTAAGCATCGTCCATTTCATGTGAGAAGTTGGAGTTGGGGATGTGATTTGTTTTTTCAAACAATTTTTCTTTCATATTTACCTCAAAACATTTTTTTATTTCTTTTTTTTTTCCATTGTATTAGATAACATTTTTCCCTTAAAGACTAAGGCCGGAATTTTATAATGATTGACATTTTTTTTATTTACATGCAAATCAAAGCATTTGGATTTATAACATACCTAAGGCCATTATACCCCACCAAAACAATGAAAGTTAAATGGTCGGTACCTTACTATTCATATTAGGAATATCCAATGAAAGATGTTTCTGAATTTTAAAATAATTTTATAATTCATTAAGAACTACAAGAGGTATGCGACTCTAAAGTGGAGCATGCACAACTTACTTTAAACTACACTTCACGCTTATTATAGGGAATATTTAAAAAGTAATAAGGAACAGTGTACAGCTCTCAAAATTCAATTCATTAGATACTGTATATCCTTTTCTGGAATAATCATCAAACGCAGAACAAATGCTGGATGTTTAGACAATGTCAAATATCCATGATTCTTTTAGAAGTTCAGATTCTATCGGTTCCAAAATAGCTATTATCAATTTTGTACGTACCGTATCTGTTGTTAGTATTTCAATTCTGGTAATGTTCAGTCCTAACGCAATATTTGAAATGCGGTATCAGTATATAAAGAAAATGGTGAACGTGTCTGCATCAATTGCATCTCAGTTAAGCTGGAAACGGTTACTCTTTGAAGTTTAATTTGGAAGGTCCATAAACAATCAGCCTCACCAGAACAATCATATATTTGGGACAACCATATCATTTTCTGGGGATAGTCCTGGTAATATGTGAAACAAGCATCTGCGATTGACCGTCCTACAAAAAATACTAGCAGATCAAGTCATCAGAGGAGACACAGTAACAGACTGTACCTCCATGAAGATCATTTCAGAGAATTTGTGTCCGCATTAGTAAACAAAATGGTTGTTGCAAAAGAGATACTCCCCATCCCCTTGAAACATAATGGTTTTGCCCTGGTCCTTTGTGTCTTATCAGTAGGTACATGTATAGCCGCAGTATAAGGCTTCACCTGAACAGCTTATCTCAAGGTACAGGGATCAATAACAAAGCTAGTCTGATAAATCCCCCGGCCCCCATACCAATACAAGTTGGCGGATTATTTATCGGGCTATGACAAAGCAAGATTGGCTTTACTTTTCTGAATTATGCGTGTGTATTTTGTGGAATTTACGTAATTTCAGGAGTTCAACTAATTATTTGCTGTTTAGTCTATCATTGGAAAAGTTAGCACTCGCAAAAAGTTGCAAGAGTTTAAAATCTCGACTTGCATTTTTCACAGTTAACTCTCATTTGCGGGTATGCAAGCATTACATTTGAACCCTAAAAAATGAAGCCTTGTCGTCGTCGTAGTCGTCGTAGTAGCAATATTTGTAGTAGATTTGCTGCTACTGATGATACTGATTACTAATACTATATCCTAGTTACTCCTATCGGTAACATCAAACAGCAACCAGTGACCATTTTTTTTACATCAGGAATAAGTAACTGGTTACCTATTATTAATTGAATCGGGAACAAGATATAAGGGACAGCGAGTATCCGAGAGTTAAATTTGAAACTTGAACAATAAGCGTTGTTGGCGTAGTCATCGTAGTAGCAATAGTTGCAGTACAATTTACTGCCCCTGATGATGATTGCTACTACTACATCCCAGGTACTCCTATCTGTAATAACAAATATCAACCAGTTGCAATTTTAAAGTCAGGAATAAGTAACTGATTACATATTTATTTTTTAAAAACGAATAAGATATAAGGATGGTGCTGATAACTACTACTACGTCTGAGGTGTTAATATCGGTAACAAGAAAACAGCAACCAGTTGCATTTTTGAATTTTTGAATTGGTAATAAGTAACTGATTATTTATTCCTTATGAAATCGAGAGTAAGGAACAAGGTATAATCGGGCATCAGTAACTGTGTACTTCACTTCCTCTTGTTCTGATTACCCTCGACGAAATGTTTAAATATTTCTTCTGGAGGTTTAACATATCCATAGGTATAAAAATATCAAAGAACGATCCATGTCATAATCCTATATGAACGGGACATTAAGACCCATATATATATATATATATATATATATATGCACACACATAGGTAAGATCTAATCCCTTACGGAATGTATTATTGTGTTATACCCATCCCAACCCCATATATTCATATATTTAGTCCCAAGTTTATCGAAATCGGCTGAACGAATCTTCCCCAAACTCTTGCTACAGTTAGAACGTATCCCTAACTAGGAAATGTCAAACAGGGGTTGAAATAAAAATTCATAAAGTAGGCTTCACGTATTGCAAAATTTAGATATAATCGTTCCTGAAAGCACCTGTTTAAAATTGCTGGTATCCATAAGCACCCTCCTATTTCTCTGATTTCCTCTAGACGAAATTCCTCAATACTTCTTTTGGGAGTAAAACATATTACGAGGTGCAAATTATCAACGAAAGATCCATGTCAAGTCTTTGTTAGGGGTGGACTATATATATAGACTTAAGAGCTAATCTCCTTGTGGACTTTTTCATACCTACACCTTCCTATTTCTCGAAATCGGCTCGACCGATTTTCTTTGAACTTTTCCTACTCTTGGAGTAGATCCTTAACTAGAAGCTTTCAAAGAGGCGTTGAAATAAAAATCCTCAAGGTTGGGTTTAAGTTAGTACAAAATGATTATATAATCGTTCCTCATCGTACCTGCTTTTTAAAACCAGTACCCACCAGATGTCCCATCTTTCGCTGATTCCTCTCGACGAAATTCGTCTAGACTCCTTTCTGGGTCGAAAATATCCCTCGAGATAAAATCTCAAAGAAGGGTCCATGTCAAAATTCTCTAAAGTGGGGATGTTATGGCTCATATGTATACGTGAGATTTAATCCCCTTGCAGCCTGTGTTATACGACCCTTATGTTTAGCCCCCTATTTCTCGAAGTCTGCTCGACGAATTTGTTTCTAACTTTTGCTTCTGTTGGAAATCTTTTCCAACAGAAGCAAAAGTTAGACAAAAATGACTAGGAACTAATGAACCCCATGGGTTCAAAATCAAAATTCTCCAAACAGGGCTTTACGCATTGCAAAGTTTGGATATAATCGGTCCACACAATACCAGTTTAATATTGCCGGTATTCATTAGGACCCTCTGATTGCTCTCAACGAAAGTTCTCAATACTTCTTTTGGGGGTCAAACATATTCCTAAGTACAAAATATCAAAGAACGATCCATGTCAAAAACATTTTTAGGGGTGCACTGTAGGGGTGCACCTAAGGGGTAATCTCCATGTGGGCTTCATTATACATAACCATATACTTAGTTCCAGACTTTATTTGAACTTTTCCTATTGTTGGAGTAGATCTCTATCTAGTCGCTGCCACAGAAGCGTTGACACCAAATTCGTCTAAGTAGGGGTACAGTTACTACAAATTGTTGATATAATAGATTCACTTTGTACTTATATTTCACACCTCGTATCCATAGGTTGTTCTTTATTTCGGTGATTCCTCTCGACGAAATTCGTCAAGACTTCTTTTGCGAGTCTAAAATATTCCTAGAGGTAAAATCTCAAAGAAAGGTCAATGTAAAAAAATTCTTAGAGCTCATTTGTATACGTAAGATGTAATCCCTTTACGGCCTGTGTTATACCTATCCCAATCCCCAACCCCCCACCCACCATACATTTAGCCCCCTATTTCTCTAATTTTCTTCTAACTGTTGCTACTCTTGCAACAGATCACTAACTAGAAACTCTCAATGAGGCACTAAAATCAAAATCATGTAAGTAGGGGTTCTGTAAGTACAAATTATTGTTAGAGTCGATCCACATTGGACATGCATTTCATACCCAGTACCCATAAGCTGCCCCTTATTTAGCTCATTCCTCTCGACCAATTTCGTTATGACTTCTTTTGTGGGTCGACAATATCGCTAGATATAAAATACCAGAGAAGGGTTAATGTCGAAGTTCTTTAAAGAGGGAATGTTAAAGCTTATATGCATACTTAAGATTTAATCCCCTTGCCGCCTATGTTATAGCTCCCCCTCCCACGTATATTTATCTCTCTATATCTCAAAATTGGCTCGACGAATTTTCCCTAAACTTATGTTGCTGTTGGAACAGATGCCTAGCTAGACACTGTCATACATGGGTTGAAATAAATTTTCTTTAAAAAGGGGTTCACGTATTACAAAATTTGGATATCGTGGGTCCTCACTATATCGGTTTTATATTGCCGGTATCCATAAGGACCATCCTATTTTTCAGATTTCTCTTGACGAACTCCGTCAATACTTCTTTTGGGGGTCGAATATATCCCTAGATATAAACTCTCAAAGGAGGATCCATGTCAAAATGACGTGAGGATGGGCCTTTTGGGTCCAATCCCCGTACTTGCTTTGTTACGGCTTCCATGTATTTAGACCCCTATTTCTCGAAATTGGCTCGACGAATACTTTCTAAACTTTTCCTACGGTTGGAGTAGATCCCCAACTAGAAACTCTCAAAGAGTGTTTGAGATCAAAATCCTCTAAGTAGGAGTTCAATTGGTGCAAATTCTTGATAGAATCGTATCACCATGCACCTTCTTTGCATAGTCGGCACCTATTAGGACCCGCCTATTTCTCTGAATTTCGTCAAGACTTGTTTTGACTTGTTTTGTGGGTCGAAAATAACCTTGAGATACAATCTCAAAGATGGGTCCATGTCAAAATCATTTAAGGAGGGGATGTTCCATATGTGGAATTAAGAGGTATATTTATATAGCTAGGCCTAAAATCGCAATCTGCTCGACGAATTTTTGTGTAACATTTCCTTCTGTTGGAGCAGATTCCTAACTAGAAACTGTCAAAGAGGGGTTCAGATGAAAATACTTTAAGGAAGAGTTCACGTGATTTAAGATTTTAATATAATCGGTCATCTCTTTGTATCCAGCTTTATATAGCTGGTACCAATAAGAACACTCGTATTTCTCTGATTGAGATAGACTAATTGTTTCGTCACAACATATTATAGGGGTCAACGTGGACCACTAGCTATGAATGCCCTGAAGAGTATTCATTTGTAGCATTTTTTTAAAATCGGGAATAAGTAACTGGTTACTTATTCCTTATTGAATCGGGAATAAGAAATAAGGAATAAGGGACCAAATTGATTTCAGTCACATTTACTCTCTAGCTGAGGATTGTTTGATCCCGTTAAACCTTACAGATTCAAACCAAACCTTGTTCCGTCTGCGCAAACTTTTTTTAATTTGGAAAAATAAAGTCGTCAAAGGCGAGTGCGATGTTAAAGAAATGCTATTTTTAGTAGATGGAGCAGCTTAATGTACATTCTAAGGTGCATGGTGTGACGCGGATGCTTGCGCGGGTTAAAATAAACGTCGGTACATCTAAACTGTATACAATGTGTAAGATACCAACCGATATAACCAGTAAAATTAATATAAAGGATACGAAAGTAGTAAGGGGGGAGTGTTGAGGGTCAAAGGGGACGCTATGGGGTCATACGGGAAATTAACGTTAGGGGACACTATGGGGTCAAATTGACACTATAGGGTCAAGATTTATAGGGTCAAGATTTATAGGGTCAAGATTTATGGGGTCGTACGGGAATTTATCATAGCGTCCGTATGTAGTGACGAAGACAACGTCCTCTACCATCAAAACTAGGTAGGGTGGTGTTTTGATAGTAGAGGACGTTGTCTTCGTCACTACATACGGGGCGTGGGGTGGGGACATGGCAATGATGGGAATAATTAATCTTTTCTTGAAAAATGGGTGGCTCTTAAAAGAGCCGTTGGAGGAGGAATATTTATTTCCTCCAACATTTGGTGAAGACACTTAGGAAGGTGGTGTGAGTTCTTTTTTTCTTGGTTGGAAGTGCTGGTGGTAAAGAATCAGGTAGCCAGTCAGGATGTTTCATCCGTCGGAACTTATCCTGGATTTTCATCCAGTTTAAATTTAGGCGTTGAAAATCCTGTTCTTTTTTAGCTTGTTTCTTGATTCTTCTTTCTTGGGCCCACAAGATTTTAATGTGAGCCACTTCCTTTTCTAAAACTTGTTTTAACAATAATATGACGAGATGAAGGTTCATCTCTTCGCGCCTGACATTACTAGGGGGTGGATACAACCATTCATCTTGTTGAACAAGTTGAAGGAAGTATTCCACTTCATTTAGTAAGTCCAGGCTCTTCTTGATGAACCCTACTCGACATGGAGCTAAGGAAGTTTTTTGTCTTTCCTCCACCAAAACATCAGTCACCAACCTTCTCGCTGATATGAGAACTGCTAGTTGGCTGGTGACAAATGGTTTGGTGACAGGATATCTCCACCAATACTCCAACCTTTCCATCAACGACTCCACATCCACCATTCTATCCCAAGCTTCTTGTAACAATTCAACAGAGTTCATTCTTGTAGAGTGAAAGTGTGAATGGCGCAACTGTGGAAGGCACTGCTTTATATGTGAGAAGCGCGGACGTGAAGGAAAACATCCCCCCTTTTTTCCAAAAAAACCATACATACAAACAAAACACACAACACACTATCCTTTTTTTATATATCAAACATACTCTATACAATCATACCCCCATTTATACAATTATATTTGGCAATCATAGAAAATTAATCTTTTCTTGAAAAATGGGTGGCCCTTTAAAGGGCCTTTCTTTTTTTTTTTGCTATTTTTTTTAGCAATGACATCGTTTGTTAGGTCTTCTTCTTATTCTTCTACTTCTTCTTAATTCTTCCCCATATATCAGTACTCTTTTCAAACATCCTTGTCTTTCAATATATGTTCTTCTTTCCCAGTAGGCACTTTCATCAATTCTAGTGACTACCCATGATGCTCTAACATACATTAGATAGTTAGGATTGAAGAGCATCCCTGACACAATGCTTGAAGCTTCTACTGTAGTCCACATGATTCTTCTTTTTTAGGTAAAGCTTTATGAGTCAAGTGGTGGTATATATACCTTACGATCGGATTGAAATGCATCGAAATGAACTACCAATCCCAATACGCGTTGCAAGTGGGTCGGTTTTTCTTCCAATGGGAAGAGAGTAGGGGTATGACGTCATTGAAGGTATAAAGGTATCGTAGCGTTCGTAGGGCTTATTACTTTTTCGACAGCCTTCATGGAGACCGGAAAGACAAGTTTGCATTGGTGTGAGACTTCAATGATTAATGCTGCTGCTTTGTTGAACTTCAGACCTGAAGACTTTGATTTAGATTTTCTAAATCAAAATTTTGTGGCTGAGACTACTGCTACTGCTGCTACTGCTGTTGCTACACCAGTGATGGATGAATTTAAAAAGAGGCAAATGGAAGAGATGGAAATTTTTTTAAAGAAGCAAAGAGAAGATGAAGAAATGTTTCTTCTTCAACAGCATAAAGAAGAAGAAGAGAGAAGAAGAAAAAGTGAGGAAGAAATCAGACAACAGTTAGAAGAGGAGGAGAAGGAAACAGCCAAGGAAGTGAGCTCGGAAGAAAAAATGGTGTCTTCTCGAAGACATATTATCAGAGTTGAAATGTTTGACAAACCTATACAAATATTCTTTGGCTCAACCACCTAAACGAAAAAGACCATCACGGGCTAAGCATTCTAAGTCTAGTAGTTCTAGTGAGATGCCACCACCACCAACACCACTACCAGTGACTACTACCATGAGCAAATCACCAACAGGAGCAGCAGCATTAAGATTTGGATTGGGTCGTGGTAAAGGACTACGACAATTGAAGTTGATTAGTTCAACTTCATAAGTTTGTTTTTAAACAACAAAAAACAAACACCCCCAACGGTCCTTTTAAGGGCCACCCAGATTTCTAGAAAAGAAATCAAATTGCCAAATCAAGTAAAACTTTAAAAAATCCCATTATGTTGTATATAAGTATGAGTGAGTGCGTGCGTGCATCTATACTCTAAAACAAAATAACACAAAATCACTTACTTTTTTTCCAAGCTGGTGTATTCTGCCATTTTTGTTACAAAAAATAATTCACCAATAACATATAACACCACACTCCAAAAAAAAAACAAAAAAAAAAACCAGAAACAAAGTTCCTTTTTTTTCACTCTCTGTCTCTTTTGTTCTTCTTGAATTTCTTCTTCATAGGAATTCTGATCGTCACAGGAATCATATTTTCCTTTTCTTCTTCTTCATTCTCACTGTCTTCCATCCTTCTTACTCTCTTCTTACTTTTTTTGATGATATGTTCTTCTTCTTCTTTTAGATTTGAAGATCCTTCGGCTTCCTCCCTCTCCTCTGGTAGATTTTCTTCTTCTTCTTCTTTCTGAGGGCATTCCGAAGACCAATGTCCTGGTCCTTTACAATGATAACAGATATCCTTTGTTTTGTCTCTTTTTTCTTTTTTTGGGTTTCGACGTTGTGGACATTCTGGAGCCCAATGTCCTTTCTCTTGACAGATATAACAAGTATCTTCACTTTTATCTCTGTTTTGATGTTGCCGTTGTGGACATTCTGGAGCCCAATGACCTTTCTCTTGGCAGAATATAACAAGTATCTTGACTTTTATCTCTCACTGTTCTTCCTTTGGCTAGATAATCCCAATAATACGCAGCTGGATGCATATTCTTAGGGCATCGATTTTTTCTTCTTCTTGACTCTTCCATCTTTACAGTTTGAAAGTTCAATCACCAAAAGACTGATTCTGAAGGTACGAAGGTCTCTCTTTATATACTCTCCTCTCTCTATATAAAGGTACCTGGGTGAAAACTAAATCAGTTTCAAAGTAAACTTTAAGATGAAAAGATCACACCCAAACCAGGAGAAACCAGAAGAAGAAACAAAGAGGCCACGACGACGAAGATTGTCTGTGCCACCTGAAACACCCTTAGATGAACTACTAGCTCAAGTCCATGCAAGTGACTTCGAAGAGGAGATGAGTGAACCTGAAACCTTACCACCTTCAAAACCACCCAAAACAAAAGCCACCACCACTACCAACACCAGAACCCCTGACCAAGAAACACCTGCAACCTTGGCTCCTCCTGAAAATTACTATCGGATTCGAGAAACTCAAAAAATTACCTCTCGAAAATTTAGAACCACTGCCTACACTCACACAGTTCACTTTAAAGACTTCAAGTCCGAAGTGCCTCCCGAGAAAGCGGCGGGGTTCATTAGTGATTTGTGGAGTTCTGTGTTACAGAACTTGAAACGTCAATGTGGAGCCAAAGAAGATGATCGCTTGAGACTGGCCATCCATCATGACAACTTGAAGAGTCCCGTTTGGATCGAGTTTAGCACCCCTGCAGAATTAACACCAGACAAAGTCATGTCCAAAATAGAACATGTGCAACAATCCAATGACAAGTTTACCATCACCGATGGAAAGGCCACACTGTACATGACACACGTTGCTCCACCTCGAGGAACCGGACGAAGTAGGAAACCGTTATTGGTGGACGATCTTTGTACTACCAAACGCAGTGTCGTCCAAATTAACAATACTCAAGACCAGATGTGTTTGGCTCGAGCCATTGTAGTGGGGCGTACGTTTGCCAACAAGAACGAGAGCAAAGAATGGAAAAAAGCCTGGGAGAGCATTCGACAATCGGACAGAGCCAAACAACGAAAAGAAGCAGAACTCCTGTTACAACAAGCGGGGATCCCTAAAGAGACCATGTGTGGTATTTCTCAAATTCAGCAACTTCAAGATATTTTGGCTCCTCACTATACTTTGAAAGTTCACCCTCAAGAAGTGCGCGGAGATATGGTCTTTCGAGGCCCTGATTTCCCTGAAGGAAAATACATTCACCTCTATTACCATCAAGATCATTTTGATACCATCACTAGTATTACCGGATTTTTGGGATACGGATACTACTGTGAGAAATGCAACCAAGGGTTTAATAGTCGAGAGAAACACATTCATTGCGGAGCAAGATGTCGGGGTTGTTTAGCGGACCAACCATGCCTTCCTGAACAACAACAACAACACCATGTCCATTGTGAAACCTGTCGACGAAGTTTTGTCAGTCCTTCTTGCTACGAGCAGCATCGCAAGACACAAGGACACCAACAAAAATGTGCTTGCGACTTTTTGAAATTGTGTTCTACGTGTGGACAACTAATACGTACCAATGACCCTAAAGGACACATTTGTGCTGGCAAGAAAAAATGTTCTATTTGTCATCAGATCGTCGATTTTGATCATCGATGTTTTATTCAAAAGTTTGACAAGACAGAGAAGAAAGAAATAAAGAAGAACAAGAACAAGAAACAAGTAGATTTCATCTTCTTTGATTTCGAATGCATGCAAGAAACAGGCATTCACATTCCTAATTTTTGTGTAGCGCATCGGGCTTGTGATCAGTGCATTCAAGAATCGATTCATTTTCACTGTCCTCATTGTAGTCGAATTCCAGGAGGACGTGAAAAAATCTTTCGTGGAGTTAACACTTTGTCTGAGTTTGCTGAATGGGTTTTAGACCCTACCACCCACGACAGTTGGAGCGAAGAAGACATTCATCGTTATAGAGATTGTCATCGGTATGCCACCGTCATAGCTCACAATTTTTCGGGATACGATGGGCAGTTTTTACTCAATTATTATTTGAACCATGGGACCGAACGCCCTGAAGTCACCATGAATGGAAAAAAGCTCATCTACATGAAAGTAGGACAAGTACAGTTTAAAGATTCTATGAGTTATTTGGCCATGCCTTTGAGTCGCATGCCAAAAACGTTTGGCATGACAGAAATGGCCAAAGGCACTTTCCTCACTTCTTCAACACGGAAGCTAATCAACATGCTGTCCTACCTCATTTGCCTGACCTTCATGATTACGACCCCGACGAACAGCGAGAAGCTTTTCACACTTGGTACCGCGCTCACCAGACCGATCCATTTGACTTTCAAGAAGAGATGCTCAAATATTGTCGATCCGATGTGGATATTTTAAGACGTTGTTGTGGAAAGTTTCGAGAGTTATTTCTCGATCACGGAGAGGTCGATCCATTGAAAGATGCAGCCACCTTACCTAAAGCCTGTTCCTTAGTCTACAGGCAAAATATCATGCCCGAGAACCAACTGGCCATCATCGACTCCAACACGTCTCTCTTTACTAGTCGTCAATATTCGGTCAAAGCTTTACGTTGGTTTCATTACTTGTGTGAAAAAGAAGACAAATGGATGCAACATGCTAGAAACGGAGGAGGAGAAAAGAAGATTGGAGGTTATTCCGTGGATGGATTTGATTTAGAAAACCCGCACATAGTATACGAGTTTCAGGGTTGCTTGTTTCACGGATGCCCTACTTGTTATCCTGATCGAGAGATGAAAAGTCCTTATTCAGATTCTACCATGGAACAGTTATACGAACAGACTTGCCAACAACGCCTCAAGTTAGAAAGTCAAGGATACCAAGTGGTAGAAATGTGGGAGCACGAGTACGATCGACGTTTGAAAACCGATCCTGAATTTAAGAACATTACTCAAAGTTACGACGCGGCCGACATCGAACCTTTAGATCCGCGACACAGTTTATTTGGAGGACGAACCAATGCCACTCGCTTGCTGTACGACGTGAATGAATCCCAAGGAGAAGAAATCAAATACATCGACGTGTGTTCTTTGTATCCTTGGGTATGTAAATATGCTCGTTTTCCCACTGGTCACCCTGAAATTTTGACAGAACACATTGACGTGGAACACATTCGTCAATACGAAGGATTAATTAAATATAAAGTCTTACCTCCGACAAACTTGTACCATCCCATCTTACCTCACCATTGTCAAGGAAAACTGATGTTTCCTTTATGTCGGACGTGTGCCGAAACGTGCAACCAAGATCATCCCTGTCACCACACGAAGGAAGGACGGTCTTTGACAGGAACCTGGGTTAGAGCCGAATTGTTTCGAACACTGGATCGTGGATACCGTTTGTTGAAAGTATACGAAATCTGGCACTTTCCAACTACAGCCCAATACCAAAAAGACGACGTCGCCAATCATCCAGGCATTTTCTCGGGGTACGTCAATCAGTTTTTAAAACTGAAACAAGAAGCTAGTGGTTATCCTTCGTGGTGTCAGACTCCCGAAGACCAAGAACGATTCAAAGAAGAGTACCGTAACATCGAAGGCATCACTTTGGAAGAGGTGGAAAAAAATGAAGGAAAAAGATCGTTTGCCAAAGTGATGCTCAATTGCTTGTGGGGAAAAATGGCTCAACGTACGATCTTACCCAAAACGGAATACGTCACCGATCCTTATCGTTACTTTAAACTAGTGGACGACAAAAGTATATTAGTCAAAACACGTCGAAATCGTCCGCGATGATTTGATCATAGTCAAATTCGAAGAAGAACCCAAGTTTGTCAAACCTGACAAGTTTAGTAACGTAGTCATTGCCGCTTACGTGACCACTCATGCTCGCTTGAAATTGTACGACGAAGCGTTAGAAGTCTTGGGAGATCGTGTCCTGTACTTTGATACTGACAGTTGCATCTACATTCATCGCCCCGTTTGCCCCCACCCTAGCATTCAAGGAGATCGTTTAGGAGCCTGGACAGACGAGCACCCTCAAGACACCATTCTGAGTTTCGCCAGCGGTGGCCCTAAAAATTACGGCTACCGATACCGAGACCCACAAGGCCAACTTCACACCTCCTGTAAAGTCAAAGGATTGACTCTGAACTATTGAACCAACCAAGTAGTCAACTTTGAGGTTTTAAAAAATACTTTACTCTCTGGACAAGTGGAAGACTTTCAAGTGCACACGTTAGAACCTCACAAGATTGTACGACTACCTAATCATCAAATCGTGACTCGACCTGTACAAAAAGTGTACCGCATCGTGTACCAAAAGCGAGTGAGACTTTCAGACCACACGACTTTGCCTTACGGACACGCTGATTTGGAGTATAAAAAAGGAAACCTCTTGAACAGAAAAAAAGACAACACCAAAGATGACTTCAACATCATTTACCTTGCCTGACTATTGTGAGTGTGCCAGTCGCTTGAAGACGTTCAAAAATTGGCCTAAACACATGCCTGACTATTGTTATTGTCCTCATCGATGGAACACATTCAAAAAAGGAAAAAACTTAGGAAAAATGGATTACCTACTTCCCACTCTTTAGCCAGAGCAGGATTTGTTTACTTTGGACAGGGAACCCAAGTACAGTGTTTTAGTTGTGGTGTCACTATTCGTATGGATTGTAAAAATTCAGCTCTCCTAGAACATGTCAGACGGTCAGCAAACTGTGCTTACCTTTCTATGGCGTTTCCACGGATCACATTACAGTACTTTTCGGATGGTACAGTCGACAGGTATAAAAAAGGAACCCCTTCCAAGCCTAACCCTTCATTCTGACTTTCAACGTTGACCGAGCAAGAAGATGAGTCATTTTGTGATCCTTCCACCAAGCTACAATAAGAGTACTCAAACTGTCACCCACCCACCAAGGGAGAAATCTAGTGGTGGTGGTGGGGGTGTGAACTCCAAGTACTATCATCACGACTTGGAGTGTGATTCAGTGCCATGCGACGAGACGGATTCCGTACGGTTTGGCATCCCCGATTCACACGTTCAAACGGATTCCTTACGTTGTAACATCTTGGATTCAGGACTCTCTGGAAGTCTCACTCATCGACAACCCTCTAAAGAGGCAGTACGACCTTTATGTTTTACTGGAAATACTAAAGGTACCTCTATTGACCATAACGACAACAAGGGAATAGGTATGGATAAATATTCGCATGTCAGAATACCTGTGACTTTGCCTGGTTATTCCAAGTATGAAAGTCGCCTCGAGACATTCAAAGACAAGTGGCCAAAATATTTAAATGGACCTAAACCCGAAGTTTTAGCCAGATCTGGATTTATCTACTTGGGAGAAGGAGATAAAGTTCAATGTTTCAGTTGTGGTGTGAAACTTCACCAATGGGAGCCTACCGACTCAGCTTACATTGAACATGCCAGATGGTCTCCGCACTGTCAGTTCTTACCTTTAGTGGCCTTAGAAGAGTACGGGTACGATGAGCCAGATACCAAACAGAAGTTGAAGAAGTAGTTTTAAAAAATTCCATGTCGGAGGATACTTCTTTAGAAGAATACATTGATGGTTTACCTTTGGAGTTGCAAGAACGCATTTATCAGTATTTACCTAGCTTAGAAGATCGCATTCGTGGTTTACCTTTGGAGGTACGAGAACGTATTTACCAAGAATTGGTCAAGATTCAAGTGAAACGTAAAGAACAGTTACATCCTTAAACACAAACATTTTACCCATTGGTATTTGAATGTGATAAGACATTTGATTTGGGCTAAGATATTCAAATGGTCAGACATTCATGAAAAACTACATTCCACTTTTAAGCAATTGGAGGGTACCACCTACAATGTGGCAGTGGAATATAGAATTCGATGGAATGAAGTGAAGGAAAAAAATGTGACTAACAGACAAGAATTCCAAAAACTGTTACAAGAACTGTCACCTCAAGACGAATCACCTTTACGTCGTTTGAAATTAGATAGGATAATCACTGATACTTTTTTTGGATATCCATTACCTATCGATTCTATTTGGTTGGTATGTGAGTATTTTATCACCAAGAAGAAGAAGACTCCTTTAGAAGACCTCATTTGTGATGTGAAACTTCACTCCCCTTTGAAGTTGAAAGTTACCAGTCGTCTTAAAAGAGTATGACTACAATGAGTCAGATGTTATGCCTCTACAAAAGTTGAAGAAGTAAAAAAAAACATGTCGGAGGAGGATACTACTTTACAAGAATACATTGGTGGTTTACCTTTGGAGTTGCAAGAACACATTTTTCAGTATATACCTACCTTAGAAGATCGTATTCGTGACTTGCCTTTGAAGTTGCGAGTTCGCATCTACAATGAGTTGGTTCAGATTCAAGGGAAACGTAAACTTCAATTCATTCCTCGATTTGCGTACTACCGTGACTTTCGACATATCAGAAGTCTGATTCTGGACAATAACTGTCACGAGTATCGTGAAGAACACAAAAGAGAGTTACTTCTTTCCAAGTCGGAAACTTTACCAGAGTACATTTGTGGCTTGCCTTTGGAATTGCGTGAAAAGATTTACAGAGAGTTTGTCAAGATCCAAGTGAAACGCAAACTCAAAGTCATTTCTCGATTTTTACCATTGCTACTTCCAAAGTATAAGAAGACTGATTCTGGGAAACAGCTATTGCTATAGCTACGTTCACGGAGACTTTCTCAAAAGGTACCAACCTTGGGAGCCTGGCTATAAAAACATGCCACGCAAGATACCTACCTTAGCCATCTCACCCTATCATGTACCGGTATGCCTGAGCTCTACTCGTCACTCGTGAAACGGATTCCGTGGAAGGAAGTCAACGATTGTGTTCAGACCTTAGAGGATTATAAAGACTTGATACAAGAATTCTTTCCATTGAATTTTGGACGTTATGCAGTGTGTGTCTTAGTGACTGCTTATCTTGGAATTCGTTTTCCAGGACATTCGTTGTGGACTATTTTTGAGGACAAGTGCTTACCTTGGATTCTTTTGGAGGACCCGTGGTTGTTTTGGACTAATTTGATGAGTTCAAAAAAACAATATGACCCTTTGTTCTTCTTTGGTCTTAGTAGAAGAAGAAGACTATAAAAACTTTATTTTATCAGTACACGAAAGACAAATTGTACTCAAAGCGTTGAGAGTGGTCATAAAAATCAGTGAGGAACCTCCATGTGAAGAAGACATTCGTCACACTTTATCTGTTTATAAAACAGTTCAAGAAGTGTGTTTTGCTAGTGAGTTACACCAACAACTTTTCAATTGGAAAGATGTCCGGCCCTGGAGAAACCTTGGTTTCCATGTTTGGCTACAAGAAGTGGTTCAGTTTGTCAAAGATTTGGCAACATGTCCATAAGAGCCCAAAAGTGAAAAAATGGGAACCTCAATGGGAACCTCTGAAAGAAGAAGAACCTGACACCACAGAAAAAGAGGCCCACACCACCGTTGTCCAAATACAACAACCACCTCCTGAGGAACATAACCCTTCCTTGCCGCCGTCGTCGTCAGAGCATTCAAAAAAACAAAAGACGACTAGAAGAATACCACCCCAAACAGTGCCTGTGTCTTCCATTCCTAGGACACCAAAATATTGTTGTACATTGACTTGTTTATATGACACTTTGATGATTTTAGTAGGAGCCCTCATTGTGTACCTGATCATTTTGCTTTGCATTTTTATCACTCGTTGGATTTAATAACTTGTAAAATATGTTTTTTTGTAGTGTTGGTTTTTTTAAAAAAAAAATAAAATAAACGTGTACGAAAATGTATAAAATGTCTTGGGTCTTTTGTCTTCTTCTCAAAAATCTTCTTACCTCAGTCATGGCTACATCCTCTTCTACCTCGTCTAGCTCCTCTACTTCTGTGGTCAAAGTGATTGACGAAAAGTTAGATCGTCAAAGTTGGAACGCTTTGTATCTGCGCCATCCATTTAACATGTTGATTGCTGGACCTAGTGGTTCAGGCAAAACCGAATTTGTCAAACGTTTGATCGAACACAAATCTCATTTGTTTGATCATCCACCTCAACGCATCGTGTGGTGTTACAAAGAGTGGCAAAAGTCTTACACACTACTCCAAGAAAGTCAAGGAGAAACCATTTCGTTTGTAGAAGGCATCCCTCACGAAGACGATGGGATCGTGTCTGACGTGAGTCAAACCCATTTGGTTATTTTTGATGACATGTTAGGAGAAGACGAAGAAGAAATTAAACTTTGGTTTACACGAAAAGGACACCATCGTAATGCTTCTATTGTCTACATTACTCAAAATTTATTTCAACAAAGTAAAGCCCATCGAACCATCAGTCTGAACGCTCATTACGTGGTCTTGTTTAAAAGCCCCAGAGACAAATCTCAAGTACAAGTGTTAGCCAAACAGTTAGGGGCTCCTTGGCTCAATTATGCGTACGACGATGCCACTCAAACCCCTCACGAGTATTTACTCATTGACTTAAAACCAACCACTCCTGACTATTTGAGATTTCGTGCCCAATTGTTTCACCCTTGGGGTCAAGAAGGTGGTCCTGTCATTTACACGTCCCCTTCAGCCAATTTAAAAAAAAACTATAAAAACAACCTACCACGTCATTTCTGTCGCACACTCTCTCGAGATGACTTCCTTTCAAGCTCATCCTCCGGCTAAATTGATTCGTGCCTTGTATGGCATCAGTCGTGAAAAAAATGCACAAGTCCGTGCTCATTTGTTAGAAGCAAGTCTTAAAGAAGTGTTAAGATGGTTTACTTTGACGGCACGTCAATTACTGCAAGGCATCATTCACATCCCTCATCAAACTCAACGTTTTTTTCAAAAACATAAAGGAGCATTGTCAAAACTAGCTGATCCTAGAATCGATTCACGGACTAAAAAACAAATCATTTTGACCCTTGGTGGAAGCGGTTCTTTAGGAGGGGTCATGATTCGTTCCCTTTTGAAATGGGATCCTAATGCCCAAGCCAAAAAACCCAAAGTACCCAAAAAGAAGAAGAAAAGTCCAAAGAAAAGTCCAAAGAAAAAGAAGAAGAAAGTCACCCACCAGAAAAAGAAAAGTCGTGCTAAGAAGAAGAAAACAACACCTACCACCACTAGAGAGGTACTGCGGCCAGGACGCAAACGTACACCCGCAAAACACCACCACCATTGCCATCACCACCACAACAACAGTCCCCAATGTTGACGAGGTCTCCTTTTGCGTCCACTTCATCATCTTTGTCTTCTTCTTCACCACCCTTCACGATGATGCCTGCCAAACCAGACTTAAGATCCGTGTTTCCTAATTCGATGCAAAAATGGAAACCTATTTCGAAAGTGACCCCTTCGGGACCCTCGACTTCGGCTGATTTGGCCATGGCCGCAGCAACCAACAAAGTACCATCCCCTAAAACCAAAGTCCAAGAAAGAACTGGTATCTTACAAAGTTTAGTGGATTTATCCAAAGACGAATTGAGACGATTTAGTCCGTTGAAAACACCTCAACGTCGAGTGAGGCCTGTCATGAAGATGGTACGTCGTGCAGACAATCAGTGGAGACGTGTTCCAGTATAAAATAGAAGGGTACCCTGTCAGAGACTTCAGACTTGTTTACTACCCAACTAAAAAAAAAAGATGACTCCTAATCGTATCCACCACCACCACCAAAAAAAGAAAAAAAGTAAAGCCAGCAAAAAAGGACGACTTCCACCTCGTCTGGCTAAACATTGGGATGTCTTGTCTGTCCTGACCAAATCCAATCCTCCCATGCGAAAACAACTAATTCAAACAGCCCCTAAAGAAATCATCGATACCGTGTGTGAATGTTGTTTGAACGTGTTGAAAGGAACGGTACCTTTGTCCAAGATACAGAAACAAAAATTAGGGAAACATCGGAACGTTCTTCGTCAAATGGTGAAAAAGAAAATACCTCTTCAACAAAAGAAAGAAATGTTGGTGCAACGAGGAGGATTTCTACCTATGTTGATAGGACCGTTGTTAAAAATAGCAGCTCCTTTGTTAGGAACGATTGCTGGACCGCTTTTAGGAGGGGTCATGCGATAACCCCCCCAAAAAAGAAGATAAAAAGGACCACCCTTCTCTGAAAAGACCACACCTTTTTGGTACCTTTGGATGAAATGGAAGGACGAAAACTGACTTTAGTACCTTACAAACGATGGATGGAATTTCATCGTTGGAACGAACAACGGATACCTCATTTACCACCCAATCCTAATCTCAACGAGATGTCCCAGTTACAACAAGAAATACAATCCCTAATGGAACGAAGCGATTTGTCAGAAACAGAAAAATCGCAACGGTACGGTCAACTTTTACAACGTTTGCAACTCTTTCACCAAAAAGCAGTCGA
Organism: Margaritifera margaritifera; assembly: GCA_029931535.1. NCBI lineage: Eukaryota > Metazoa > Mollusca > Bivalvia > Unionida > Margaritiferidae > Margaritifera > Margaritifera margaritifera. Next base: position 290,057 of record JAQPZY010001110.1, on the reverse strand, counting down.
CGAAACAGCTCCACCCACTCTGAGAGATTTCAAAACCCTGATGAAAAACGAACCTAAAGTCACCACCACTAAAACAGACACCGGCACAGGAATGACCATCAAAGAAGAAGAAGAAGAAGAATAAGAATTACCAACTCCACCTACTCTTAAAAAGAAAAAAAAGTTAGCCACACCAAGTTGGATAAAAAAGATGATGTCAACCCCGTTGCCCTCAGAAAAGAAAAAGAAAGAAGTGAAGTCAGAAGTCAAAACAGAGCCGATGACCCCTGTTCAAACCACAACTTCCACCTTTACACCAGTGGCACGTCGGACACGTAAACAATCCAAAAAGATACCCCACGAAGAAAAGGTTATTGGTACTTGGTTGACTTATTCTTGAAGGAATCATGGAGAAACTTTTAGCCACCATTTATTACAATCCTGGCCATGCTGCTGGTTACGGAGGAGTTCGAAAATTATATCGAGCTGCTAAAAGTAAATTGAAAAGTGTACGTTTGCCCGAAGTACGACGATGGTTACAAGAACAATCGACGTACACGTTACACAAACCTATTCGACGTAAATTTTCTAGAAGTACAACTCAAGTGGAAGGCATCGATCATCAATGGCAAGCCGATTTAGCCGATGTCTCTCATTTAGCCACTTACAATCGTGTCACAAATATTTGTTTTGTGTCATCGACGTGTTTTCCAAATTTGCTTGGGTCGTACCTTTGACCTCTAAAAGCAGTACCGAATTGGTACGTGCCTTAAAATTGGTCTTGAAACAAAGTGGACGCCAACCTTTACGATGGCAAACGGACAAAGGCACCGAATTTCTAAACCAAGCTTTTCAAAAAGAATTGAAACAAAGACAAATTCATGTTTTTACTACCGAAAATCCTGAAACCAAAGCCAGTATTGTGGAACGTTTTCAAAGAACTTTGAAAGAACGCATGTGGAAATATTTTACACATCAACATACTCTCAAGTACATCGACGTGTTACCACGTTTGGTCAAAGCGTACAATCAATCGTACCATCGTAGCATCGGATGTACCCCCGAAGAGGTCAGCCCTGAAAACGAAGTGACCGTGTTTGATAAATTGTTTGGTTCACCCCAGAAAAGAAAGAAAACCTTGTTGGAGTTAAAGACGGGAGATTGGGTTCGCATCGGAAAAACCAAACGTACTTTTGACAAAGGTTATTTACCTAACTGGACTACCGAATTGTTTCGTGTCACTACCCCCGTCCGTGGACGTGATCCTCCCGTCTATAAATTGGAAGACATGCACGGTGAAGTACTTAAAGGAACATTTTACTTGCCTGAGTTACAACGAGTGACCAAAAAAGAAGACGCCTTGTACGACATCGAAAGCATTCTCGAACAAAGAACACGTAAAGTAGGTAAACGTCGAGTAGAAGAAGTCAAAGTACGTTGGAAAGGATATCCTCCTAGTTTTGATTCTTGGATTGCTGCTTCTCAAGTCGTCGACTATAAAAAGAAAAAGAAGTAACCCAACAACATGCCATTCAACACAGCAACCACGACTTCAACGACTCCTTCGCAGAGTTCTTCTCGTCAAGAATTACAAAAACAACCGCTTTGGGTATAGTGCGGAGAACGTGTGCCTAAAAATCAAATCGTCTTTTTCTGCCAAATCTTTGTAGTGTATTGTGTCATCGCCGCAGCCATTGCTAATTTGAGTTTGCAACAAGGAGACAAACAATTGTGGACCATTTTACTTAGCAGTTGCATCGGTTATATTCTACCTAGTCCCTCTTTGAAATTTACGACGACGACGGACAACAGTCACCACCACGGGAGTACGAGCAACGCCAATACACCTTCTTCTTCTTCGTCCAGTCACCACCACAATACCAACCCTCTTTTGGAACCTTTTGAACATCATTCTTCTGTTCACTTGAGTGACTCCTCGGACACCAGAACCACTTTGGAACTATGAATGACCAATTTTATTTAACGTTACCTTGTGACAGTTCCATGAATGTGTTTCCCAACAATACTTTATGTTGTTTCACGGCCAAATTACCTCAATCCATCCAATTAGATCACGATGCTCATTGGGAAGTGGCTTTGGTAGAAATCATTCATCCTACGCAAATCATGAACATCGACGATGGTCAAAACACTTTCATAGTGGAAATCTTGAACAAGGGAGTGCATGATGAGTTGGAGAAAATTCAACCTGGCCTTGAGCATTCCAGAAAGGTATTCATGAAGATGACTCCTCCCTTTGCGAGCCATACCATGAGAATTCCTAAGGGGTATTATTTTAGTGCTAAACATTTGGTGGACACCATTGACGCCATCTTCTTAGCTCAATTTGGCAAAGCCTTGGAAAAAAAACAAAAAGGGGTACGAATCGCTTACCATGATGTGGCACTCCGTTTCCTCTTGCAATTTTTTTTAAAGAGAATGGGGAACTCATTGACGACAAAAAAGACAAAAACTTACCCGAGCAGGAGAGAAGATTCATGACCATTGAATTTTCTCCTGGGTTGTATGCTATTTTGGGTGGAAATAAAAAGTATACTAATAAAAAAGTCGCAAGCAACGTAGAATTCGCAGATGGTTTTAAAACACCTATCGAATTGAACGTGGGACTAAATTTAATGTTTGTGTACTCTGATGTGGTGGAGTATAACGTGGTGGGCCACACAGCTGCTCCCTTACTGAGAGTCATTCCTTTCAAAGTAGATACTGCTGCTGGTGCGTACGAAGAAGGTGGAAACACGTTTCACGTTCACCGTGAATTTGTACATTCTCATTATCTTCCAGTCAGTAAATCGTATTTTGACAGTGTCAACATTAGTATAAAAGGAGATTTGGGACAAAGTGTACCATTCATTGACAAAGGAAAAGTCACGGTGAAACTACATTTTCGAAAAAAACAAGTTCTCTAACGCCTTGTAACATCCAAAAAAAATGTATCCAGTGTACCGAGGAGTGGCTCGACAACAAGGACATGGTTTAGGAGATATGTTAAGATCGGCTTTTCGGACGGTAGCTCCTATTTTGAAACCTATGGTGAGTCGAGGATTTCATGCCTTAAAAGATGCTGCTTTGACACAAGGAAAAGAATTTTTGCAAAATGTCCTCATCGACAAACAAAATCCTAAAGAAGCCTTTATGAGAGCAGGCAAAAATTTGTTGATGAACACTGGCAAAGATCTTTTAGGTCTCCGAGAAAATCCTATAAATACGCTTCACGCTTCAGGCTCTGGCATTACTTCACAGCAAGGACAAGGCAGAAAGAGACGACGACAACATCGAAATCCTTTCAAAGTTCATAAAAGAACACACGGTACTTCCAAAAAGAATAAGAAAAGAAAAAGAACCGTCAGAGAATTAAACGTGTTTGATTATTAAAAACCATTGAAAATGATGCACCGAGATTCTTGCAAATGTACCAAGTCAGAACTGGATATGTTTACCATGCCTCCCACCATGATGACGATGCAAGAATCCCAATGGGTAGAATTTCATCCTGTATCGTCTTTGTCGGATTCAGCTCCTATCGAATTTGAAATCAAAGGACAAACCGAAGATTACATCGATCTGAATGACAGCTACTTGTACCTGAAACTCAAAGTGATCAAAACGGTGGACAGCAGCCTTCCTGATGGCAATTCCAGAGTCGCTCCAGTCAATAATTTCATGCATTCCTTGTTCAGTGGAATAGATTTGTACTTGAATAACAAACTGGTCAGCAGCAGTTTGGATACTTACCCTTACCGTGCTTACTTGGAAAATCTCTTGACGTATGGAAAAGAAGCCAAGAACACTCATCTGGATGCTTCAGTGGTCTAGAAACCTGACACCGCAGGAGAGAATACCTTCAACGACACAGAGGTGTCAGTACCGGCGAGGGTTGCTGCTGTTGTTGATGGTAGTGGTCATCTTGTTAGAGATATAACTCCAGCAGACCCGCACAATGTGGGATTTAACGACCGTCGAAAGAAAATCAGAGGGCACAGTTTAGAAATGATGGATCGTTTGCATTTGGACATGTGGTTACAAGACAAGTATTTGTTGAACGGAGTAGATGTACGCCTGAGACTAAATCGCAGTAGTGCCGCTTTCCATTTGATGGCTAATGCTAACGAGTGGAAAACTGTCATCCAAGAAGCCAAACTTTATGTACGACGTGTAGAAGTCTTACCAAAAGTGGCCAACGACATCATTCAAACCTTGAGCAGAACCACTGCTAAGTATCCTCTTAGACGTGTGGAAGTGAAAACCTTTACCATTGCCGCTGGACTCCGATCCATAGTCGAAGATCACATCTTCCAAAGACAGCTCCCCAAACGTTTGATCATTGGTATGGTCAGAAATTCAGCCTTCAATGGAGTCCACGATCAGAATCCGTTCCAGTTTCAGCACTTTAACGTCTCCAAGATAGAAGTCAGTCGAGATGGTAAAACCTTGTGTACCAGACCTTTTGAACCTGACTTTGGCGTCAACATAAAAAATTACTTACGATCTTACTTGACCCTGTATGAAGCCACAGGACAGTTAGGCACCAACACCAGCCACGGCATTTCGTACGACGATTATGCAGGAGGGTATGCCTTGTGGGGATTTGATTTCACTCCGGACCAAGGCAGCGATGAAGGACATTTCCACCCTATAAAATCAGGCCCCCTTCGAGTGGAACTTCAGTTTACAAATCCTCTACCTGAGACAGTGAACGTCGTCTTGTTTGCAGAATTTGATAATACTCTAGAGATCAACAGTTTGAGAGAAGTAATTCTAGACTATTAGAAGAAAAGAAAAAAAGATGCAGCACGAAGAAGATATGGAAATAGATGAGGGATTTTGTGAAGTTCAACAGTCACAAACTACCCCAAAGGATGATGATGACGAAGTCATTCGTTCAGAAGATAAAAAAAGAAATCAATTCAGTTCCTGTGTTTACTGGATTTATGGTTTCTCGATGGCCAGAACAAGAAAAACAGTTAGTGTCCTGTTATGCTCAGGAATTGAGTGTAAAAATTAACTGTATGATTGAAAAACAATGTTATGGATGTCAAAACGATCATCCCAGTCAGATACAACACGACCAATGTATGATGTTGACAGGGGAAGAAAAATTGGATGAATATTTGGAAACGGCCTGGTCAAAAATCTCAGATGAACACGTGTTGAAACAGTGGTATAAAGTCTTACAGACTTCTTCTTTTCCTCCACTTACTCCTCTGGAGATCAGACGAATCGAAGGACTTATTCAACAGAGTGCAGAGCCTATCCGACGTGAATTTTCCTGGAATTACAAGACAGAAATATTCAAACATAAAGTCAGGTGTGAATTGCTGGTTCGTTATTTCCATTGAAGAAGAAAAAAAATGGATACCAGAGAACTTTATTACCTATTGACTCGTAGTTCCTACACTTCTTCTTGAAATCCTGTGGTGTGTGCTAAAGATGAACTACCTCATCGTAAACCGAAAGATGTTCATGCCTATGTCATCAATACCGACGACAGTCATCTACTAGGAACCCATTGGATTGCCGTGTACTTTCCTAACGATCATTGTGTGGAATATTTTGATTCATATGGATTACCTCCTTTGGAAAACGACATCATTGACTTTATGAGAAGAAATGCTATCTCAACTCGATTCAATAATGTGAGATTACAAGGATCAGATTCCATGGTGTGTGGACAATATTGTGTACATTATCTTCATCAACGCAGTCTTGGATATTCCTTAGAACATTTAGTGACTTGGTTTAATAGAGACTATGCTCGAAACGATGCTAAAGTAGAACGATGGTTTTGTGAACATTATGGTTATCTCTTGTCTTTAGCTCAGAAACGTAATGTCCTTCAGAATGATGTAGATGTAGAAAGGTGGAAGTTTAGTTTACCTTCCCAACGTTGTCAACCCTGTAAATATATTGCTGTTTAAAAAATTTTCTTGTTGAATTGTTAGTATTTTTATGTTAGAATGGTTATTGTTGATTAAAAAAATTGTTATTGTTGAAAAACAATATGGTGTTATGTGTGGTTTTTTTATTGAATTTGAAAAAAAAAATGATTATGTTCTCTCTCTCTCTTTCTATCGATCTAAAAAAAGTTACCCTCTCCTCTATCTGTTATCTCACTGTCGATCTAAAAAAACCTACCATGTTTTCTATCGCGTCCGCGCGTTAGGCATATAAAGCGGTGCGCTAGCCAGTGTAGTCATTCTCGTTGACTCGTCAAGATCTCAACAGTTAAAGAAGATGGCTGCTACCAAAATTACAAAGCTGAATGAAGCTATGGTCAACATTCAGAGGGTGAAGAATCATTTGATGGAAACCCATCCGGAGAGAAAGACGATGACGTTCATTCAAATGGCTCATGATCTAGTAGAAGAGGTTCTGAGAGAAGAAATACTTCGGGAAAGAACAGAATGGGAGGTGGGACAACGACTACAGCAGCAGCAGCAGCAACAACAACAGCAAAGACAACAACAGCAACAACAACTTATGCAGTCCAACAAACTACCTGACGGAGAAGTAAGTTGTAAGATTGACTGTGAAGAATTTGCTTTCTCTTTCACCCGAAAGAGACCTGCCTGCCTTAAAGCGGTGAGACCCATCGCTAAACGTGGCCGCCCTGCTGGAGCTGCTGCCACTGCTACTTCACCCCAAAGAAGTTAAAAAAAAAAACATAACTTCTTAAAACCCAACGGTCCTTTTAAGGGCCACCCCCAATCTCTAGAAAAGATTACTACTCTCAAATTGCCAAATCTATATGTGTGTTTTATATGTTTGTATGTTTTGTGTTGTTTTACCCAACAAAAAAACCCTTTCCTTTGTATGATTTGTGGTGTGTGATTAATATATATATATAAAATTTTAAAAAAGTTTTAAAAAAATGATTTGTGTGATGTGTGTAAGTTTTTTGAATTTGATATATAAAAAAAATTTTAAAAAGTAAAAAAAAAAAAATGGATTGTGTGGTGTGTGATTTTGATTTTTAACAAAAGTAGTTTCTTTTAGGTCCGCGCTTTTTTAGAGTAAGGGGTGATGGAGTGCAAAAAATCCGCGAAGCCTAGAATGACGTCAGACGCTCAGGGTTGTGGGGTGATGTTTTTTTTTTTTTTGTTTTTTTTAGGTGTAAGGGATGTTTTCCTTCACGTCCGCGCTTCTAGTAGTATTAAAACAACCCCTTCCCCGATAGAGCTATCCCACTTATTCATCAAGATGAATAACATCGAAACGATTCGCCAAATTAGAGTACATTTAGAGGTGGCGTGGCACCTCCTCCAAGACTTAGAGAAGAAGGAGAAGGAGGAGAAGGAAAAGAAAGTAGCTATTAGGCCCCACCGGATGATGGAGCAGAAGGAGGAGGAGAAAATCAGACCCCACCGAATGATGGAGGAGGATTGGGAGTCTGAAGCAACTCAACCTCCATTTATCCTCCTAAAAAACAACAAGCGATGCATGAGTGTAGACACATGGAGGGGTGCTGTCCTGCCTGCAGGGCAAAGCCTGGGAGGTGCCCACACCTCCTCTAAGTGTACTCTTAAAAAATCCAACGGTCCTTTTAAGGGCCCCCATTTTTCAAGAAAAGATTAATTATTCCCATCATTGCCATGTCCCCACCCCACGCCCCGTATGTAGTGACGAAGACAACGTCCTCTACTATCAAAACACCACCCTACCTAGTTTTGATGGTAGAGGACGTTGTCTTCGTCACTACATACGGACGCTATGATAAATTCCCGTACGACCCCATAAATCTTGACCCTATAAATCTTGACCCTATAGTGTCAATTTGACCCCATAGTGTCCCCTAACGTTAATTTCCCGTATGACCCCATAGCGTCCCCTTTGACCCTCAACACTCCCCCCTTACTACTTACGAAACTACAGTGAAAAAATTCTTTGAATCTTACAAATGTTATATAAGCCGTAACATCAGTGACCACTATGTTTTGAATAGATGACCACTATGGTTTGAAGACATATGTGAATGTAATCTTTTGTACATTTACTGCGGTTGTTTGAAAATAGCTTTGAAATGTTTAGACTTGGTTGATTTTTAGTGAAGGCCCAAAAGTCATCTAACAAGATTGGTTGTTCTAGTGGCAGTTTATTAAATATATATCAACTATTTGCAATTAGCATAATGTAAACTAAGTACGTCTATCAGTTCGAATTAAATACAAATGTATTTCTGCTGTGCTCATTTGAAGTCATATGGTCCAAATACATGGTGTAATAACCAAACTGGTACATGTACCATAATCGTATCTATACCTAGGTGTACGCGCGAGAATGGGATCCAGCCTATTTGAAACTCATAATAAACTTTGGTTCTACATGTGTGTAGTTAACTAGTATACAGTCAAAGCTTTGAAGAGTGGGTTACCTTTAAACTATGCTCTCTTATTATGGGGTCTCAGTATGCTTTGTGCAAGGAAGTAAATTCAAACGACAGGTCTAAACAAGACCCAATCAGGCATGCAATGTTATTCATTGGTACTGAAAAGACCTTCCAGTCAATATCTGGAAAACCCATGGTAGGTTGAAACAGTAGATTGTCAGGTACGTACAATATTTGTCGTAAACAGGCATCCACTTTATTTTTCTTTACAACGGCTCGCACATATATTTTCACGATTATATAAAGCAAAGGCAAGTTGTAGCATTTCATGTTCGAAGATGCGTTTGTTACTAGGCAAATATTTTGATCAAAAAGACGGCAAAAATTGCGGAAGTAAATTAGACTTTACACACCCATATAGTTGTCTTTACTTGGTGTGTAGGCAAATATGGTGCCCATTGCTTTTGATCACGGTGATTCATGTAGCAAGCATATACTGAGTGAGAAAAATGAATTACTCATATAATTTACTTATTTATTGACAATTTTCTAATTTGAATTTGTTGATGCATTCTTATGAATGAAATCTTCTTTGTTTTCATCATCATCATCCTTATCATCATCATCTCTTGTTATTCTTGGTCTTCTTCCGATGTTGGTAAAGATGATAAAGGAAATGCAGAAGATTATAATACTGAAGACGATAAAGACAATTTAGGTGATGACGATGATGAACACAATGATAATGAAAGGGGCGATGATGATGGCGATGACGAACATCTGAAAGCATGGATATGAAGATAAAGATGATGAATATGAAAGCTCTGATAATTTATTATTATTATTATATAATTTCAATCCACGAGGATATCAGATGAAGTTGGAAAGATGTGAAGAAGCACATGTCACCTCAACAAATGTTTTAATAAGATATGGGTTCGAAAACAATCGTTTTCTTTCTATAAAGTCTAGAGTTTGATCTCAATAGCAGTCACTGCTTCTTTTTAGAAGATCATCGGGTCAGTCAGGCATATCTACATTTGTTCGATCTGTATGTCACAATAAAAAAAGATTAAAATTTTTAACCGTTACACTTTTGTCCATTTATGTTAAAAGACGTCTCTGAAAAATATATCCCCGCAAATGTGATTGCGCGAAACAGGCATATGATTTTTTTTTCTTCACCCAAATCGATCAAATCGGTTAAAGATGTGTTCTGAGACAATTTCGGATAGGACAATCTTGCCCATAAGACACAAGGCTTGCTCAACATATCATCTTTATCTTTTCAGTGTTTATATTGTGGAATTCTCCAAAACGCGGTTCTTTTAAGAAAAGTAGTCGAGTTGTATAGAAGGTGGGAATTCTGGCACACTAGGGTAATTTTGGATAATTAAAAAAAAAAAAAAATAGCACCTATCAGCTTTTCTAAAATTTATATTTTACAGCACTAAAGTGTACCAACTTCTACACCGCACACAATCCTCACATGCTAAAATTATTGTATTAAATGATCTTGACATATTCTATATATGCTTAAACTTTGTAATGTGAAAGACACAAAGATAAATAGATGGAAATGTTTAATCTATGCAATGTTAAATCCAGTCATCCTTTGGTGAAATCTCTTATAAGTTGAGTGCTTGTCTTTTCAAAAATGTCTGTGTTGAATGATTTCATCCTTTCAATCTTACAAAAATATTGACACTAGCACGTACAATATTGAAATAAATCATTGGTAAACGTACACACACACACACACACACACACACATGTATATATATAGAAAGAAAGAAAGAAAGAAAGAAAGAAAGAAAAAGAAAGAAAGGATTTAAACATGACAAAGTTCGGTGCAGCAAGTCTGAGACACTGACCAAGCTCTTTCGAGATTTACAGATCCCTTTTTTAATGTGGGCGACACAAACAAATAACAATTACAAACACTGTAACGTAAAGAAAATATATATTTACATACTGATTCGTTATTGAAGCCAAAGTCAAAGTTTCTATTACAAATATACCCTACAAGAGCAAAAAAAACCCATGTATACTTAGACTATTTACCTGTTGGAAAATCATTTGTTTCAATTTGGCAAGAATGCTAAATTGCCCGCATATAATCTATCTGATATATAGATAGTCTCAAGTTTGTAAATAATGTAGCCAATGCTAAAAACAAGATAAAATTTGATTTGTAAAGTGTTCCAGACAAAGCCTTTAAAAATAATTACGAAACAATTCTTACCTATATGGACTAGTTACATGTACCAATAAAAATATGCACCGGTTTAGCCTGGAATTCTAATTTACCCGTGGTGATCTGGGATTACTACACACACACACACACACACACACACACACACATATATATATATATATCTATGCCCCATTATATACGAATCTGTGTATATGTATATGTATATATATATATATATATATATATATATATATATATATATATATATATATATATATATATATTGAGTACCATATGATTGACGTGATTATTGAGGATTTGTCATGCTAATATTTAATACCGAATGTATTATGCACACAATAAAATGCATAATGCAGATTATATAAGAATGCAACATCGACTCAAGCTGCGATCGACTCTATACAAAAGGTACTACACTATACAGGAATGATATGCACTTAGGTGTATCTTGTTTATTCTCTTCTTAATCTCCAAAAGTCTGATTATATTGTTCAGTACATAATTACAAACCAATTAAAGTAAAACTAAGTCAGTGATCCGTCAGAGTTGTCAAACTGAGCTGTCAAGGATGCTTAATATTAGTTCTTATTAGAACAGTTTGTACAATCTCTGTAAAGTAAAGATTATACTGTCATCTGAATGTCTATAATGTATTGATTTATCTTATACTACAAACTTTACAACCGAGTCTCTGACTGATGGTTGATCTCTAGCATTAGTTTAAACTTTTATATTGCACACAATAGCGCTCTTGAGGGAGTATTAACCTGAATAAAACAAAGTGCGATGGAAGAGAAACATGTACCAAATACTTGTGATATTTAATAAGTGTAGTCATGTCTTCTACATACATACATACATACATACATACATACATACATACATACATACATACATACATACATACATACATACATACATACATACATACTTCAAAGTAAGGAAATTTCAATATTTTATTTTTTCTAGAGAATAAGAATCTGGCAAAAATACTGAGTTCTGATATGCATACAAAATTATTATTATCTGAAGTTAAAGATTTATTTTTGAATGAGACGAAATATCTGATAATTGATTTGATTCTACAGGATTGATAAACTACTTTCTTTAGTATACATTCTTACTTAGAAAACCTTAGTTAAGTAGTTAAGATAGACACCTTTTAAAGACACAACGTAGGAATAAATTAATAAACAAATAAAAACAAGCAATGCCAAGACCGTTTTTTTTTTCATTTAAAAACAATGAATATTTGATTATAACACGGCGTATTATAATTTTTGTTATAAATAACTGAAAGGTTGATGGAAATGGATGATAATAATAACAATTAGATTATATCGATCTTTTTTCTTGCGTAAAGGTACTCAGCCAAGAACTCAAGCTGAACAACAATCGACCGAAAAGACACAGGGAGGTGATCTGCAAGAAACATCAATGTAATTATCTGTCAAAGCTATCTTTTCTTGTATGAATTCATCTTTGTTTATGTACAGCCGACAGTAAACTAATTTTATATCGTTTACTATTTATTGAAACATTTAATTCATATACCATTGACTATTTTCTATTGTCTAATATATTTTATGAAATCTATTATGGAAGATTCTTGTCAAGAAAAAATGAAAGTGTTAGATTCATGTAATATTTGGTGTGCTATTATATTACTAGTACTACTTTTGCATATATATAAAACAACGTGGGTGCCGTTACCCTTAACATGGAATTGATTCATGCGCTTGGAGCGAATTACAATTCTCAAAACTGTTTGATTATACTTGTGGCATTCTATGTAACTTTGTTTCGTATAATCGTGTATCCGTACATACAATGTGGCTGAGAACTTCAAACTTTGCTCTGGGAATACGGATGCCCCATTAAAGTGTCAGAAAACGGATCCAAAAGCAAAATTAAACTTAAGAGGACGGACGATGAACAAGGGTAGCACTATATACCCTACCACTGATTCGGTTAGGTATAAAGAAAAATAAAAAATTAAAAAAAAATAAAAAAATAAAAATAAAAATAAAGCATGCCCCTACTGCTTGCAGCAATGGCAGTTTGATTTAGTATCGTCATTTCCTGCGTCCGTCTTTCCATTCCGGTAAGTTCGTTAGCAAGATTGGAAAAACAAACAAACAAACAAACAAACAAACAAACAAACACCAAACGTTGTTTAGCAGCCATGCCATATTCTTGTGTATATATCGATGACCTGAGACAGATACTTCTGACCATTACAGGATTCTTTTCTTTTTAACATAGTTTTGAACTCTTTTTTCACGAAAATCTTGTCGTCATTATTATGTAAGTACTAGGTGATACAGATAAATGAAATTTAGCAGGTATATTTGTATGCATATATACATGATATGGTATATTTGTATGCATATGTACATGATACGGTATATTTGTATGCATATGTACATGACACGGTATATTTGTATCCATATGTACATGACACGGTATATTTGTATGCATATGTACATGACATGGTATATTTGTATCCATATGTACATGATACGGCATATTTGTATCCATATGTACATCATACGGTATATTTGTATGCATATGTACATGACACGGTATATTTGTATGCATATATACATGATACGGTGTATTTGTATCCATATGTACATCATACGGTATATAGTTGACGCGTTTATCAGTTTTGAGATCTTGTTGTACACTGACGAAAAACATAAATAAAGTTTAAACTTTGACGAACATAGCAAGTTGAATGTTAATAATGTATTCTTTATTTTGTAATAAGATGGTACAATTGAGTCTAAACGATGGTTTATTTCTAATAATAGTCTTTTCTTTACAATTGTACATACTAGGAGTCGGAGGGCTGCACCAAGTGGAAGATATGAAAGTCCAACAAATAATTTACAGTAAGAGAAATTCACTATTTTTAACAATTGTTTTGCTTACATAAGAACAATCTGATTGTGATACTGAATTCTGCTCGTTATTGCGATCCATTCTAATATTGTAAATAAATATTATTATTATTTAAGAGCTAGCGAGAAAAAAAAATATTTCGATTTTCTATGACCCATAAATTGGTGCCATTTGGTTGATGTTTTAATAAGGATAACCTAATATATATAAGGTGGTTAATATTTTACGGTAACACATAATAAATAAATATTAAAATAAATAAATAAATAAATAATTACTTGAGGAGTTATTCTACTGCTGCTAGAATTACAGAAGAAAGTAGATTTCATGCCAAATGAAAGTAAGAATTATAAAGCAGTTAACTGCATTTCCGATTTTATGTCATGGATGACATGTAACAAGCTTCAGATGAATTATGATAAAATCGAAGTCATTCCTATCCTTTACCTCAAACAATAAGTATTAGCAACACCAACACTAAATTCACGCAACCATAACGAAACCCAGGTGTCAATCTTAACAGTTCTCTCTCATTGCATCAACACGTCATGAACAAATGAAAGGCTGCATATCTAGAGTCAAGACGCATCAACTCCATTAGCAACTTTCTTGCTGTTGAAGCCACTAAAACACTTATGTATTACTTAGTACTTTCTGGACTTGACTATTGTAATTCTCTTCTATCTGGTTTGCCTCAATATCTACTTTAGAAACGTCAACACGTTCAAAACACCGCTGCTAGGATCGTCCTTATATTACAAGAACCGAGCACTCATCCCCCCCCCCTTCCGTTCGCTACCCTAAACTGGCTACCCGTTCGCTCCAGAATCAAAACCAAAATCTCTTCTCTCTGCTACATTTTGTTGATTGCCAACCGTCCAAAATACCTATCCGACCTCATCAATGTGTACACCCGTTCTAGACACTAACGTTCTTTTTCTGACACTCGCATTCGCATTATTCCCATCGTTAAAACCAAGTTCTACGGACAACGTTCTTTGACATATCAGGGCCCAGCAACCTGGACGGATTACCTCTTGTACTTAGACACAATGACACCATGATCTCATTCAAGAGCGCTCTAAAAACTCACCTCTTTCAACTGCAATAACAGATTAACAATACTTAACAATGTTTCGTTACTGCTGTTTTTTTTTTACGAATACAATAACAAATCACCAACGGTAATCATATATATTTATATAAAAAATAGCTATGCTCAATACAAACACGAATAAGGCGAACTTTCACTCAAGCGAAATACATCTTTTTAAATTCCCGTTATCAGGTTATATAGGTTACTAATACTGTTAATATGAATCATACACACAATATAAATGTGAAAACGGGTTAAATTATGTCCCATCAGAGTAATACCGTATCATTTAGATTAAAATCCACGTTCGATATCCAGCTAAAGCTATTTACACGGGTTTTTGTGAATTCTTTCTCTTGAATTCGTAAATCATGTCTTATATCCTCTTATTGCATATGACGTACACGAGCAAGAGCAAATCACTTGAAACATAACACAGCTTACATTCATACATACATACATTTATGTATGCAAATGTAAATGCATACATACAAAGCTAATATAAAAAGAAACTTCAATACATGCTAAATAAAAATCATTGATTGTTAATATAGGTGTTCATTTTGCGTTCGTGCGTGTTTGTTGTCCATCTGGGTTGTCGTGTTGTTTGTGGAGCCCACCAAGCATGGTTTTTTTCGCGAACACCAACTCTCTTTCGCACGGAAATATACCCTTAGCGCATGTGCATAAAAGCTGTTACACTGCATTAAAAATGGTTTGTCGTGAAAAAATTAGTGGAAGAAGAGCTGGTTAAAATGATCTACATTAGAACAAACTATTATATGTGCCTAAACCTTGGGAGTACCCAGAGATGCATGAAATCTGCATTGACCCATACTATTAAGTTCTACATGCGAGGCTTAGAAAGGACGGGGAACATAGACATGCACTTGGTGTGGAACGGGCGTTAAGGCCCTCTACGCACCATATAAACCCTGTGGAGCGGAATCCCTTCGATCTCGCCTTAGCAGACAGAATCAGGCAGTTAGCCACCAGTGCTAGACGAATTCTTACAACTAGTCAGATAGAATTAAGAAAGAAAACAAAAAGAAAAAAAGGGGGTAAGGGGGCTACTAAACTACTCAATTTGGGTCCCAATTCCGTATCCCGAGTTATGTATGTGTTAAAACACCAACACAGAAAATTGTATCACCCAAAAGCGGCCCACGCACTGCACCGTCGTGCGTTACTGTTTCTTTTTTTCTTCTCTTTTTTCTTTTTAATTTGTTTTTTGTTGTTGTGATTCTCTTAGCCACTATTTGCAAAGAAGGGCAATATATAATATTTTGCAGATTTATGATTGCTTTAAACGACACGCGCTTCGAGTGATTCGATGTGTTCTTTGTGTGGTTCGGTAAGCACTTTGCCAACTTCAAGGTTCGATAAGCACAACGGATAGCCAAAGATGGTGCTAGCTATCTCTTCATTAATATTCGCGGTATGCTTGTTCATAATCTCTTTCATATGAAGCTTTTCAATGGAAAGCTCTTGTTCATACGCATCGCATTCGTTTTAAAAGGCAGATGCAGCAATGATGGGATAGGACTCTCGTTTTTGTTGAATTTTACATTTTTTCTGCCATAGCAAAGTGCTGTGCGAATGTAAAACGTTTACTGTCCCCTTAAATCGAAAAGTTTGGTACAGACCAGAAATGCTTAACAGCAATGTGACACTTTAAACAGTAACCTACATGTAAAATATGAGATAAAATGATACTTACATAGACAGCTTTTAGTTACCATTGCTCGCCAGTAAAGGTGTTCACGCCGGTACGTCATACAATTGGATGCACTCCTATCTACCATGGTTGTGCGCTCCCCTTTGGAAACCGTACCCTGTTTGTGATATGGCGTACTGGCAGTAAATGGGCACATGTTAACACGAGAAGCGACATGCATCGCACGTAGCCGATCATCTGCCTGGATCAGTCCTAAGTCTTTCTTTTCACCTTAGAGGGCGATTTTCGATGTTCAGGGGTTTTGTGGTTGTTCTATACCTCAATTATGCGGAGTAAGGTTACCACCCAGTTGTTTTTGCCAGTCGTCAAGAAGCAACACTCGAGTATGGTCTGCAGTAATGTGGTCATTCAGGAAAAAGAGGCGTGCTTTGTATATCTTTTTGGTATCCGCCAGGTGGTGGTCTACGACGTGTGCTTTCATTATTCGGAGAACGGACGGGGGGTGGGGGGTGGGGGTGATCTCTGTGCCGCTATCTCTCTACAGCCTGAGTACCGCCTCACTGTAGCTCAGTGTGTTGGACAGAATCCGGGTCGCGTTGCCTTTGCTTTTCAACTGCTCGGCATAAATGTAACGGATATTGGAGTCGATTGTGGTTAAACTGATTATGTAACCGTGGTTAATTAGAACTGGCAAATGCCAGGAGGATCGCCAGTAGGAACAAACTCCTAAGGCTTGACGATCTGCCTCGTTCGCTGCTAAGAGGCCTTGCACTTGCCCTTGGTCGCGATGAGTATATCCTCCATTTGCAGTAGACGTCGTCTATGACAAAGCCGCTCTCGTCTTCAACTTCTTGCTCCGACTGCCTGCGTTTCTCTGGCGCGGCTCTGCTTTTCGCGGTAGATCTATTAGAGCGTTTTGACAACGGCGGCAGGCAATTTGGCAGTTGACCCGGGTGTGGGTGCCGGCGTCGTTGATACTGTCGATACTCCAGGGGCTACAGGCACATCTATCCTTGAGAAATAACTTTCTGTTGGGCCCAATTGATTGTCACGTAAGGTTTGATCGTCTTATGTGTCGTTCCAACTGTATGCAGCATTTTCCGATGTTTTGGGGCTCCAGATACTCTTCTCGATGAGTCTTTGAGACAGTCGCATGGTGTCGCTATGGGTGACTGAAGTGACGTTCAGCGTGCAACAGCGTGTGATAGCTGTACGAACCAGCGCGCGGTTGCCAGGCGAGTGTTGGAGTCGTGGATATAGAGCGTGTCGCCGAGTGTCTGGTTCTATACTGCGTGACCCTGACAGCGGAGAAATTTTAGCGCTTTCCCGAGGTTGACCGTGCGATCGACACCATCAATGCCCCTGATGGTGTGGTGAGTGTCCGTGACATCCTGCAGCGTGTACTTGGCGTTCGAGTTAATTTTGCGTTTCATGGCCCCTATCGCACTGTCGCCTGGTAGGAACTCGTCTGTGTTGCTTCGTATGCGCTGAGCCCACGCGCTCGTCCGGTCCACGTTCTCGTTGGTGAAAACGATATGTGGAGCATCATTGGACAACTCGTTCGACTGCATGCCCTTAAGACCACGTCGCAGGTCAAGGGCGGAGACTCTGGGGATAGCCTTTTTCGGCTTAGCGCTTTGTATCTTTCAGATGAAGCGAGCAAAGCGGCATAATAAGCGTTTTTGTTCAAGTCAAGAGCCGGGGTCTAACGGTCCGTTCTAGTACCGATCACCAATGGGAACAATGATGTGTCGTGTTATATGCTTTTCAACAAAATTGTAAATACACTCGAGGTCGCGTATACGGTAGAGAAACACTTTATCGAAGAGGATTGTGTCGCATGACAAAACGTCGTGAAGTGTAAACGTTGCATCGTTCTCAGCTCTCAGGACGCCCAACGAGCACCATGTGTACAGTCAAGCTGTGAAGGCCTTCCTGAAATAACAACATCGTTTGTCGATGTGTGGCCGCCTACACATCCCTAAGATTGAGCAAATAAGAAAATGAACTAATTCCTTTACATCGAAACTGTTTATCAGTACTTATTACTTACTTAAAGGGTTTATGACTTTGATTAGGTCCAACAACTTCTTTGGCGAAAGAAATTCATGTATCTTGATTAAATTCTCCGATGAAATTATGTGATATTAACTCGAAATTTCGAGATACTAAGTCAAAAATTCGAGTTACTACGTCGAAATTTCGAGATACTAACTCGAAATTTCTAGATAACTAGAAATTGCGAGATACCAACTGGAAATTTTGAGATAGTTAGTAGAAAATTTGAGATAATAACTCGAAATGTCGAGTTACTTTCGACAGGATAAATCAATCCACTTGGCCCTAATGCTCCGTCGTAGTTTTCTACCAGCAGCAAAGTGTTGAATTCTTGGCGGATTGGTATCAAGTCTTGTTCTTATGTCCACCATCTCGCTCCATTCTCCCAGCAGCTTAGCTATGTAGTAGTTCATTGCATGTTCTGTCGACTTCCTTAGAGCGTCTGCTTCTGTGAGCTCTGAAGTCTCGGACCATAACCTAAGGATTGTTGTGGAAAACGGTGCCTTGGGGCACAGTCTCGCAAACTATGGTGTATCCGATGCCTTGCAGTTCAGTGTACTTCAATCTTGTACCAGGGACTATGTCTATCCGACTGTGAAACAGGATAGTATTTGTGTTCTCGACCTCGACAAAGTAGAAACAACCGGGCCAGATTGGAGGCCTGCTTAAGTTGGTGAAACTGCGATAAGACAGGCAGTTTGGGCAGATTTGATATGATGTGTGGTTAGGTCCGAGCAACATTGATGCCAATACCTTATCACAAGGACGGTCCTGCGAACGACTCGGAGGCTGGGTAGACTCAGCCACAACAGGACCCTCCTAGGTAGTGGTTGAATAGATAGTCGGGTCGCGGCTATAGAGGGAAATAGAGGCGTGGGGTGTTACTTCATTGCTAAATTTGCCCATTCCACTGCATACCACGACTGTTATGCTCTACGCTCCAGGCCTTAAGGTCGTCAGGCTGGTCGCGCACACTATCTCCAGGCGGGGCCCGACGATCATTGCACTAGGCCCACCGATTTGCCTTTGCATTTTCTGCCACATTACCGCCAACGGCCTAGGGGATGTTCGTCTCTTCCTTGTGGCTGGGACGAGGCCACATGTCCTAAATTTAATTGCTGCCTCTACGAAGTGGGGTTTCGGTCTAAACAGAATTGCTAGCATGAAGCTGTTCAAAGCACTTCACGTGCTTCTTGACCACACAAATGTGCTCGTTGTGGACGAGAATCGCAAATGTCGTCTTTTCACTCTTTACATTAGTAATGCACTGCTGTGGATCAAAACGTGGGCGCCTACATGGCCACAGATGTCAACGGCAACACCGGGGAAGCGCCACTTTTTAGCCACAACTCTGCGCCGCACCAATACATCTCCCATGGTGGCCCTTCTGCTTTAATGTGGTTTGTTAAGGCTGGGGAGCTTCCACAAGCCCTCGTAGGTGAGGCCTGTATTGGCAGTTAGTCGCCACCTTTGCGAATAATTTTCTGCCAGTCGAGTGATTGTTTTGCTGCAGATTCTTTTTGATCCAAAATGTGCGGATCATTGGCTCGAGAAGAACCCGGTTTTCCAAACAGTCCACCCGAACGTGGTGAGAATTTTACCATCACTGGGAGCAGTTTCCAGCTGTGCTTGCGAAAGCGCCCTGCGTCCTGCTTTGATAGAATCACACCGCTTTTGCGGAAAGATGATGCAGTCCAGGTCCTTATGGTTTTTATGTCACTGAGAGTAACCTCAAGTTCAGTCGTGTATGTATATGGTTTGACGACCTGAGATCTGTCGTCTTGCTCTCCCATCTTTGCACATTTCATCAAGAAGGTCGTTCATTGGGTCGCGTTTATCAGATGCTGGTGTAGATCGCTAGCAAGGCGCTTGGATCGGCCTTGATATTTTCAAAGGCCGTGGTGCAGACGTTGACTGCTTGGGTAGTCGGCACAGGGCCACCATCAGCCTTGATATTTTCGTGTCGATCGTTCCGTATTTGGCTTCTCCGGAAAGACTTGGTGTACGTTCTTTAACGCTTCATCCAGAGCCTGGTCGCTAATTCAGTGCAACCTAAGTAGATATCTAGTACGGATATGTCTTACACTAGACAAGTCTCTAAATAGACGGTTGGACCTGTACGCGCTGACTCATCGCAGTCGCAAACAGCCTTTTAACCCGATTTTCTGTGTAAACAAGATTTTTATGTTCTCTATTACCACCACACAGGGCGGCGCGGACTCTCCACTTTTTTTTCACAAGTGCAAAGGGATTGTTTGCGTGTGTTGATGGTCGAAACGAAAACATCCTGAGTGGCTCCTCAAATGAACCACACCCCACGCATTAAACAGACGCACGCGCACAAAATGAACCTGAGACCTATGCACAACGGATATTCTCGTCCTGACATTTTACAATACTGTCAATACAAGTTCTTACAAAAGTAAATATCAAACATCTTTAAAGATCGTATTTCATTTTTGCTGTATACATGAGCTTACCTAGCTTTTCAACAATACCTCCCTCTCGTTCTTTCCCTCAACATAATCTCTTAAAAATCAAGAAACTTGGAAAAATGGATAGAAGCATACTTTCCTCGGGTTCGTTTCCAAGACATATACTGCAAATTGATGTAAAAACCAAACTAGTTTGCACGAAAAACTAGTATATAGTGCGTGTTGCTTTCTATAAGAATCATGATTTTTAGGCACAAAAAAGGTAGATAAAATTTGTCGAATTGAAAGTTTGTAGAAGCTTGTTTTCACATTTCGTTAATAATTGTTTTGTCCAATTTAACTTTTGCTCTCACTGTATTTATTCCGATTTTCCTTTCAACATAAAAGGTCAACTTGTCTTCAGTTTAAGTTTTCTGTAAGGGATAAACTTTGCTTCATATCATGTAAACTGAATATAAGCGTTTTCATATTTGCAAGGTATTTTCAAAGTATTGAGCTGAAATGTAATTCCCACAGAAAATATCGTCCTATGTTCAATTTGCAGCATTTATCAGGGAAGGTGGTCACTCATTCAAGTTCGATAGTTTTCTCCTGTCTTTTTTCTGTTTTCTTTTACACCAAATGGCTACATAGTGAGGAGATCTGAGCCACCGAAAGTGTTTAATATCAGTTATAAAAACTTGGTGTAAAACTGATGTTAAAATTGTCATAAAGAAATCAATTTAACTCATCAAGGCCGAGAGACGCAATTTTGCGTCATGAGGTACTACCCTTCTTCAAGGGCCTGTGACGACATCACAGTTCACGATAGACCCAATCGGGTGGTATTAGAGAAAAGAAGAAGGAGTAGCTTTACACTGATGTCAATTAACGTGGACATCCTACGCATGTTAAAAATACATCGGGAAAAAAACGCAATTTTGAGATCCGATTTTTTTCAGTAAAAAAATCAGCGGTTGCAGGACAGGAGATTTTGTCCGAAATTTAGATCTCACCAAACTTCACACGGACGGACGAACTTTTGTAAAAATTGGGTAACTTTTCAATTTGGGGTAAAATGGGACAAGCAGTCAAAAATCATGGGTCCAATACAGAAAAAAAAGAAGTCCAACTTTCACCCATCTGCTCATGCACGGTCCTCATAGCCAATCCAAAACAACATCTCTGATATATCTAAGCGACTGTCGATAGGAATATCCCTCTGAATCAGACTTGCTTGGATTCCATTGGAAATAACAAGAAAGTTTTCTCTTCTACCCCAATCTTAAGTGAAAACCAGAAAAATTTCTCTGTCATAATAAGTTCATTAACGGTTTGCTCTGTCATTGCTTGTCTTATATCTCAAACTGTGCAACTGAGTCTAGTCGATGCTGTTTCAAAATATTGTTTATTTTATATTGAACAAAAGAAACAGGCAGAGGGCAGAAACAGGCCGAAAACCAAAAAGTGCCTCCACAGAGAGAAAGCTACCAGATACCGCATCGTAAGAATTTAATATATATATATATATATATATATATATATATATATATATATATAAGAACACTCTGACTCTGATATTGAATTATGTTCTTCTTTAATTGGAAGTATAATATGTAAGAAAATAGGGGTTTTATTTATTATTTCTTTTTTGCACAGTGAAACGAATTTAATTTGCTGGGTATTGATTAAAGCATTTAGTTTCTATACCAGCGACAAATGCCTCTCGTATATATTCATCAAGTCTATCATAGTAGATGTTTCTCCTGAAAAACGTGCCTTAGGTTCTTACATTATCTGGACGTTTATACTACTAGTACTACTACAAATGCACTGTTTCCCAAAAAGATTTACTCTCCAGTGGACGGTAGGAATTAAAATGTAATCAAATCCGATGCACACACACACACACACACACACACACACACACACACACACACACACATATGTATATATATATATATATATATATATATATATATATATATATATATATATATATATATAAGCATTCGTGCGTAGCAGACATACCCGCATGTACATTTGTATATTTGTAATTCTCTATAATAACTTCTATATACCTTGATTTCTGTAGTAGGAATCCAGATGGATTGTGTACTTAGATAAGAATTAATTACTGGGTCGACATGTGGGTATGTCTGCTATGCACGAATGCCTGTACTACCGACTTTGTACCATCATTTTTTGGTGATGTCAGCACATGATCGAGATGGTATAGGGGTTGGTGCTTACAGGCAAGGCGATGGGTGCCGTAATCCGCGGATTCGGGTTAGAATCTCCGTTGAGTAAGAGTTAAAATTCTCTAACCTGTGTGATAATATTATTTATTCTTATTTAAAAAGTATGTGAATGTTTTCAAGCATTCTCATGTAGGAACCCCGGATAGCACTATCCGCTCTGTTGGTGTATATTTGCAATTCTTTATATATATCTATATATATATATATATATATATATATATATATATATATATATATATATATATATATATATATATATATATATGCATGCATCACTTATTCTCGCCCACATTTAGGGTTTCATTTGATGCGAACTTCGGTTTATTTGATATGGTCATTGGGTTTCGCAAGAGTTTGTATTAACGAGAGTAGACTGTACTTGCAAGTGTTTTTTTAAAAACTTTTCTTGTACATCAGAACACGGCCGAAAACCGCAGGAGTAAGAACATCGAGTGGAATCTCGAAGAAAGAAAAACCTGGAGATGCACCAAAGTAAATATTAATTGGAGTGATTTATAATCGCATATACAAATTTGAAGTTTTATTATATCGTGGATCTGTATCAAAGCTTAACTGATTTCATAAACCATATCCTTTATTCTCTTATTACATATATTTCTACACGAAGAATAGGAACAAGTTAGAAAAAGCAAATACAAATGGATACATACACACTTGTATAGATACATAAAGACAATCAGCGATACATACTTACATCTGTGCATGCAAGCATAAATACACACATGCATAGGTAAATACAAATCTTCAATCCATGTAGAGATATACAATTAGAAAATTCTGACAAGAACTTTAAATGGAGATAAGTACGGGTTAAAATAAATTGTGGGGTTTAGTACTAAAGAATATATATCCATCTGTCTATATCTATCAGAAATGGTTCATCGCTTGCTCTTCCACACATCTACGGTTTCCGATAACACGGATAATAATACGAAGTTTAACTGAGCCTAAGGGTCCGTAGGGGATCATGTTAACCGGATTAGACTGAGCTTGATATTTTATATTTTTATATTTTTATGCATATCAGAAATCATCCGATAAATCCAATAAAAGGATGTTGAAGTGAAAACACAAAGGAAAAGACACATGGAGATGTAAAGTAAATACCAATCGCTGTGATTTTAATTTTTTTTTGCATTTAAGATTGTTTAGAGTTTTATATAGTGAACCATATCCTTTATCCTCTCATTACATATATTATACATGAATTAATATATGAGTCTTCAATTGATGTAGACATAGAATGAAATGAAAAAAAAAAAAATTACGTAAACAATAATTGCCCAGAAGTATGGATTACAATATTTGTCTAGAACTAATTGAACATAATATATATTTATCTGTCTAACCCATATATATCGATATATATATATATATATATATATATATATATATATATATATATATATATATATATATATATATATATATATATATATATTTATATTTATATATGTATGTGTGTGTGTGTATCTATGTATATATCTGCCTATTTATCTATCTATCTATTCAAATCTAGGCGTGGCGTATTCTTGACCACATCTGTGTAGTCCTAAGTTTGTGCTGATGACTAGATACGACTCTACTCTCTGTTTATGGCGTTCATTACGGCAACAATGTTGCTTCTCTGATTTCAAACCCAGCTCATTGGACTCGAAGGTTGCTACATTTCCAATGTCCTTCGCGCTGCAATATTTAATTGTCGAAGAATTCTGGAGATTCGAAAAATGAATACATGTTTTGTGATTGGGGGATGTCTCTCGTGATTTCCCACTTCCCCGGCCCCGGCTGTCATGTTTGGACTTTCCACTTCCCCGGCTGTCATGTTTGGACTTTCCACTTTCCCGGCTGTCATGTTTGGACTTTCCACTTCCCCGGCTGTCATGTTTGGACTTTCCACTTTCCCGGCTGTCATGTTTGGACTTTCCACTTTTCCGGCTGTCATGTTTGAACTTTCCACTTCCCCGACTGTCATGTTTGGACTTCCCACTTCCCCGACTGTCATGTTTGGACTTTCCACTTTCCCGGCTGTCATGTTTGGACTTTCCACTTTTCCGGCTGTCATGTTTGGACTTCCACTTCCCCGACTGTCATGTTTGGACTTCCCACTTCCGCGACTATCATGTTTGGACTTTGCCACAGTTTTGTTTTCAAACGGTTATATATCCGTGTGCTTGCAACAAATGTCCCTCCTTCAGCACATACAATATGGTGGCTTACAAAATTTCAAAAACATGTTGACAATTATTTAAAAGCTATTGTAATATCACAAATCATACAGGGGCATATTTAATTATTAATTATTGCATACGTTTCTAAAACAGACCAGATGTGACATAAATACTTGCAGCTCAACTGGCATGCAAAGGAATTGGACTTCAAACTGCACGCTTTATACCTGTTTTCAGTAAGAATTGCTTTTCAGCCGACGGCTGCTTCGGGCACGCACTGCAAAATTATTCATATAAGTCAAGAAAGAGATTTTGTATTAGCATTATTGAAAATACAATCTAATATTTTGCGGGGAAAATATTTGAATTTCCGTTTGCGGACGTATCTTTTGCGCTCGAAAAACAGTTTTCCTCTACGGAGGCTGAAGATAAATTAAGAAAAAAAACCAAAAAGAAAAACAAACCCAAAACACAGAAATAAAACAAGAAAAGAGACTTACCATAAACAATAAAGTTAATAAAGTACGTATCAATTGTATAAAAATATTATTTAATTGATTCAATTGTGTCTGTATAGCATGTGTTCACATTTTAAAACGTGGGATATTTATCGAACCAATGCTATTCATATATAATGTTTCTTCTTTATTAGGTTACATATTCATTTACATAGGAAGAACACACGAATCCATTAATTTCTTTCGACATAAATATTTGAACTTGTTATTGTTAAATGTATTCTACAACTTAAATTTTGAGAGTTACTTGACAAAATATCTCATGAAAAGCAAATAGTTATATTGGTTAACAGTTTTTATTTCTTATTTTTCATTTTCCTACCAGAACGCAGTTGGAATCTCAAGTGGAAAAAAGAAAGACTTCAAAAATGAAAGAAAGAGAGATGGAAGAAACACAAAAGTAATCATCAATCGTAGGAATTAAATCCTTTCAAACATTGTATTTTCTGCACAGCAGACTCTTAAGCCATTATGTATACTCATGTGTTCATCAAAGCTATGTCATATTGGTTTGCTTGTACCTTACACTCGATCCATAAGAAATTATATTTCAAACCCAGAAGAAATATTTGGTTGTAATTATATGTTACAAACTTTGTAGGTTTTCGTGGAATTAACAAAACAATGTCTGCTTGTGGCCTTGGCAAGCCTGTGTCTTTTTATATAACATTTCTGTACATCATATAAAGGTTACGTCGACCTCTAGAAAATTAGAATACAGTAGTCACCAGAGAACATGTAGTTACCTCTGGTGTGGACCGACAATGGTATGTGCAAGAATGGACAATAACGGTGTCAACTTGAATCGTTCATATTCACAAATAAAAAAGAAGAAATGCTGTTCCGACAAACATATGAGATTAGTTTCCATAACTTAATACTGATATATGTCATGGCAACCGTTTACAACCAACAAGAACACTACTTTGAAGCTACAGTTTAACTGGAACTGGTAAGATTCAATCGATCTTAACACTAGATGTAGCTCATTTTGCGGTATGGCCAACTTTTTCTTCAATAATGTAATCGAGGTTCTGCCCTAATGCTGTTTATCTAAGGGAAACATACATATTAGTCGTAAATATAATTCAAATTACCGTTGTCATGTACTAAAGCCAAAATTAAATACTAACGAATTTTATTGCCTCTAAAATGTACGAAGTACATTCGTTACTTTTTGAACCTTGATACGGGTTACTTTTTTAAAAACAAAAACACGTATTATCCCAGACATATCCTCCTGTCACTTAAAACATATATTTTTTGTATTAGTAGTTAGTTCTCTTCAAATAAACAACCAAATGAAGAAGTGCGTATCGAACCGAAAAATGAAACTTAACACTCAAGAAAAGAATACTTATTTAGCATCCGGTGAGAGAACACACTGTCGTCAAATATTTTCCTTGAAAGTTGCGAAAACTGGTATTATTCTTAGGTATTATTATAATCTCGTGTTAATCGTGGCCTTCTTCTCCCCTTACCGTTCTCGATTTTAAAGTTCATAAAAGTAACTTTGTTCGACCTAACAGTGATATTTCTACATGTCCAGTAGGATTTAGAGATTGGTTATATTTATACTTAAAGATAAACGTACGATTTACAGAAATATAGCTGAATACAATTATGCAGAGGGTATGTTTGTGGCTTGCCAGATTTAGGTAAGTAGGATATTCAGTTTCAAGACACATTACCTTGAAATGTGCTATAAGAGATGAAATACGTAAATTCCAGTCCTTAGTATACAGTCTATGGCATCATTGTAAGGATAAGGTTATTGATCACTGGCCACTATATTGGTATGGACATCCTCCACCTCGATTGTGTCTACCACACTGAGATCATGCTGGGAAGTAATAATTACAGAGGATGTGAGGATAATATTTCTGGGTCGCAGTTCGTTACTTGCCAGTGCATACTGTTCTGATACTTTTTCTCATTGAGTCCATGATAATTTTGCTTGTGCCAACACACCATGCATGGCAATATTAAGCGGCCCATCAAACAACTGTTGATCCTGCAGTTGATACTGCCTATGATTATTAGCATATGTCCGTCAATTTTTTTTTGCTGATTTTATCGCACATTTTCATCATGTTGATTCATTTGGTTCAGATTGTAATACTTGTGGATCTTGCGGCATCTTTTCCTTTCAAGCAAACGATAAAGTTCGTCCCTTAAGTGACATCTTGACCTGTGCCACTTATTCACATGGTTTTCTGTGTATATCTTGTCATTGTCAAAAGACATCAATTAAATAAAATTAGTGTTTAGTAGTGGCACTAATATCGATTAAAATATTTACTGCAATCAAAAGAATAAATGTATTTGTTTTTGCGAAATAGTCAATCTGATGCGTGCCACAAATATTACGCTACACCTATGATTTCTTTTTTTATAATCTTATCTCCAATTCAGGATCCATACACTATAACATGTCAATTGTAGCATGAAAATATGACAGACTTCTCTTGTTGCGGTTTTGAAACCATGTTGTCAAATTTGTAACGTTAGTTTATAGATGATATGAAGATGTGTTTGAAATCATACATGTTTTAAATGTTGTGCCTAGTGCAAAATATGCAACATAAGTTGATAAATCATTAACATATCGATCAACACTATTTGTTGCAATTATAACTGCATTGATAATTAGGTGTCTCAGATATTTCATACTATTTATTTTGTCGTATAGGCATACATCATTAGATATTTCTTTAATTCCTTTATAATAAAATGCCAGTCATTTCCGCATAGAGTTCAGAGGATCTCGGTAGAAAAACCGTGTTCCACTATTTCTTAACATGTGTAATATCAAATAAGCAAATGATATTATATAGATATACACGTGGCATGGACAGGTAATCAAATAAAATACGAAAACAAACTGATTCTGTAACATAGCAAATCATCGTGGCTTGCTACAAGCAGTCATGGGTAACAGTGAAGTAACTATCCGTACACAGCCAGGATAGAGAAGATGACAGCTGAGCAGCAACGCTTTCGATATTCAATTAAAGACGCGATCTTCCTATTCTTCGAGAGGCTTTCGTATTGCTAACATTTGGAACTGACCAATTGTTCTATATCCGTGAACGTGTTCCTTTGATGTTAGCTAGAGTCAATTCAGCAT
The DNA here is from genome assembly GCA_029931535.1 of Margaritifera margaritifera. NCBI lineage: Eukaryota > Metazoa > Mollusca > Bivalvia > Unionida > Margaritiferidae > Margaritifera > Margaritifera margaritifera. Next base: position 261,262 of record JAQPZY010001110.1, on the reverse strand, counting down.
TATCGTATATGTATGTATTGTTTTTTTTATAGATGTATCCAACAATTGGAACACGAAAGTAAACATTTGAAAAGCCTTCTGAGTAATCTTCACAAGTATGTCACTTCCGATAGGGACGCGAATGACAGTTCATTTGAAGTACCAAGTGAGATGCAAACCGACTCGACCCTCATCGCTGAATCTCAACAGGCAGTTGAAATATTCCAGAAAATCAAGAAAATGGAACGGTATGGATACCTATATCGAATAATGTACTTCATATATATCCTATTAAGAAGAACACAAGCTACTGTAGACTGGGTCCGAAATTTGAATAGGTTGGGACTGAGATAAAGATGCATTTTGATGATCTATGTATCTGTAGTTTAGATAATTATATTATGGAAGATCCGCGGTAGCTCAGTTGGTAGAGCGTCGGACTGGTAATCCGAGGGTCCCGGGTTCGATACCCGCTAGGCCAGACCGGATTGGCTGTTTTGGTGTGTCCTTGGGAAAGGCACTTAGGTCCCATTTCCTCGGCATGATAAAAAATCCCTTATAACCAAACAACCAACCAAACTATGTAAGTGGCGCAACGCACACAGTTTGATGAGTAGCCATGACACGACTAAATATTTCTGTCGTAAAATGACACTCATTTTGGTAACAAAAGAATGTCTAATGAGCCTGCAATGATTAAATTTATATCACAAGTTTCTAGAATGAGCTAAGCTAACTATATTCAATTGACAAATAGAACAAGTCATAAATTAATCTGGGCTTCTCTACAAATTACTTGTGGCAAGCTACGTTTCGTTGCGTTAAATATTGCAAAATTAGGAACATGTACTTATCACAAATATTTATCGAATCTGGGTAGTATAAAAGTCCCAGTAATGAGAGATGATGTGGATAGAATGCATGTATAGCTTTTGATACCAACAGCGTGTAAGTAAATTGGCTGATGACTTTAATTGTATGTTGCCAGGTAAGGTCGAAGAAAAATGAAAGTAGCATTGTGTCTACATACTCACTGTAATGATAATTCCATACTATGTATAAACTCCTCTGTTTCCTGAGTTGTATTTCAAAGTGTTATGTACAATGAATGATTTACATTATTGATACACATTATAACACTCAGTATGTACTTATAAAACTTAATAGCGATGCACAGTTACAAATATAATTCCACTGCTTAGTTACAAACATAATACCATTCCCTCTCTATCTACCGTTACCATTTAAAATCAAATCCTGTTATACAGAATTTCGTCAGACAGATGAGAAAATAAGTTACTAGAGTTTATGTTTGAACAGCTATAGTCATATAGGGATATATACTTTTCCTCTTTAAAATCTCAATAATCTTAAGTTTCTAGAGATGCTGTTCTCTCTCAACTTTGACTCGAATACAGTGCATATTTAAAACCATTTAAAAGACTCCATCAGTCTGGAATGTGGGGGAATTATGTACAGATTTACTTTAATTTCGCTCAACTTTCTGCCATGTCTGCGAGGCTTACACAACATACATACAGACACCTCAGCAAATTTATGATTTTCACCATGCATTTTCGAGATGAGAATCATTCCATCAAAGGTAAAGACACATGGTGGTGTTGTGTTCTCATCGGAAGACACTTTAGTTTTCTAGTTTTCTGGGTAAAGCAACCGTCTCTGTAATTTCCATCGTGTCGTCAAATTTCACCTGATACACGAGATGAGGATCATAATGATATTATACGACGTGGCACATATTATGGTTTCTTGGAGTTCTGGCTTTAGGCAACGTCTTCACAAATAGTTAGTGGTGAACTATAAGAACAGTTTTATTGTTAATCATCTTTGTTCTCCCTTGTTTCTTAATGCTTCTTAATATTGTTAGTTGCAGCCTCGAAATGCGGTCATGAACGTTTTGTTGTTATATCTACAATCTGCAATTTATGAAATCTTAGAGAAAAGCCTGTTAGTATTGTTGCTGGACATTAGGGAGCACGAATATAACATCATTTGTAGCAGCATGGCAAGCTGAAATGCTCACTAGGTCATGGCAGTTGCCACCGATGGAGTAGAGCAATAATTCTTGCATGTATAAGTCATTTTCACAAACAGATGATGGCTGGAGGTCAGGATGATATAGACTTTGATTTTGAAATTGAATGCTGCCACACTTATGTTTTCGGTGTTCACAATGGAATTATGTGTCTTTATTGAATGTTTCATTGATGGTTTCGACCACAGCTATTCTACGAGAAATTATTATTTTGGAAATATTGCTGGTCTATACTATTGGAAATAGTATAGTTTTGGCATAGTATACGGGAAAGTATCTGGCAAACTATTGTTTCGAATAGAGAGTATCGGCGACTCCCTTCACCAAAGCTGAACTTTACAATTTCAGGTGGAACGCATTTTGAGCCAAGAGCATGTAGATAGAATAAAATAATCATGGCTAATCACAAAATAAACGCAACAATTTACATGTTTTCATATTTGAATAACTGAAGTGTCTGCATGTATGAATATTAGCTGTCAACACTAAATGACTAATATCTGCAGATATACTATCAGGCTACTAGTGCGATTTGACTGGAATGAAAAGAGTTTAACAGTCGTCCTTCCAATAGGAGGTGAGTCTTAAGGCAATTTGTTTATGTTAGTCAGCATAGTTTTGTAGGTGGTATAAGAAACAACTTTAAATTATGAATCATATAAAATGTAGGTGCAGGATCAAACTTCTTTCTCCAAAATTCTCCATGATCTTCATAAGTCTGAAGTTTAACATTCTACCAGCTGGCCACATCCATGTTGCAGCTGATTCAGGTGCTCCCTAAAGAGTGGCAGAATGGGATGCATTGTGGATGTGTTAATACTGGTTCTGTGGCTTTGAGAAATGTGTTGTCAGCAAGATCTTGTCCACGATTGACGGTATAATTTAACAGTAGCCTGTTCTCCATGTCGTGGTCCTCTAGCCATGTGTAGAAAACTATCCAGCCAGGTCTCATCCACAAGCTTTCGGAAGCATTCCCTTCTGTTTGTACATACGCTTCGTAAGGGAAGTGAAGATGGATCTCCCAGCAATCACTCCTATCTGTACTGCCAGGTCTCTTAATAAAACACAAAGAAACCTTTCACCAATGATGGCAAAATATAACATATTGTGTGGAAGGTGGAAGACTCCCGCTATGATATTTCATACACAATACTTCAGCAGTTTTTTTCTGACAAGGCCTGTTAAAATACACACACCATCTAGTTCAGGTTCAAGGTCGTCGTGATTTATAAACCCTGGCTGAGTAATACATAACTGTCGATATCTGTGTCACTGAAGCAAACATTTGTGGTAGGCAGCGAATAACTATTTAGCAACAATGTTATATATAAACCCAGTATTATAGTCGGGCACACGAACATTTTGGTAATTTAAAGTACGAGAGGAGAAAATGGTATTTCAGAGGGCAATCTTACAAGGTGGAACCAGCGGACCTCCCTTCCCCAAACCATTTTGTTTACGGGTTAGCTGTATAAGTCACACATTCACTCAGACTTATTATATTTCATTATATCGCAACTATTCCGACTACAATCAAACAATATTTAGCATATCGCCATTGTTTCAACATTCAACATCTTTAAAAAGTCTTGTAAAGTAATGCAGATTTTTGGAAGAGAACCAAACCTGTTTATCTACATACCTAGTTGTCTGTATGTTCTTTCATATATTCCTAACATTATCTACCACTCTTTCACTTTACAACTTAATAATATCTATCTATCTTTTACAATTGCATATAATCACATGCATACATTTTAATCTGAAGTTGGCATTGCAAAATGTAATATGCCAGGAAGCTAAATGTGTTCGATTATCTTGCAATTTGACAGTGATTAATAGACAGTTAAGATATATTCACAATATTGGACTGATGATACAAAATGCTGAAATTTTGATGAACTGGGAATGTAAGAGAAAATACGTTACTTTACATAAATGCTAGCATATTTATCGGTCAAGTAATCATTCTTAGTTTCTATACAACATCTGGACACACACTTTAATTGAGAAGTTGTTTTAATAACTTAACGAGTTATAGTTTCTAGTCCTAATGAAAATGTCGTCTAAGTTACATTAAGTCGTCTAAGTTACATTACGTTGTCTAATTATATTCAAGTTGCTAATGAAAAAGTCGTTTAATTACATTCAAGTTACATAGTTTTGGTTTTTTGTTTTCCACTAGTCATCCTAGTAAATCTTACAAATTTTAGGGTAGTATCTAATACAGTTACTAGCATCATCCTGTCAGAGACAACATTCCTATCATGGCCATTACGTCACAGACCATGCCTTCTCAAAAGCATTTTTAAACTGAAATTTAACAACATCCAATATAAACATCAATCAACAGGCTTAAAATGATTTTAGTCAAATAAATATACATATGATGCATATAATAAAGTGACTCTTATGTTTCTAAAGTAGTTTAGCTAGAACCAAAAATATTCCTGCTTTTCTTAACTTTAATGTTTGACTGCAATATGATGTCCCACTGTTATCAGATTGGTTAGCTTTGCTGGTAGCAGTTCGTTAGCTTAATTTTAATTATCAATGACTACACACTTGATCCATCGTATTTACTAGGCATTTTCTTGTCGTATTTGAAATACTGTACTTCAATATTATGCCTTATTTCTCATTTTCCATATTCCATATCACTTTCATGCGATGAATTTATTTAGTTTATTTTAATATAAATAGTATATACATTTAATTTCATACCTGTGAATACATATATCAATATACTGACACTCATTTTAAAGGCACATCTGCATCATGTAGCCTGGACATTGATTTGTACGTCAAATGTTTTGAAAATATATTAATAAGTCATATCTAATTAAGATATGTGTGTGCCAAATTGCGGCAAAATATTAAAGATTTCATCCTTTTGTACCTATGTACAACGCTGTCTCTGAAGATTGATATTCATAGTACGTTTCATCATTCCTCTCTAATCAAAACTATTTACATTCTTAAAATACTTGTACACCAGAACATTTCAATCAATTTGCGTATGTCTTATATATCAGTCAAAGTGGATAGAATGTCACAAGTACAAATATTCACATTTGGATCAGATTCACATTTCACCTATATAGCTCATATTGAAAACACTGTGGATGGCGTCTGTTGTTTTAACTTGTACTTACAGATTTTATTATTTTAGAGAACATTTGTATTCAATGTTGATTGTAATTCTAACGAGTCTGAGAGCGCGTATAAATTAGGTCATTATATATATATATATATATATATATATATATATATATATATATATATATATATATAATATATATATATATATATATATATATATAGAGAGAGAGAGAGAGAGAGAGAGAGAGAGAGAGAGAGAGAGAGAGAGTGAGAGAGGGGGGGGATTTTTCTGATATGTGCAATTGAGCGAAATACATAGTTTGCTTTCATCAATAAAAAAACTATGTTTGCTTTTCTCTAATATTTATGTTATTATAATGTTGGCAGGAAATATTCCATTCTAAACCAGAAAATAAGAGTATATGGTTGCAGTTTGAAAGAACCGCCCATTTTATATGTTCATGAAAGTGAAATGCATTGTTTACTTTCATAGCTTTGAAAATCATACTTTTTCATATTTCGGTTCGTTCGACCAATTAAAGGAACAATATCTTCGAATTTTCTATATGATCCCCTAATTCTAGCTGATAATAGTTTTGCCTATTGCGGCGTCAAACTCAATGCATAGTACCTAATGCGTGTACGGGTTTAACACGATGTCGATGTAGTAAAAGAAATTTGAAAGAAATAAATCATTGACTGTATATAGATAAGGTAAGAACATTTAAAATGTTTCTACACTTTTCTAAATAGAAATTTGAGTATGCATACCAATTATAAGTGTGAACTATTGTAATGTGCTAGTTCTCTAATTTATATTGTTTATGTTTTGTACTATAAGCTGACATATCTGCTTTCAAGGCTTAAGTTTAGACTGGAAGAGAAAGAAAAGGAATTGAATGATTACAAGCATCAACAGGCAGCATACAACAAGGAACTGTGCCAATGCAAGCTTCAATCGGAAATGCAAAGGCAACACATTTCTGATCTCCAACAGAAAAAAGATGAATTATTAAAAAGGTGCATATCCATGTTTGTACTTAAATCAGTTCATAAAATAATCTACTATGCTATATTTGCACATACTCCTTAAGTGATTTTTGAGGTACCTAACGTTATAGGTAAAGAGATTGTAATATCCAAATTTCCCCATCGACGTGGGTAATTGTTTTAATGAAAGAAAAAATAATTAGAGGGAACATGTTGCAATAATTGAGACAGGTTAAAATGTATTGATTATATAAGTCTCTTTTCGTTTTTAATAACTTGTATGCAAATGATTTAATTTTCTAAGCCTTAACAAAGAATTTTGTCTATTCGCAATTTTCTCACATGCATTCAAGGTTCAGTAAGCTCGCTGGCGACAGACTTAAACATGAAAATACAAATATAACAGACCTAAGTGATCCAAACAGGCCAACCAAGCTGTCTGAAGCTTTCTCTGAGCTTTATGACAATGAATGGACCGATGCTTTTGAAGAACTGACTTTGGGCCTTCTTTTCCAAGACAAAGACGTTATCAAATCTCTGCTCGATATACTTCTGGTATTCTTTTTCTTCCTCCTGTTATAATTGCAATTAACAAATGATATCACATTCAACATTTATTTTTGTGTGATGGTTTTGGAAATAAAAATGCCCCATAAACAAAAGGGGTGACAGAATTTAATGTTGGACATATCGTAATGAAATTTGTCGTATAACTTTCTTCCGATCAAATTGTACTTTAGTATGAAAACAAAAGAGTAAAAACTTCAGAAATATCATATATATATATATATATATATATATATATATATATATATATATATATATATATACATATGTGTGTGTGCGTGTGTGCGTGCGTGTGTGCGTGCGTGTCTTTGTCTGTAGATTGTGATACTCTAGCAAATTCAGATCATTGACGAAATCACATTTGTTTTACCGTGTTAAATCATGCAACGTAATGTGCTATGGATTTTCACGATTCAGTCATTCAAATGGTTTTGTCTTAAAAACTATGACTTTCAAAGAATGTAGCAGTTGTTTGTTTCTACATTTTTCCAATCCATCCTTTATTCTTCTGCAGACGTCATTCCAGAAATGTAGAGAAATCACGTGGGAGAGGTACCTGACTTTAAAGACTGTGGCATCTACTATAGATTTGGTAGAGAGAGCCTTACCTTGCGTTAGAACAGTTCTTGGGGTATTTTCCTAATATTACCTTTTAAATAGTATTGCTGCTTAATAATATTACAGATAACCCAAATCGCCTGATACTACCATAAAATACAGAAATACAGAATTGTAAGGGAGGCTGACGTGGTAAAATGTATTGAAAGCAACCTTTTGTTCGTTAGTTTGCCTGATTGAAATAATATAAATAATGAAATTGCTAGTAAAATTAAAGGCAAGATCATTAACATGGAAGTAAAACAAAATTATAACTTCAAAAAGAAACAAGAGAACAATGTTTGATAGGAGTCCATCCATATGCCACTTTAGAAACAAAAAACATGAATTTTAAAATATGTGAAACAAATAGATAAAAAGCGAAATAATATTTGTGCTAAAACTTTTATATCTTAAGTCTTGTTAATTAAATGATAAATTGTATTGTAAAAACCTGCATTTTGCAGAAAAATGTTAGCAACCACACTCATTCTATTTTGTCATGGCACTTTTTATTTGCATGCTACTGACACACTTTCCTAAAAGTCAACATTGTTCGCTTCGACTAGTAGACTGTATCAGCGTTTCTATACAAATAGTGCCAATTTTGACAGCTTTTAAGCGACTAACCTTTACAAAAAAGTATATTGATACGGTTTGTTTGGGTGGTGTTGGTGGTGTTATCCTTGATTGTTTGTACTAAAACGAGTACAATTTGTGTTGAGTGTCGATCTCATTAAAGTTTGCACTGCATTAGGTTTGGGGTGTTGATTAGGCACTTTGATTGTAAGTTACATATGTTACATGGTTTTCATTTTATTTAACAATCCTCCGTATATGCCAAAGTTCTCAAGTTGTTAACAGCTTGCAACCAGTATTCAAATTCTTTATTTATGTTTTTCTCAAAATTTTCAAAATTACCGGTAATTAAAAATATACATAAAGACCTCACCATAACATTTAATAGTTTATATTAAGTTTATTTGTCTTCAAGAGAGCAAACCTATTGGTGTTTTGTTTTGCATGCATGAAGTGTGAACCGGAATCCCAAAGTTCATTATCTAAATCTGGGGTCAATTCAAAAAAGCCAGAGCATCAAAATCCACCCAGTCAATCAGAATCCAGGAACATCAAAGTAGGTACTTTTATTAAACTTTACATTTGTAGTGAGTATTTGTTCTCAAACTGTATTGTGTTTTACCGCCGAGAAAGGGAAAGCCAGAACGCTCTTATTTGCCAGTTACGTTTACTTATGTGACATACGCGACTGGGGAATTTCCTAAATCTGCAACAGCTCTTGCAAGAAATGTAATTGGTTTGCGATGATGTTTTCTAAGTTTGTACCTTCACTGTACTTGACGCAAATATATATACACAGGATAATACAAGTCAAGCGATATGCCACAGAATAAATATAGCAAGCTTTATGATAAAATAAATTTGATGCTAAAACTCGAAGAGAGATGTTACATGGTGGTCCGTATGCAAAATATAAGCAAAAAATAGTTGGTTATGAAAACCGAAATATTGAGTAATCGTCACAAATTTCAGCTAAAATAGCTGAATTTATCCGAAAGTAAAAGCGGAACCAGTACCGACCAATCACACCAGGAATTATAGAAAGAAAAATCTAAGCACGCGACCAATTATTACAAACTTTAATATATACCACTGATAACGTGCTTTCAGATCTGTAATAAACGTAGAGCTCAAACGTTTGGATATGTCGCTTAAAAGATGCATAGCAACCCCGTGGAGGCGGATATACTGTGAGTCCCACAATTTATGTTTAACTAAATGTTAGCAAATCGTTGAGTTCAGTGCATTCGCGACACAAAGTTTTAGCGAATTACCAATGGGCGAAAATATATATAAAATATATATATCCTTGGTGGTGGGTTTACATTAGTAAAATACAACCTATGTGCTGCTATATAACATAAGCTACATGCAAATATAGCCACTTTATTTCAACATTAATTAAACAAAAGTGATTACCAAAGCGAACATATTATGAATCACGGAAATCTATACGTAAGTCCTCAATGAGAGCCTTCTTTTAAGCAATGCTCACGTCGATATGGTAACTTTATAGTATTACTCCCACATTATAACATGCCGCGTATAAACGGCGGCTACTAATACGTAAACCAGGCTATGAAGAATCACCAATCCTTGTAGTTGTCTTTTGAATCATAAAAATCGTTTCATCTTAAAACCTTAGCAAGAAGAACCATTTATGCTCCCTAAACTGTTGTGATTCATAGTTGATAAAGACGCGAGATATATATCTTCTGCTATAATGTTGAAATATACATTAAACATTTGCACGCAAATGCGCCCACATCTATTAAAGAAATGTCAGTTATAAGAACAGCAAGCAGGTAATCCGAGATACGCAACAGCCCTGTTGGGTTATGGGCAGTAGAAATGCGGAAATGATGTTACATACACTGTGAACTTGGCATGTGGATACTTTGGATTGGATAATGTCAAATACATAAATGGAACTTCAAATGCTTCTGAAATGGTAACTTTTCTTGAGGAGACATGTGAGTAAATAATTGAACAGGAAACTTCACTTTTTGCACAGGAAGTTGTTTTTCTTATTGGCAGCTGTTAATTTGATCATCATCGGCAGGTGAAGTGGCGTCTAAAGCAATTGATCAATAAAAATGGAGGTGTACCTCTGGTGCATTTACCACTTTATTCTCCAAAATTAAAAATAGCGGAATATGTGTTTAGACTGCTTGAATACAAGCCCAATAAAAGTGTGTGTTTATCCTACCAACCTTGCTACAACTATAACAGTGTCTGCTATTCCAGCTTATGCATTGTCTTCATGTTTTAAAAATGGAGGTATTGCTCAACCGTAAAGACGGGGAAACGGAATAATTAATTCACTGTTTCTTTTACACGCAATTTAAATTTATTTTGCCCTGATATTTAAAATGTAGTTACACATAAAATACATTCTGTGCCATGTAATCTCCCAATATATTATATAATTATATAATCAGATAAAGACAACTAACCTTTCGACTGCAATACTGCGCATACGAGGATTGTGTCTACAGAGCTACTCGTTCATTTCAGATCTTTATTTGAACCAAATATATAACAAACAATCAAATTTGCAACATTCTAATAAATTCTACTGGGTAACCGTGTGCTGTTTATTATAATTTATTACAAAGCAAAGCATGCATTATGTTGATTCGTTGAGATTTTTAACTTGAATTTTTCGTATGCTGTTACCGGTGAAATTCAATATGCATAGGTGAAAATATAATATTCATGACTATTTATTATGTTTTCAACGTTAATTTAATAACTGTTCATGTTAATAAGTTGATCCATATATTATGTTTGAGATTATGTCATGAAGGTGATTGTAAACAAAGTTTGGAGGCGAATTCAAAGGGATTTATGGGACAAACGAGTGAGTCAAAGTAATAATGTAGAAAAATGTTGAAATAAATGAGCTGTGCCGTGTTCAAGTGTTCTATTTACATGATCTTACCACTCCTTCTTAAATTAATAAGGTACTGAATTTATTTCAGACTACAACTGCTGAAATTACACAATTTGATTGCCAACTGACGTTACCACTGCGCATGGATACAAACACATGCACTTAATTTATATAAGTTATAATCTAATTAATTTATCCTCATGTAAAGTTGTGATGATGCATTGTTGTCTTCTGATTGTTTGTTTCAGATCCTTTTATTTTTTCAAGCCCATCAATTATATATGTATATATATGAATGAGTAAAACATTAAATGGAGACCTAATGCTTCCAAACCCTGAACTGATATTTTGTTTCCACTACGCTTCTCATTGATTGATTAGTGTCGAAATCTAACCTTCATTCTCCGTACCTCTGTACCTTTTTAGCATTTGTTTTTCATATGAAACTGGAGAGAGAGAGAGAGAGAGAGAGAGAGAGAGAGAGAGAGAGAGAGAGAGAGAGAGAACACATGTGTGCTGTGATAAAGAGAATAGAAACCATGATTCCCACCCAGTCCCACCCCAAAACATGTATTCACATTTATGTTTTCTCAAAACAACGAGCCTCGAGCAATTAATGAAAATGGAATTATTACAAAGTATAAGCTTTCACACGTCCCATCAAAATAATCAACATACGAGGTGATAATCATCCACGGTATATACAAGATGAGATGGCAAGTGTGGGAGATTATCTGCACTGCACTATACATTCTAAACCTCAAATAAGTTTAAAAACAAGAAATAATCCTTCGGCAACAGCGCTACTGTGTCAGCTGACTCATAACAACTACTAAGATCCCGTTTAAGATTCCGTTTTACTGAGAAGTGTTTGAGTCATCAAAAGACTACAATCAAGCCACACTATTTATTATAGTATTCACACACCATCCCGTTTGTTTTTAACCCCCTACCGATTTTAAAAACGAAAAGTATCAAGGATATGAAAAATGCACTAAACTTAATCCTTCGGTATGGGGGTACAAACAAACGGGGTGTGTGCTTATACTCTACCATATACATAGCCGCATAGAGTAAAATAAAATATCCACGCTAATTTGGAGACATACGATTTGGACGGATAATTACCAATACAGCAAACAGATCTTTTCATGTCATGGGTACAATGCATAAGCTGTAATTCATTGTGTTTAGCAATTTTCCCTTTCAGTTTGTTACGCCTTGAATATCTTGTACTGTTTGATCCACACACTTCATAATCAGTACGACGATGCATATAAGGCTAGCAACTCAACCATACCCAAACTATGTTACTGTGACCTAATTTTCATGCATGATCGATTCACATATTTTCAGCATACGGCCGTTAGCCCTTCGTAACTTGGATCCTATTTCACCTACACCCATGAACATTGTTCTGAGGATGAATTTTTCAGCCGTTTGTTTGTCGCATATTGTGTATTTAACACTAATACATCTAGACCAACCATGTTTTGTTTCGCCACTACATAATGAAATTTTATATGTACATGCATCTTAATACTTGTCCACATGGTTAGCTTTGACTCACAACCAGTGGTAACGCGTTTGAATCCTGTCTGGACCAATCCTGGTAAGCCCTCATGGCGCATCTCCGTAAAAAGCACTTAACTCCCATTGTCTCGGCATTATTAACAGTTTGCATATTGTCATCTACTTAAAATATGCTAGTGTTGGCCAGGGGATTATCGTTTACCAATACACACCTTATTCCACAATGAAATAGACAGTAAACACGAAACACTAACAAAACTTTCAATATTGAGACGATTGTCAGTTGAAAAGCTGAATTACAAATCACTAGTATAAAATGATCTCTTTTCTAACTTTCACACAGCAATATTTAAATGTTAATTTCCACGGAAATCATGCAAATCTTGTTAGCATCCAACCCCCACCCCTAAACCCACCTCAAAAATATCGAAACAAAGGAATATACATCAATAAAATATATATTTCTTATTTTAGTCCTGTGCAACAACATTTTAAAACCATCACTTGTACAGCCTCATTATACCATGATATGTGTAATATTGTTCTCATTCAAAATGCATGAACAAATGAAGTTCAAATCTTCATCGAAATTAGACAATTTTGCAACAACTTATAGGGGACGGTTTCGCTGTAAGTACAATTGGAAATATTTCATGTAATTGATGACTGTATTGTTCTCAGGTAATTGGTATGACGTAAGTCGAGTCAGACTGAACCATAATTACTTTCACTGTATGGAAATTAAACTCAAAGTCTAATGGAAACTTTAGAATAAAGAGGGTAGTTCTGAGAATGTGTAGGCGTCATGGTTCGAGTGGAGGTGTTGACTTTTTGTCAGGTGTTTAGAGTTTTTGGCACTTACTCAAAACCAAGAGGAAAGAAAACACAACAGGAAAAGAACAGAACACATGATTATTTATATGTATATCTCTTTCACTGATTATCTAAGACTTGTGTTTTAGTGGCCTCAAGAAAATTAAAGACGATAATAATAATCTCTTAGTGAACCATTTTAGCAATTACATTTACTTTTTAAATACCTCTCTTTGATGTAAATGCAAGCAATTGTTTAGTAATTTAAGTTTAATGTTAAAAATCAATTTTGTATGCTGCAAAGGAAAGTTCATAGACTTCACATTGACATCAATTGTGGAGTTCAAACTTCCGTATTTATTACTTTGAAACAAACGTATCGTGGCGCAATACACTCTGCTAAAACTCTGGCATCATTTGTATTTTGTGCCTCAGATTTTGGAAAATTGAAGAAAAAAAAAATTAACGACATTTAAGTTCTCGCAAATGGGCTATACAAAATGTGAAACAAAATGTGTGACACTTTAGGAAATCGTTTTATAATTATAGCCTGCTTTAACACAGCTACACGCACACATCGTGTTTACATTTTTAGTTTTAACTTGACTTTGGGTTTTATGTAATTCAATTTCAATTGGAAGAATATGTTT